>CM042749.1:32646818-32691818 GCA_022496165.2 Catalaphyllia jardinei
CAAAAACAAAACACAAGTTAAATACAATCCTCTCCACCGTCAGGCAATCTTTCCCAGGAAATACGGCGTAAAGATTAAAATAAACGTCTGCATAAGCGGCTATGGAAAAACTAAAATGAAAAAGCTCGCACCTTAAGCGGTTCAAAGTTAAATCCTCTCTCGCTAGCCTCCTTCGGATTATCAAAATAAAAGTCACAGGACTGCAAAGAAAACAAACAAATTATCATTACTGCGATGAAACCAAAGCCAAAGTGTTCATAGCTGACCAATCACAACGCGCGTAAGTATCACAAAGAGCCAATCAGGGCCGCCGTTGAAACCTTGCAGTCGACGGAAAACGCGGGAAAATTCGAGAAGCTGTTTTAAGGTTGAGTTTAGTTCTACGGCTGATTGGCTGTGAAAACAATACTTTGTTTTGATCGGCTGAACCGGCTAAACCAAGCTGCAGACAGGGTTTTCTTTTACCAAACACAGATTTTCGCAAACAAAATCAAAACAAACGATACAACGATTGCTTCTGAAAACCAATTTCTGAATCAGGGAAAAAGTTTCGTTTGCCTTGCACCATCAAAGGAAGAAGCCTGTTCATACCTTTTTAGTTTGTATACTGGATTTGATGCAGCCAATCTCCACGGCTCTTTCAGCGGCCTCAAATCCGTCTGGAGTTGAAACACTCTTCATTGTCAACAGGACAGTCTTCTGGATTGCTTTTCCATCTACAATAAAACACTTCCATATTAAGGAAAATGCTTTTTACTCAACCTCTGTTAATCTATAGGAGGCGACCTGATCTAATAAGCAGTCCGTAAGAACGCTGGCCATAATGATCGCCGTGTTATGTTTTTAAATAGGCTAAAATTATGGTCCCACACACTTAGAAAAGTCAGTAAAAGACCGTTAATAAAAGTTCTTCGGTCAAACGTGCATAACAAATTTTTACAAGTTAGTGTTTAGCAATTACAGCACTGTACGAATTGCGTACGAAAGGTTTAGGTTAGCGTTTTGTCGATCAAACTGCTGTCAATCATCTTTTCGAAGACAAAGGAATTTCGCCGAGCGACGTTACCGGATACACTCGTTGCACATGTCGAACTTGCTTCAAACTACTTTCAACTCCATTGCAACAGTGGCTGAGATTCACTGAAGTTTAAAGAGCTAACGGTTTGCTCGATATTTCATCTTTTTAGGTCGCATAGCAGTAATTGTGAGTTACGTTGCAATAAAACGTTAACAAGCTCACGAAGGTATAACATTATGATGTTTGCGTGTAGTTAGTGATAACTAGAACCCAGACCTTCTTCTTCCTCCTCCTCCACTTCTGCCCTTAGTGACTCAGCACTGGGCATCAACTCGTCCCAGCCCCTTAAGTAAACGATATTTGACCAGGCGCGGCCCAGCAGCTTGACAGAGTAGGGTTGGTCCTAAAATTCAGCACGAAAAAGGGATCAGATAGTTTAACAGAACCACAATAATCACAAATCAAATTCTAAAGTCTTCTCCTTATCAAAAAACAACTTTTAGCACAAACGGAGAGTTTTACATAATTGAGTTGCGCACGCCCAGTAGTTTCCGACATCCATTAGCGTGAAACAACGTAGGCTTCGTAACCATAAGTAAGTTATTCCTTGTGAGTAATAACAGATACCAAACTAAATCGAAAGAACTCTGAAAAATAACAGTCTACTAACGTAAAAACACGCGACAAAAATGGAATTACAAACAAAATGGGAAAACGGATCGCAAAGATTGATGAAAAATTGACGTGGATTAGAAACAAAAAAATTCATAAAATCACGCAAGCTTTTATTTGCCGTTAGTCATAAATTGTTTTCTTTTTGTTTTTGTTTTTCAACTTTATTGGTTTAGTCTCTCTCTAAATGAATAGTTAATTACGGTAAGGTAAGGTGCAAACGGGACCTGAAGTCCCATGAAAGGTACCTCCCAACTAAATCAGTAAAAATCTTAAGAAATACGTATTAAACTATTGTTGCCAGTGGCACCCACAGTCACGTGCGAGGCCCCATGAGAATGGTTTGGCAGTGTTGTTACTGTAAGGTCCATGTACGGGCACGATCAAGAGTTAAATTGCTTACCCCGTTATTAATGTCAACAGAAACTTCGTCAGCGTAAAGCTCACTAGCGTGATCCGGGTTAAACGAGATTGTGATTTCCTTAGACTCGCCTGTAATAAATTATTTACACACAAAAAAAATAAATAAATAAAAGCGTCAGTAAACGTATGCACCTAACAGCCACTGAACCAAAATAATCCATCATCCAGTTTGGAGGTAATTTCATGATTTTTTAAGTCTACCTGCGCCAATAATCCCTTGAGCCGGGACACAGTCAAATACAGCCATACCATTGTAGTTTGACGGACCTGAGGGAGGATAAAATCATCATTTTCAAGGTAAGAGATGTAATATAAAGACAAGAAGTAGGCCATGCAGTCCATAACACCTCACCTAACGCATGCTGCTGAGTTTCTGGTAATTCGTTAAATGGCGGGAGGAACCTGGGTAACACTTGTGCGTGGCTGTGACGTAAAGGCGATAAGCTGTCAAGCTTCAGGGAATAGGTGATTGACAGCTCTGACGTGTTGGAGATCTGGAAAGAAAACCCATTGAAAGAAATTAAAAACTCGCAGACCAACGCAGGAGTTTCTAAGAGATTGCTCGAGCAACTCACGTTAATTCGCAGCAATTGGAACTGTGGACTCGGGCAGCGTTCGCACTATGCCATAAACTTTTCAAAACGCAGCCTTATTTCTACGGTTAGGCCTACCGTCCACACTAATCCGTCACGAAAATCGGAGCTTTTTGAAAACGATCTTCAAACCAGAGGAATTTGAAAACACCGGCTTCTCGTTTTCGTGTGAGGGGAAAACATTTTGAAAACGGAGCTTTTTCGAAAACGATGGTGTCACCCTGACCGAGTTTTCCTCAAACACAAATCCAAAAGCACCGCTGACTGTTGCGCTTTTCAATTCCTCCGCCGCACTAACAATGGACGGCAAACATGTGATGCGTTTTCAAAGTGAAGACTCAGTTTTCAAATTCTTCCGGCGTAGTATAGACGAAACCTCGTCATCGTACTTATATTGGAGAAAATAATACAGTTTTATGACCTCGCGTATTCTCTTATCACCTACTTACAGGAGTGCTTCATCAGCACGACCCAAACGGCCTGTTATATCTGGTTCGCTTATTTTAGTAACTGAGAAACTGAATTTGAACCCGAGAATGATCTGTTGAGTTCTATTGAAATTGTTAAAAACGAAATCACAAAATTGAAAAGAAAACAAGCTCGGAGATTTCATAAAGCTTATGTTATAATAATAGTAATAATAATTTGAGATTCGCCAGTATGGCAAATGATTGGGACCAAATTCTTCATTACTTTTAGTTGTGTTTGAGGAAAGAATAAATCCCCCGAAAACCTGAAATGGTTAAAAGAAGCCAGAAACTCCCTTCACGCACCTTGAAGTTGGATGAAATCGTGTCACCGACCAAAGCGTCTCCTAAATCCAGCAGCCCATCCTCGACAGACAAAGTGATCACAGGTTGGACCCCCCTGCCCTTCAGTCTGATGTATAGTGTGTTCCGGGGGCACCGCACCTCAAGGACTTCATGAAACTAGAAAACAATGTTTTACAAACAGCTCCATAAACAAAGGTATATATATACTCGACTCATTCACTTGCTAGTGTTTCTATTCCCATGTCCAAATTAGTTATTTGTGCAATATTGAAAATGTCACGCCTTCCAACGTCACGCAATCTACTCACCTCTTTCGCCGCATTAGGACCGAACGATACAATTACATTATGAGTCGATTGGGGTTCCAGGGTTCTCAACGCGTTTAGCATCTGGAACGGACCGTGAGGATCTAGTAACGAGGAGCTTAACTGCAAGACAAAACGAAGATACCAGGTCAGAAACTCTAACATGAAAACGGTAAGGACTACGACTGACTGACAAACTGATTGGCTTCCTGTCTGTCTGTCTGTCTGTCGCCTGTCTACCCGTCTGCCTGGCTGCCTGACTGACCGCCCGACCGCCCGACAGGCCTATCAACCGACAGACAGATAGACAGACAGACAAATAATTGATACTTTAATCGACAAATGACCGCAGTAGTCACTAAAGGCCTGCACTTACCTGCAATGGCTCATCGGAGATATTTTGGATGGTGAAACTTTTAACTTCGCATTGACCTTGTGAGAAGAAAACAGATACACCATTACCCTGGTAATGAGACCCTTGTCTTAACGTACTCAATTCCTTCATCGTACGTGACTAGCCGAAAAATTCCGCGCGTAGTTCCACAAGGTTTCTTGTAGAATTTTAAACTAGAGTTACGACCAATCAGAGGTTGATTTCTGCACAGCTACGTCATCAGTTTGGAATGTTTCGAATCCAGTCACAATAGTTTTTTCCGGCGGGCAACATTTGTTTATCATCAACATCAACATCCTCATGTCCTTATAGGGTCCTGTGTGAAATGTCAGATACTATTCTGTGATTCAAAGGGTTATCTATGGGCGCAATTTCTTTCGTTTTTGACATTACCAAGATTATACAGTTGGCTTGATTTCCTTTCGTTTACAAATTACGACCGGGAGTTAACATAAACTAAAATCACTCTCACTGAGAAGGGACATTTTTTTCCGAGACAAATCTATTACATATTGTATCACTAGGAGATAAATGTATCTCTCGTTCTTACCCAGCGACACATTTGAAAAGTCCACAACGGACCTTCCACAATCAGAGACCACGACTATATGGGGCCGCACAGCCGGGCAATGCACCTCTAGGTATAGAGTGTTGTGTACACTACGAGAAAAGAAAAGAACAGTCACTGTCGTTCACTGTTTTGAATTGAATAAAGCTAGGTAAGGCAAAAGTAAGTTCGAATCGTATAAAGACTCGATGGAGCCAGAGGAGCCTTTCGGTTTATACAGCGGTTTTCAATTGAGTGTCGGAAAACCAAAACCAAAGCAATTACTTACCAATTAGACAACTCAATCTCAAATCGTAGTGAAACCAAAACCAAAACCAAAACCAAAGTAAATCACTCCAGCCAATCACAAAGGACACAGACAATACAATGAACCAATCATAGCTCGAAATACAGGTAACCGACAAAAAGCGCGGGAAAACGAGTGTGAGCGCGTTACAATTTGGTTTGGTTTTACTTCTGATTGGATGAAAAGGTGGCGCGAGTTTTTTAAGCCAATCATGAAGCGAAGTAGTGCAAGAACAATTACTTTTTGACACTCAAATGAAAACCGCTCTACAGCATGGAGCGATTGAAACGTTATTAGAGGATCTAGAATGGACTTTCGACCGTATATTCAGCTATCAGTTAAAATTTCAGTCCTTTTCTCGACTATCAGAAGTTCTTACCGGCTTCAGATGCCAGCTGGTCAATTCTCAGTTGGTAATTAATATTTTGATGACTATTTAGCTATCAGGTGACCTCAACGAAACCCCCTTAATATCTCTCCCCCGCCCCCCTACGTGTAGAATGCTAGTCCAGCGAAGGGTACACCGCATCAATTTGTCGAGCTACCCTAAAAATTCGTCCTTACCCCTCTCCTCTCCGTTGAGATATGAGTGCAGGCGCACACACAGCGGCTTTTTCTAACGAACGTTTGGAACCTCTCCGCATTCTTGTCCCGAGAGGCCGCGCTCCTTTTGGTCAGCACCAAGAATCGCGACCTCTGGGAAGGTCAAACACCGGAGGTCCACACATCACGGATTCTCCGCCAAATCTGATCGGACTAAAATACGAAAGGAAACCTCTGCGCATGCTCAGAGGTCGCGATTCTAAGTACTGACCAAAAGCAGCGCGGTCTCTGGAGACGGAAAAGACCTGTGCGGAGGACAGAAAGTTCCCATCCAGTTATACCACTAAGCTGGGAAAAAGGCACTTTGACAGTAACGCTTCTTGTTCAAAAACACAACATTGCCCCCGACTAGGACTCGCACCATAACCACTCGATCCAGCATCTAACACGCTAACCATTTACCAATGAGTTTACAAAGCCTCTCACAGATTGAAAAAAGCTTACGAGATGTTCGCACGGAGCGGGTCAAGACGATTTTCAAGGGAAATGTTCAAAAAGGCCTGGATTAAAGCTGTCACCAGCAGCATGTCTCACCTGCATGACAAGGACTCTGGTTCAGTGCATCTTCCCGGCGCTACAAAGCAAGGAATCACGTAACGAGAAAACTCATTCTGGTAATTCCTGAGTAGAGCCAGGTGAGCTGACTCGTATTCATTGCACCTGAAAGGAAATGGCAAAGGAATTAAACAGTCAGCCTCTCCTTCAAACAGTAAGACTCCGCGCAGTCTCCCGTTTGCTCGACACAAGTGAGCGGTCGTGAGTGTGCGAGCCTGACATGCGAAGACGCGAGTCGCAAGCAGTTATTCGCGGCTTTCACGCTCGCATGCTACATTGTTTTGTGTTCTTCCACATTGAATTTCGAACAAAAGGGGAGACTACTTGCAGTCATCGATAGGATGAAAAGAACAAGGGAATTTTTCTAGATCGTATTTCTCGTTACAGATTTCCATGTGTTTCATGGCCGCACCACTCATCTAAAGCGAGTGTGTGCTTGCAGTCTACCTGTATCAGGTTGAAAGCAAATTTAAATTTCAGCAAATTCCCATAAAAAATTTCCTATAGAAAACGTCGTCTGTAAGAAATATCAAACGCTAGTAGCTTAAAATACTTCAATGAAACTCCGTCGAATAACAGA
Source organism: Catalaphyllia jardinei (assembly GCA_022496165.2). Lineage (NCBI taxonomy): Eukaryota > Metazoa > Cnidaria > Anthozoa > Scleractinia > Caryophylliidae > Catalaphyllia > Catalaphyllia jardinei. Next base: position 32,653,589 of record CM042749.1, read on the forward strand.
CAGGAAAGAGCTGGCATCTTTGTGGGAAATATCTGATATCTTACCCATCAACAACATCATCAATAGAAAACGTTCTTGCGGGGGACTTGGTACTAGTAGTGAGGTTTGACGCACTTGGTGTTCCGCCTCGTTTTGGTGATGTCTTGGCGCCTTTTCCCGCAGGAGCAGCTTTCCCGCCTTTCTTTTTCTATAAAAAATGAAAAGCATGCAGTCAGCAGCTGGAGAAGAATCCAAGACTACTTACAAGAGCAAAATCACGGTATTTTCAGTTATTTTAGCCGCGTTAATCACCTTGAAATTGATAGAAACCTGAAAATAATAGTTAACCAAGTTAGAAAAACGTCAGAGATAACAATAAACCGGATAAAGGAACAAGCATGGTTCATCCATCACTGGGCTCCTTAAGGTGGCTGGCAACTTTTTTTTGACTTATTAACGCGGATTTAACAGGTCGTACTGTGCAGTGGTAACCTATAATGTCACGAAAATGATAACGTGTTCACCAATGATTGGGCAGTTTGATACATAACGTGATTGTAGCATCAAATGATAAAGTGGTTTTTATTGACACATTAAAATCTAAACCTTGGAGAGCGCTGGAAACTCGCCTGTCACTCTAAAAAAATTCAATTATATTTTCTTAACAGCCGTTATCTGGTTTGTGTCAAAAGGCTTCTGCTCACTTTAGAACGCCGTCACGCAATGTTCTTTACTGACGGCGGCCGGTCGTGACACGAATCACGCGACGATGGTCACGTAAAAGTTTTCTTCACTGACAACGGTTGATCGTAACCCTTCTCTCCGCGATCGTTGCATATAACGGTGAACAAGGGAACTACTTGTGCACACTCACCTGTCCAGAAGGTTGTTCGTGAAGCTTTTCCTGGGGCGAGGCCTGCTCTTGTCTCTTTCTCTCGGCCTCAGCTTCTCTTTCCATCATACGCACGCCCTCCTGTCGCACCATATTTGGATCCATCCGTGGACTAAACGTCACGTGAACCAAGCAACGCTGGAACAAAGGACAAAGTTACTCACGTGCCTTGCATACCGCTGGCGCGCCTGAAATTTGAATTGACCAATCAGAATTCAGCAGGTGACGTCACTGTATGATAACAGGAAAGGTATTGACTTCAGGCAACTTCGGTCACTGGAGACGGCATTAAACAATCACGAAACGACTTTACTTCCAAAAGCCATATCAAATTGTAAAAAGTAAAAAATGACATCTTTTGTCTCCAAGCTTTAATTTGGCGCCAAAACCGTGTCGCCTGCGTCCGGTAACTCGCTCGTAGTTCGTCGAGTGTCGCCAGATAGGATACTAGTTGTCTTATCTTGAAACAAAATGTTGTTTCTCGTCGAATCAACCCAGAAATCTCAAGTTAAGTATTAGAAGAGACCAAAGCAACTTTAGCATTGTCTTTATTTTTGTTGGCTGCGAAGAAAAGGACTATTACAGTGTCGTTTTGATAGACAGCTCGATTTGATAAGGATTCACTCCTACATGAACTTTCGCAAATCAGGGCTCCTGTGCAAATGAAAGAACTGCGGGGAAGATAGAATGGAGAGCCTAATCGACATACAGCAAGAACAAAAACTACACGTTGATCAAAAGCGCACCTCTCCTGGATTGACACATCCTACAGCTGGAGACACAGTCAGCGGAGCCCCAGCAGGGACCACAAACTCGAACGACGTGGGGCCCACCTCGACGATGGGCCCTGAACCAATCCTGGGGACCGGGTGGGTGAATTCATTTGCGCTGGTGTGCGAGTTGATGACCTCAATGTGAGCCGCGCACGTGTCTGAGACAGCGGTCGCCTTCATTTTAATGACAGAGTGCGAGAGTTCTAGCGGTGGAAGAACACCGACAGCTCGACAGTGCAGCTTAAACTCACGCCCAATACCAGTCTTACAGGCCAGGTCGAAATCGTATTCCTGTAACAAGAACACAATATCCAAGGACATTTTTTGCGAAACGCCTAAAAATATTAGTTCATTGGGGTAACAACCATGAGACAAAAATAAAATAACAAGTTAATAAGGGAGGATTAAGACATTGAAGGCCATGAACAAGATAAAAATTGCCTACAGTTTTCAGTCGAAACCTGCCATTTGCTCGCATACAAAGACGATAAAGTAGTTTATCGACAGAACTCCTTGGAAGAAACTGAGATTAGAGGTCTTATTCCACACACAAAACAATAAAGAAAAACGAACGAATGAATGAAAGAAACTAAGTACAGGTATTTTGTCCAGGTCTAAAGATCAACTACTATCATCAAGATAATTTGGTTTTATCAACTGGGTTGATAATGTTAATTGGCCACCGTAAAGAGATTCGAAAGCTGACGTTTCGAAAACAAGACTTGTGGGTTGTATGTGGTTCATATACAGAAAAATGGAGCTACGTTATTGGTTTTTGCAAACTAAATGACTGACACACGACAAATGCAATATAGTGTTGAATTCCGTGACTATCTGATCTGTCGCCTACCTTGGCTTTTTTAGCGTTAAACATGATGTCGACATCAAAGCTTTCTAGCGGAAGCAGTGTACCAAATCCGTCATTCGGTTGAACATCAACTGTCTGATATTAAAACAGGCAAAGATTTACAGGTAAGGGAAAGACAACAAACATATAATGGGGGATATATTGGCAATGATACTGAGGCATAAAACGAAAAGGAGGAGTTACAGCCACTTAAAAGTTCAGAAGAGCCCCTTAATGGTTTAGTTTTGGTTAAAGAGGAAGGGTTAGAACGCGGTATGTTCGACTTTATTTGTTATTTACCACCACGTACATTCATTGAAAGTTACAGCGATCGATAAATTAAAATATTACAAAAGTGTACTGTAGATAATAACTAATAATAAAAGTAAGTAAGAAGTGGCGAGGAGACCTCAAGAAACCGAAGGGTTTATACTGAGAGGTCCCCTCGGAGATATGTTTCGACTCTTAAACTAGTAAGGACATTGTATTGAGGCTTGTTATTTATTTACTTTTTTCAACACACGGTGGTAAGACTATAAAGACATAAAAGAGTTGATGTTAATACCGTTAACTCATGAAGGAAATCAAGAAGTAATTGATAATGGCAAAGCATTCCATATTTTTGGCCCTCGAAAGAGTATAGTGAACTGCTTGATATTAGTTCGGCAGGTATGAGGTCGAAAATGAGCTGAGGTTCTGGTATCATATGCGATTCCAAACCCGGGCAGACGGACACTTAATAATGCCAGAAGACAAAGAGCTTTCTAAAACACTCTTATCTCAACAATTCACTCACATCAGGCACTCCACAGAAGCCAAACGGCTGTGGCAATACTGACTTGTTTGTAATAGTCACGGTCCGTCTGACCGACTCCAATACCGTGCAAAAACCAAAATCAATGTCTTGTACGTTGAATTCTATATCTGATGATGTTACTGTCGCCCTGACTGCGAAGGGAACTGGGCGAGTCTGGAGATGAAAAAAAACATGAATTTACAAGAAACATCAATTATGGTCCCAAATCACAAATACAGTGCACAGTGGTGAAAAAAAATTAAATTGATCGAACGTTTGTAACTGTGTTTTATGGACGTCGCGTGTAGCAAGAACTTCGCACAAGGCTGGTTAAGCTCTGTGATCAATTCGTTAGGGAGGGGAGGGTAAACACACCTGATCGGCGACTCTTATTACCATAGGAGCCTCAAGTAACCTTGTTTCTCTGTGGAAGTAAGTTGGACAATCATCCGGCAAAGTTTGCCTGAAATGCGATAAAAGATAATGTCAGTGAAAAATCTACCAGTGAAAACTGAAAAGCTTTAAGAACCGAGTTAAGAAAAACCAACTACAGAAATGATATGCAGAAGGTGTTTGGAAAGATGAAGGGACATCCCGGCACTCAGACCAAAATGGGGGCTGGTCTGGAAGCACAAAAAAGACCCTTATTACCTGGGAAGGAACTTGAGCTGTGCGGAGAACTGGGACTCAGCCTGTATGTAAGCTGTTTTGGGTAATAATTCCAGGTGATTCCTGAGCTCCTTACAAACTTCAAATTTTAGTCTGAGAGCTGATGTGGCTCTGAAAGTCAATACAATCAAACATTAATCCAAAGAGAATTAGTTGAAACGAGCCAATGATGTTTAAAGCAAAGAACGCCTTTGCCGGCGGCGTCTTAATGTTGACTCAACAGGCAGGGCCCGAGCTTTGGTTTCTGTACCATGAAGTGACTAGCCAGCATTGTTGATCACCATACTGGCATGACTACTCTAATACTGGTCACCACTCGATTTTTTGCCGGTACCGATTTATACATTTGGGTGGAGAGAGGCGCTGTGAGAGGAAAGTGTCTTGGCCAAGAACACAACGCAATATTCCCGCCCAGGCGCCAGTTTCTCCCAGGCGCCAGTTTCTCCAAAGCCCCGGAAACGTTTCAGGTCCGTAAAGCCATAGCAAAATCTCGAACCTTACAATTACTGAGCTGTTTTATTCACATATTCTTGATATGAACAGAGGTTCTCTTCATACAAGGAGTTTCAGGCGTATGCACTTCTCCGTTTTTAGATAAGGATGAACTAAAAATGGCTTTACGGGCCCGAGAATTTACCGGGTTTTTCGGAAAAGGGGGGGGGGGCGGCGGAGGAGTCCAACCAGAGAGGCCGATCCGTAAATCGTACCGACCATTACTGATTAGAACATTGCCTCTTTCATCTCTCAAAATAAAGCAAAGCTTAAATATTCCTGGCGCCTACCTGTTGTTGACAAGAATTGCATCCTGATACAAACGGTCGTACATGCACGTCTTCAGATCCACTACCTAATGAACGAACAAAATGTGACGAAATGATTGATCATTCGAAGAAAATAGGTTCAAAGAGAGAACTTCAGCTTCTCTGTATAGAACAAAATACTAGAAAAACAAACATAAATAAATAAATCAGTTTATTTAGTGTCGAAGTGTTTAGCTCTGTTGCGCTAACTGGGGACATTGAAACAAGCAAACAAATGTTGTGAACAGAAACTTGTTAAAATCCTAACTGGTGGGAGGCTGACTAGTTGGCTATTTACAAAGAGTGGAGGAGTTGAATTTGGGGCCACCAAACACAAATCCGTATAGTTGCAGGGAGGAGGATTTCAACTCGAGACCTCAGGATTACTACCACTAGGCCACGATGTTGAGAATCAAGACTCTATTGTCATCAAAACGTGTGCTAAATGCAATACCTCTCTCTCCACCCAGACTGGTACATCAATTCCAGTTCCACGAGCTCTGATCATTATCTGTGCGTAAATGGAAAGAAAAAAGCAACCTCCATCTTCAACAAGCTTCATCGTATCTTTAAGCCCCCAGGTAAATTAGGTAAATATTGTAATTAACAAATTACATCTAAGTAACTTAGTTTTAGTGGGGAGGCCAAATCAAACATAAGCTTTCTAGTTATTTTTTTCGGTCTCCCCGCCACTTTATCATTAAAATACATTATGTGTAAATTTTTTTTCTTCTTTCCTTGCCACTAAATAATAAGAAATCGGCAGTCTCCGCCACGTATATATCAAACGAATTCCCGATTACAACAGATACATTACGTCTTTCCAACAGGCCCCAACTGTTTGAAGGCTGGATAAAGTTATCCACCGAATAAATCGCTAAGCAGTGGATAAGTGTTAACACCACGCTATCCACTATAGTGATTTATCCGGTCATAGTAAGGATACGATTCGGTGGATAGCGTGTCATTTACTTTTCAACAGGGCCATAAGTCTACAGTAAACCACCGGGGTATAACGAACGTCGAAATTTTGTCCACAAGAATACACGTACTCACTTTGCAAATGCTTTTACAATATCACGTTATTTTGGTTCTAGCTCTGGGACATCGACCGTCAGTGACTTTCCTACTAACAGGGAGGACGTCAAAGAAAAAAACACAGGCACATTTCACTTACAGGGGGTGAGAGAGGATCGGAGAAAGAGATCTCAAACTCAGCAAGAGCATTTCCTGGCTTCGCAGGATTAAAGATCACCTCCAATTGGACTACAGAAAAAGGTGCGATATCTCCTGAGGCAAGCTGTCGATAAAAAGAAAAAACGTAAATAAAGGTAAACAACAGAGGAAAAAATATCACGACACGTTTAGCCTCATACACGCCGTTGGAATTTAAAAGTGCAACAATCTGCGATCATTTCGGAATTGTGTTTGAGAAAAACTCGGTCAAAGAGAACATGTGATTATCGTGACTTGGACAGTAAGACTGATCGTAGAAATAAAAAATCTGCGCTTTTAAGGATATTCCGTAGAACTATTGGCACAAATGTATTGTTCATGAAAATGGGAATTTAGGATCACGATGATCACTGCTTTTCAGTGACAGTAAACCTGAAACCAGAGAGCACCTCTGTCACAGGACATTCCCCCTCTGGAGCGCCCTCGGAAAGTGGATTTGGTTGGTAACAAAAATTAAAATAGAATTTTCCCTTGAATCTGTTTGTTCTGTTAGGCTATACAAACTGTATCACCCTTGTAAAAATGCGATTAATTGTATTATTTTAGTAGTCAAGTTTTTGATATATAAATGCAAATGGGGGACGTAACATCGATTTTGCTGGCGCACAAAGTTACCTTAAGTTTCATTATAATATTGAAAACTTTGCATGTGACTTTTCTCATCAAGATAAAATTTTAAGTAAGTGGAAACCGATGAAAAAGTTATTTTGTGAATAAAAGATGTAATGTCTTGTGATGTAAGTAGATTAAGTACATGGGTGTATTGTATCGTATTCTAAGTAGAGTGAGTATTGTAATGTAAGTATTGCCCTGAGAGTAGAGTTATTGTAATGTCAGTGGTGTAAGAGAGCTGTATTATAAGTAATGTAACTAGTTATTTGTTTTGCAAATAAAATATTTCTTTAAAAAGAAAAGCAAAACAAACAAACAAACAAAGCTGCGCTTTTAATGTTTCCAGCGTCCTGTGCACGCTATCTTAATCTCAAGTCAACAATGGCCATTCGACCGTCTCTTGTTATGAATTCTCGTTCAATCTCTGGATGTACTTAATAATGGCTACTTGCCTTTCCCACTCGAAGACCTTCTAGGATAGAGACCTCGGTTGGGACTGACGAAATAGCTGTCTCGGGCACCGCAGCTGAAGCAAGACCAACTGAAAATGGAAATAAAGTACGGAAGTCTTTCTATCATACGATCACTTTCATTTTAAGCCTATTTCTAAGTTACATGGCTGTCAGTTACATGCAATATCAGTAAAAACGTGAGATTTCAACAGCGAAGAAGCAGCGGAGTTATTAGTACAACTATTCTGTGACTAGTTTTTTAATTAATTTTAATTTTATTTTTATTATTATTATTATTATTATTATTATTATTATTATTATTATTACTGCTTTTCTTACTCCACTTACAATGCGATACTTACATTACCTACATTACATACATTAATCACGATACTCAGTACATTTAATACTCTATTTACATTACATGTAAATACATACATTACGGTGCTTAACATTACTCTTCAAAAAAAAGTATTTACAGAAATTTTTTCTATTTTGTTTAAATAATATATCTTCCTTTTTTTGAAACAGTCATTTGTACTACTTATATTGTAATATTTATCTATTTTTTTATGGTACCCACACACACACACACACTTGCATACATGTACCCGTGAAATGCGCTCATTCACCTTTGGAGGCCTTACATTAAAATAAATCTTTCTTAAAACTGGTTCAGATAACTGTACAAAGAGATTAAAGAACGTTTTTCATAAATTCGCTGTTGTTGTTCTCCCCACGCCTTAAAAAGGAATAGAATATCAGAGATTGTTTTCAGGTATAAAAGCTCCCCACTTTATATTAAATTTCTTTAAATTTCCATTTTGAAGAGCATAGCGCCTCTCCACTTCTAAGCAGGTTAGAAAGTTCTGTATGCAAAGAGCTGGTGCTGGAAAAAGGCGCATTAATTTGGACCAGTGGATGTGATATCTGCAGATAAGGAGAAAGTGGTGGGACAAAATATTTGAAGCGTTATCAACAAAACCTAGACAGGACTGAAAGGAGAAACCATCGTTCGGAAAACATGGCCTTTTGCTCATCCACAATTTCATTCCAAAAAGCTTGAACAAAGATACATTCCAAGAACAAAATAGTTTCAGGGCGTTCTTTACAGAAACTGCAAAGATTATCAGATGCGCTACTAATTCTGTATGTAGCTATTCTTCCATAAAGGAATTTAAAGTGGAAGGTTCGCAATTTGAATTTGCGGGTGCACAAGAAAGCCAAACCATATGAGCTACGCCAATCTATATAGTCCACAGATTCAGAGTTGAAATCTGAGAGCCATTTGCTTCGACTTTTATGTGGAATAGAATCAATTTGCTTAATAAGCATTTTATAGGCTACCTTACAAAACTCCGTTGAAGCCAGCAGATTATTTAAATCTTCTACAGTGTTTGTTACTGCCCGAGTGCAGGCACAAATTGATTCGTTTTAGAGACTGCACTTACAACACTTTGGTACTGGAAGAAATTAGTTTTGACAGACTAAAAAATGGAAATTTCATTAAGTGGGTGGTTTCGAAAATGAATTCCCGCCTTATACCAATTTTTATAGTAAAAAGGCTTATTATCAATTCGCACGAAAGAGTTATGCCAGATTGGAATATTACAGAAATCAGCAGGGGACTTTTTTTAAAATTAAGAGACGACCAAATTTCAATCAGTTCTTTAGTAAAAGGGTCGTCTATTTCCAGCGAGGCAGCATCATTGACATTTAGATTACCAGTAATAAGTAAATTAGCATTATACTTTGAGAGAAAAAAGTCCAGAAAAAGTTACCATTTCCCTTTGTTACTTGCGTCTAAGTACTTTTGAACCCATTAGTTTCTCAGATTCCAGGGCTAGGTTGTTCAAAGTTCGCGGATCAAGTTAAGCTAACCCAGGATTAGTAAGAATTTTGGTTTAGTTTTGTAACTCTTCAGTTATGTAAATTGTTTGGCCTTCTTTTTTGAGTCTGAATAATTTTAAAGTACGCAAAACAAAAGTTGAACTGGGCGCGGAGACCTTATCCCGCAGGGAACATTGGAATGGCATTTTATAACTGAATTCCGCCTCCTTGTGTCACCTGCGCAAAGTGCGCCACTTGAAAAGTTTGCTTTTTTAAAAGCAAACTTTTCAACTGGTGCACTTTTCCCATTTAAAAATGTCAGTACATGACACTAAGAACCTTGAAGACTACTCTAGTTTGATACCAACCATCCGGCTGTTCCTCAGTCCCCTCTGTTGGGGCAGAAACGTCTTCTTCAGTAGTTCCCAAGCCCTCTTCGAACTTAACTGCACTACCAGATATGGCCGCTGGGGCCTTGTCTATAGCTTCCCCTTCTGTAACACGTGAGACAAACAAACAAAAACATATCACGAATGATAACAAAAGAGGTTTAGAATACGGGCTTTAAACAGCGTTCAGTGGTAGCAGAGCAATAAAAGAAAACCTGATAAGAGCTTGACTATGAAAAGCTTTTCCGCTCCGACGAAGGGCTAGCGCTCGAGACGTCAGCTTCTGAATCTCTTTACGGTGGCTAATTCACATTATCAACTCAGTTGATAAAACCAAATTATCTCAGAATATTTACCTTGTTGATCTGGATCTCCAGTTGCGGTTACCCCAGCCCCCTGAGGTTCTTTCACGTCCTCTACCATGCCCTCGGGATTTTGTTGTTGGCCGTTTTGGTTGGAATCTTGCTGAGCGGAATTTTCATCAGTCACGGTCTACGGAGGACAGTTGAGGAATACAACATAACATTGATAAGTGAATAAAGATGGTGAATATTTAACTCGGTAATGAGATGTGAAAGGTGAATTGATCAACTTGACACGAGCGTGAGATAGAGAAAAAGTCTGAGTCCCCGACAGGAATCGATCCCATGACCTCCCGAATACCGGACGGGCGCTCCATCCACTGAGCTACGAGAACTCATGGAGAGCAAGGTCATTTAACTGAGTTCATTTGTGACAGGCCTCCTGCATACTGCTAGGATCAGCACTGCCGAAGTCATCATAAGTAGTGATAAGTGAATAAAGGTGGTGAATTTTGAGCTCGGTAATGAAATGTGAAAGGTGAATTGATCAAACATTACGCATCACAACTAAATGAGTTAACAAAAATACTTTACAAATGACCAAACAATATTACCATTCCTCCAATGGAGCTAAGCTCTGATGATGAAAGTGATCTTGCCAAACCTGTAAAAGTGAAAGGGTTTGTTAGAAAAGGAGGTAAAGACTTCTACTAACGATACTTGCAAAAAGCGGACAATTTTAAAAAAAGTGTTTGAGAATTACCCAAACGCTTTTCACTGCCATTTACATGAGCGATTTAATTGTAAAAGCTATTTTACGTGCCATAACCAAGCAAACAGTTCAAACCTAACATGAATAAATGCATCCTAGATAACAGAAATGAGACCACCAATACCTGTTATTTTTCTGAATATAAACTGTGTTCCTAGCGCTCCATTGTTTGTAACATTGATAATTCTCTTTCTTGTCTCTCCCAGAACTTGACTGCCAAACTCCACTTCAGTCACATCAACAGAGATCTAAGGTAAACGAGAGAGACTCTGTCACTAACAAATTCTCCTTACCAATTGTAGTAAATCTGTGAATGACACTTCTGAGAAGTTGGAGCTTCATCAAGATAATATGGAGCTTAAGCAACGACGAGGACGACACCAAGTCAAAAATCCAGGACTGGGTTCGAAAGCAGGTTAACGCTAACTCAGGATTAAAACTTTACCAAAGTAATAATTTTTGGGATAAAATTGCTTTTTGCTCTTCACGTTTTGTGTAGTCAAGCTCAAAACTGAAGGACGAACAGTGCAAACAGAAGGCCTCACCGAAAACTTAAAACTGAAATAAAAATTCTCGCTAATCCTGGGTTAGCTTAAAGGAGCAGTCACAGTTGAACGAATTGAAAAGTCTAGCATAAATTACTCAATTTCGTTGCTTGTAATCTGTGTTAATCTTCTTCATCCTTAACCATCGTGGTTCCTTTACGGTTTCTTATTATCACTTTGGTGTTTTTTTTATCTTTGTAAGGTATTTTTTCAGGTTTCCTTCAATTATTTTGTCGACGCTCAAAATAACTCAAAAATCGTGACTGTTGCTCCTTTAATCAGGCTTTGAACTCTGCGGCCCCAGATATGTTCAGCATGCCAATGGCACTACAAACGCGGTGCCCAGGCTAAATATGCAATAACAGCGTTCAATTCAACATGGACATATCAGCCGACGTCTTTCGCGTTCCTCAGACAACGCAGAATGTTGTCATTTCACGTTGCTGTTTTGCAGAGGACGGCAAAGAAATGTACAAAGAGTTATAACGCACGTGCACAGCTATTGTTTTGCTCATTAAACCTTTTGTTTGGTTACATTCTCGTTGCCGTCGTCGTCGTCGTTTGCTTAAGCTCCCTAATATCTCCTGCTTGGCGATTTTCTTCGTTTTCATCACTTGTCAGCTGACACTTTATCGTTATTGAACAGAGAAATAAGTTGTAATTCACTCTTGGAAATTAAGTAGTCAATTTTATTGCTTGAATAAACTTGTAGTAAATACTGTTCCAAGAGAAACAAAATTTAATTGGTTTCCAACAGTAATTTAAACAGTTGGATTATCATCATCATTCCTCTAATTTGAACTCAGTTATTACGAATTCCCCGTTATATGGAACTCAAAACCACTTTCCTTGGATTTACCCTTCAGTCATTTACGAGGCAATTTCAAAGTTCTGCCATTTCCAACTATTCGTTTAACCTGAGAGCACGAAACAGCGGGGCTCAACTCTAATTTGTTCATTAATTGCAAAAACTCTCACCACATTTCATTTACCTGACATTTTTTTGTTACACATCTTATTGGAACTGAAAATGGCCCTGTTTGCGCAAGGAAATCTATGTGACCGACCAGATCTTCATTCAGCTACAACGAAAAACAGCAACATTTGATATTTTATCTTGCGCTAGACTCAATACATATACGATGCATAAGTTTACATTAGGATAGACATGAAGCTTCGCTGTACAAGAGTTTCCAACATAAGCTTTTTCAATCTGTTCAATTTTTGGCTCACTTCCGTCATCCCGGCCTACCAGGAAGGTTTATCTCGGTCCCACCCAGTTAAAAGTACAGTTCTCCCGTAACGTCAGTCTCCGTATCACGTGACTTTCTGTCTTTACGTTATCACATATCGCCGTCAGTCTTAAAACAATCCCGCATCCTGACTGCAAAAATGAGCAAATCCCGCTTTCGATGTTCAAAGTACTTTTATCCAGCATCCCGCCACTACATCTGTCATCCCGCATCCCGCATCCCGCCAAACCCAACACGTTTGTAACTCACCATGGGTTTAAACGCCACTACAAAGTCACAGGTCAAACCAGCAGACATAACACCAGGCGGATCAAAACTGTCAAAAACAAAGAGAAAATAAGTGTTGAAAAGGCGACATTAGTGATTAATTAAAATATCGCGATTTGTTAGTGGCGTGCAGATTAATTATTTGCTGAAACCGAAGGCCGAGGCAAATACTTGATCTCGAGACACTGACAAATCCCGATATTTTGCCATAGGTAATGGTAATAAAACTGAGTGGAGTCCAATTCGCTCTGTAATCATACGAGTGAAAACAAAATCGGACGACCGCGCAACTCGGAAGTCAGATCTGTTTATCACGAGTATGCTTACAGACTGAATTGGAGGAAACGATTACCAATTAATCATAAAAATTACAATTCCTGAGAAAAAAATGACCAAATTATGAAAGAAAGGGAAAATTGGCATCAAAAGACTGACAAAGGAGGCGTAAATTGTCGGTGGTTGAAACCAAGGTTGTGATTGGTTGATTTAAATAAAGCACAACTTTGAATGTGATTGGCTTATTGAACTGTCCGATAACAAACTGTCCAATAACAAGTGAATAAGTGAAAAATACTGAGGAGTTTTTTAAACCAATCACAATCGAGGAAATTGTAATTTTCCTGATCAATCGACTAATCAGGAATTGTTACATCATTCGATCAAAAAGTTTGTTTTCATAACTGAGGGAAGCGTTTCTGCCATTTTTCAGAAGAGAGCGTGGTTACAATTACGCACGAGCAGACCGTTATTTGTAGCCATTTATTTCAAGTCACGTGGTGGGCTCTCGGCCAATGGAAAGGAAAAAAATGTATCAAATGATAATAGTTAATAGAGTAATGTGTACCGGAGGTTTACTTACAATACTTCTATGAAATCCTTTAAAATGTGCGACATTCCAACATATTTACAAAAGTTCTGAGTGTACGAGATGTTTGTTAGGAGGACTTTCTTCTTGTACGATTTCCCAACATCAAAGTCCTGAAAAATATAAAATAATAATAATTATAATGATGATGATGATGATGATGATGATGATATGATGATAATTATAACTTTACTATTGTGTGACAAAAGAGAAGTAGCTGAGGTGAGAAGTCCCCTCTATTCTCGACATAGATTGCAGCCTCAACAGTCACCAACATTTGCAGCTAGGGCAGTAAGGTCCTGATTACGTACGGCGCAGCCATTATAATGAATAAAATAATAGACGCGAGGATAATAATGAAGTCAAGGCTGCTGCCTTACAGGAGCCCAGCAGCCTAGGGCACCCAAGAAAATGCTTTGGGCGCCTAAATTTTTTGCAGCAGCTCCCAAAACATTACCTGTTGGGCTCCTAACTTCTCAGCGTTTGCCCTTGTGGGCTCGTTGAAATATTTGTTAGGCAACAGTCTTGGAAGTTACCAGTGAAAGCTAGTCTGGCGCTGAGCGATACATACCTTGAACACAATGACTTCAGGTTTGCTGTAAAATGCACAACCCTGAAATGAAACGAAGAACAGGGATGAATAACCATGCAATACCTACTAAAAAAACACAGAGAAGCGACACTAAAATTTAATAGCAACTGTAGCTATGTGAACTTACTTTAAATTCTCTTCCGGCTGCAACCTGTTTTTGAACAATTCCAGCTCTTTGCTTCATGAGAGCTCTCTCCATCATTTCCTACAACAAAAAGGTCCATAACTGAACTTAAATCCTCTCTGTTTAAAAGTTTATAATTGAAACTTTATGCTCTAATCTTCTTAACGTACTTAACTTAGGCATAACAGATTGGTCTGTTAGCAGGCTTGAACTGATGACAACTACATTGCTTGATTATTGAGTAAAGTGGTGAGTCCACAGCAATTTAAAACCTCTGTGTGGTACAGTTAACGCCTTCCAGGCACGGGGAATGAAACAGTTATGAACTCAGAGAATTGTTGACACATTCATGCCATGCTGAATAACAGAAACTTACTGCCTTGTTAGAGAAGTCATGTAGTACATAAACTGAGTATTAAACGCGTCAGACAATATTTACCTGTTCCATTTTACTAGGCATGTGAGTTGCAAATTTAAACTTGGGTTCCTTTTTCTCAGATGCCTGATGAAATTAAATAAAAACTTGAACAAAAGAAATTACGTATGAGCTCACGTCTTAAAAGGCTTGTAGTATGCTTTGATGAGCCAAACTTTGTGAATGTGGCAAAACTGATAAGTCAAAGCTAACACAGTGAGGTGATTTCCAACACATATAAGGATGTCTAATAAAGAATATTTATTTTCAACGTTCTACTACCCTGAAGCGATGTTCTGCAGATAATAACACATTTAAAAGTAATAATCTTCTAGTGTTCTATTACAAATACCGTTCTCTGATTAACTATGCTACTCATAACAACAACAACCAACCAACCATCTTGCTTTGCCAGATTTACAAGAAAAGAAATAAACCGATTTATTTAATTAGGCAAAAAGAAACTGCTCAGTATAGTAAGAAAACTAAACAAGCTGAGTAGGTAGAAAAAATAATAATCTGCAGAAGATAGTGAGTAACTCAGCGGTGTGTACTTGTTAACAGACTGGCAACCACTTCTTTGTGTTTACAAAGTGTCTCTGAAAGAGGTTTTTGATGAAGGTTTAAACGACGAGTAGATTAAAACTTAAACAATTAGATTGTTAACTTTTGATTCCTATGCAAGATAGTTGACTCGGGCCGCGCTGAGAAATCTTGAGTTTATAATCTACTTAGCGGTTAGTTTTGATTAAGAGTTGGTCAATGAAAAATCAGCTTGTTACTCGCAATTAAGTTAACTTGTTGCAGAAATTAGTTTGCCTGGTACAAGCATTACCTTGTGGACACCTTCTTCCCACAATCCTCTAAATTCTGGTTGGGCCAAGTCTTCTCCTTCAGCATCTGAGTCACTAGTAAAACAAACACACAGCTACATGTGAGAAACTTGCTGGCATTGGCAATTTTGAGACTTGCTGCGATTACTTCTCGAGGCTGAGAACATATGTCCCTTGTTTTTATCTCCTGTGAGAAAGTGAACTTAAAATTGAGCAGGAAAAAAACACTGATGATAGAACCCTACAGTGACCCGTTAAAATTCTCTGAATTATTGTTACCATTCTAATTTTCCACAGTCACACAAATGGATAATTGTCATGGATGGTTACTACAGAAATCGCTGTAATTATACTAAATCATTGTGAGCAAGTACAGGCTCTGTGGTGGGCGAATATCTGTCCTAGTTCTAGACAGTTCATAAAGCTATGACCATTGCCATTCTAGTAGACCCCTGGAAGCAAGCTTGATTAACTAGAGCATTGTTTTGACTTTCAGATTGAAAAAGAGCTGATCTGGTCTAATAACTGGCTTAGTAACTTTCTGATTGACTCACAGTAGTTAGTTTTCTCAGTCAGCTCTTCTTCTCTGGAACCCCTATTTTCATTATGTTCAATGTCTCCATTGTATTTTAGGTCTGGAGGCATTCTACAACTTGCTATCTACTGTTTCAGAAACCAGTCACAGACACAACCTGATCTGAGAGGTAGTGGTTGACTCCTAATGATATATTACAGAATCGAACTCACCCTTCCTTAGCTTCATCTCGACTTGTCTCTCCATAAGGAGAAAAATCATCTTCATCATCTTCTGAAGACACTGCACCAAGTTTTCCTGGTGTGTGTTGGCCCTAAGAGCAACACAATTGGCATTGATCAGAAAATTCCATCTGCATCAACTATTACGTTTCAGAATTAAAGGATATGCATAACGTTCACATAAAGTCCTTTGCATAAAATGTGAACTTACCCCCGTGTCCTCTACATCAGCACTGTATTCTACAGAAGATGATCCACTTGTAGATTTGAAAAACTTGGGTTTGGGACGTCTTCTGCTTATTCTCTGCAATCAAGTTGAAATTTTGATGGTAAGTATTACTTATACAGTGGAACCTCATTTTTTGACTACCTGTTTTGTTCCAACAAGATGACCATACATTTTCTTACAAGAAAACCCCATTAATGCACCAACCCTACTAACTGGCTAACAGCGACATTCTGAAATCCCAACCTGTATAACCCTTTACGATTTTGGCCTATTTATATAGCCACTCAAACTCAAACCAGTTATGTTTATGTCAGACCGCATGGCAGGTGTCTGAAGGGGAGGGAAAAATGAGCGCACGACAGCGCTCCAAGTTCACTTTTTCAAAAAGTCGCCTTTTGGCAACCTTTAACTGTAAAATGGTCGCCATCACCCGACCTTCACCAGAATTTTGGTCGCCAAAAATTTTTTCCATTCGCCATGGCGACCATAATGGTCACAGCTTGGAGCGTGGCACGAAGCATGGGAGGATTGAATGCGGGATGATCGTGGTATGGGACATTCTTCCTTCCATGCTCATTTTGACTCCCCTCCTTTTCTATGGCCTGCCACTCAGTCTGTGTTCATCTCTCCATCATTAATACTGTATGTACTGACAAAAATGTGACAGTCGCTTCTTTAAAAGCTTTAAAATTATCTACACTCTGGATGCTTATTGAAGAACAGTTGTTTAAAAGTGCGATAGGCCATTTTAGAGATGCCCTTTGCCTCTGTGTCAAAACAAGTCCTTGTACTTGTTATTAAAATGCATTTCAGCTGTAAGTTCATTTTTCATTCAATCAAACTCATCCTCATAAGAAACGTTTTGTACGATGACTTGTTTTGAAACAGAAGCAAATAGCAACTCAGAAATGTTCTTCAGAATACCATCAATTTAGATGATCACAAAATTTGACTCTACAACATTAATATACATTAATTTCATGGCCTGTTAGTCACAGTATAAACAGGGTCCACTGTAGCATAGTCAGTACTGGCCTTTCTTACAAACTAACTGACCCATACTAAAGACTTGACACATTACCTTAACCCTCTCTCTTTGCTTTTCAGGCCACAACTGAGGCTGTTGCTGATAACGTTTTTTCATCTGTTTTTCTTCTTTTAGTATGTTGTCAACAATTTCAACCTTCAAAAGTTATGAACAGAACTTTGTTTATGTCTAGGCAAGAAAGAGAATCAATAATCATATCTAGCAATTAAAGGCTGCAAATTTGACATAACAATGCTTTTTACTTACCTGCCGTTCTCTCTGTCTCCTCTCATATGCTCTGAAAACATCAAAACAATGCATTGAAACATGTTCACATCCAAGCAAAATGAAATCCCCAAATGGGAGATGAATTTTCACTGAGTTTGTGCACACCGAATATAGTTATCAAACTGATTCTGCAGTTTAACTTACTGTCAAAGAAAACTACACAAGTAAGACATTGCAAAGAAAAAGCAAATAAGACATCACAACTAGTCATGAATAAAGAATTACATGGGATAAAAATTATTTTATACATAATGACAAATTATTCTGCCACATTTTGATTGGCTCATAGTTATGTTCTATTGGAGGACAGCTGCATAGATTCGTCATTGACTTTTGGATTCCATGTTGCCATGTACCTATTCAGTAACTGATCACACATGATGTCAAAATGTGGTAAGAACATTCACTTGGCTATCACCTTGTGTGCCACTTTGTTGTTCTTACCACATTTTCATGTGATCTGTGATCAATTACTAAACAGACACACAGCAACATGGAATCTATTTGTTTGAGTGACGGTAAATAACAATTAGTTTTAATGTTACACTATATTTTTCATCGGGCAGAATGGCTATCGTTCTCATGACATTTGTACTTGCAGTTCACGAAATTCTAGATTTGTTATATTTCACTTTATTATTCATAAACGATCAAACAGAACTTAATTCATTGGTTGCGAAGAATGCATGCTATACTCCACAGGGAATACCATTCAGCTTATTATGCCAAAGTATGGTTTCGCTAGGAAATCACTATGAAAATGGGATTAAAATTGGAATGATTTGCTATGAAAATTGGATCGCACTCGCTTGAGGTTCTTTCAAGCTATAAAATGATACCGTGCTTGGTCGATGACATATTTGTAAAAAGATGCGCCCTTTTTTGAACACGCTTGCTTGATTTTCTTTCGAAATGAAAACATAGCTTGTCCTTCTTGGATTACGCTCAAGTTCTTTCATTTTAATTTCAAGAAATGAAGAAAAAGCATTAACTTGCTCATGTATGTGCTATTTATTGATATGTCTAAACTTCTTCTTTGTTGCTGAGGCATCTGCCTCTATGTTGCAGATTTTCCATACCATCCTTGGTCATTCGCTTGTACAAGTTTGCAGCTTAATCTTCGATTGTTTTGTTCAGTTGGGTTTCCTTTGCATTGTTTTTTTCATAGCAACTATTATCTGAAAAGACAATGACTGAATCCAAAGGGGTCCCCAGAACGTGCATGAAGTTTGAACATTGGACGAAAAAACGGAGAAGTCTGGAACTTCTTTCGCTCAAACTTCGAAGAAAAATAGATAAATGTGAAGAAGAAATGTGTATATTCAATAATCTGATCTATTATCGGAAGATTGTCGCGTGCTTTGGAAGAAAATGAACTTTTAAATTTAATGTGGGTCATTTCCCATACTAGAAACACCGAAATGAGCACAATTTTCTAAGTTAAAAGTCTGGAACTTATTTTCGTTCTTTTCAGTTAGTTTTTTGATAAAATTAAAGATCAACCTGGGAACTACAAAAAGCTGCCCTATTATCTTTGAAAACCTCTCGCTAGTTACTGCGAAATCGCAATTGAAGTCAGTGGCCTTTACCAAATTTACCCATTTTCTCTCTTAGTGCCGATTTCATTGAGCATTCACGCTTGAATGGCCCACCGTAACAGCTCATTGATATTTGCATATGTTGCGCCATTCTGCCCGATGTATTAACTTATTGTTATTTATTAGTTTTATTATCTATTTAATTTGTATTTTTAAGATTTATCATATCTGTAAATTAGTTTAACTAGGTCTCCTAGTATTGATAACAGGTATACCTTTAAGTATCCTGAAAGGATTACCCTGGTTAAATATAGGTTTACTACTGCTAATACCTACAGTTTCTCTAATGCTGTACTTACTCCTTATCCTTCTCAAACTGTCGGATTCTCTTTCTCCTTGTCAGCTCTTCATCAGGGTTCAGACCCTGTGCTAAGATCTCCTGTCTCTCCTTCAGTTCCTCCTCTTCTTTCTCAAGTCTCAGTTTAGAATCCCGGGCTTGCAGGGCCCGAAGATTTTCCTGCAACAATATGTTATCAAGACATTTATCTTACAGTCTGGCCTGGCTTTTATTTATTCTAATTTTAGAAGTTTTTAATGACAAATACACCAGATCTACTGCTGACAAGCTTCAAATGATGTGAGGATAACTTCATAGCAGAAAACCAAGGTGATACAAATAGCCACATGCCACAATTGACCTCACTGCCTGATGAAGACTTAAGCAGTATAGCAGTCAAAACATCACATTCAACATCTCAAGTGACTCCATCATGAGACAAACTAGTAAAATTCATGTCCATCAATATGGTTATCCTTGAATGAATGAACGAAAGGATAACAATGATATTGCTTACCATCTCGCCTAATTCTCATCTCTTTAGAGGTGGGCTTAAGGAAAATTTGACTATAGATGTTTTTATCGAGTCAACATTCCCACATCCCACAAGTTACAAACAAAAGAATATTTTATTGCACCTTGTTAGTCTCAATGTTTCCTTTGAGGCTGAGTATGGCCTGCATTCTGTCCTCCATATATTCACGAGATCTCTCTTCTTCTTCTGCTTCTTTCTGACGAACTCTGTAAAGTAAACCAGAATCACTGGTTGCAATAGAGGTTTTTGCACAGCAGCCATGTTGCATGGCAGGAACAATAGATTCTTTTTCCTATGGGAAAGTTTTTCTTTCTTACACAAAATATTTTCATTGTTCCTACCATGCAACATGGCTGCGGTGCAAAACCTCCATACTGGAAGCCCATTTCCAAGGCGCCTCTCTGTTTCAAAATAAGTCCTTGATTGTGTAAACTTCTCACATAAAAATGAGTTTGATTGGAAGAAAATGTATTTGCAGATGAGAGAAGTTTTCATATGAATGGTTTTACTCACCCAGACTTACTTTGATACAATGCCATTGTGGACATGTATTCATGAAGAGTACAGCATCATCATGATGTTGTAAAGAATGATGATGTTTTTATAGGATGACAACGTAGTTTTATAGTTTTGTAGGTTTAGGATTTTGTTGTTATTTTTTAGTATGTAAAGCGCTTTTGGTCCATTGGAAATTTTTATAGAATGACAGTGTGGTTTTGTAGGTTTAGGATTTTGTTGTTATTTTTTATTATGTAAAGCGCTTTTGGACCATTGGGAATTAGCGCTCTATAAATACTGTATATTATTATTATATTATCATAAAATAAATATTTTTTGGCAAACTAAACATTTTTCAGGATGGCAATGTGAGACTCTATTAAGTAATAATTATTAATAAATTATCTATGATTGTCACTAAGTTTAAAGGTAACTCAAACTTAACAGTCGACAAACAGTATTATGCTGTTTTGCTTCCCCTTGACATAGGATGCCTCGCTAGTAAACATTACATGGGTCATAATTTATCAGTAACAATATACCTGGACATTGTCTCTTTAAGGAACTTTGATGCCTGCTCTCTGTTACGTTTTGCCGCAGCAATAGCTTGTCTGTGTTTTCTTTCCCTCTCTCTTAAGGCAGATTTATGTTCTCTGTGAAAGGTTTAAGACAATGTACCATATTGTTGTACGCTGTTCTATTACTTCATTTGAATAACTTAGTATCAAAATGCAAGCATTCTAGAAGTAACATATCAAACAGGAAAGTCTGTGTTTGATCACATTTCCAAACACCGAGAAGAGAGTTGAAAATACAATGTGCAGTGAAGTATTTTTGATGAAGTTTGTGTTTGATGGTCAAAGACTTTCTTGAGTGTTTGAAATATCTTCTTAATCGACACTATGTGTAAGACTCAGGACAAAACAAAGAAATAACATAATTGTAACAATCTATGCTAATTAAGACAAGATATCCAGACACCATCATGGCAAACCAAGGTTTCCTTCGATTAATCTTCTCTGGTGAATTATTAGTGAGAAGCCATTCTGAAGTAGAATTTAAAATCTTTGTAGTTCCTATCTAATTTCTCATTGCCACATATTAAACAGTTCATAAATGCACAGGTGGGAAAACTTAATAGGACAAAATTCTCAAAGTTAAATTTAAAGAAATAAATAGGAATCAATAAATGAGAATTAGAACTTTGATCTTGGGAATTACTTCTCTCTCAGTCTCCTTCTCCTCTCAGCAGCTGCAGCACTAATGTTTTCCTTTCGTAAACGAACAGCTGACCACTCAGCTTTTTGTTTCTCTATGAGTTTCTCATCTTTTTCGAGTTCTTTACCAGCAAGAAGGAATTTCCCTTGTTCAACAGTGGCTTGTGCAAGAGCAAATCTACAGAAACACAACAAAACAAGGTATGGAGTCAAGAAACTACCATGTTGGCAATTTTAAAATGTTCCCTGCCCAACAATGGCAAATATTCCAAAACAAATTAAAAAGACACAAAAAACACTTCATTCTGACTACATGTAGGCCAGACATACCATTGCTACATGTATAATTCAATGTTAATATTTCTATAATTTTTTATTGCTAATGTATATCACTATAATTTGCTATTGTTCTAATTCACTATAATTATTGCTAATAATTTGCTACTGGTATAATTTGATATTTCTATAATTTGCTATGATAATTGCTTTTGCTTGCTAATTAGCTACCATTTGCTATTCTTATTATCGTTATCATCATCATTGTGATCTTTCTCTTTGTCACTGTTATCATTACTGTTATTGCTACATTGTCATTGTTGTTATTGTTATTGTTATTAGAAATACTTAGCATTATTGAAATGTCTACTTACTCTGCCTCTTCAAGCCTGTGTGAAATTTCTCTTTCCACATCTTTTTCACCATCTATTTCATCACACAGCTTGGAGTGATAAGCCTTCAGTCTGTATAGTGAAGCCCTAGTAAAAAAATATAATCATTTACATAATTTCAAATTAGTGCACATCGGTACAAGGTTGGGTCGGAGAGTGATTTTGACTAATGACTCATTATAGTAACTGTTATTAATATTTTACTTGTCACTCACATGTTGTTTTGAGACTGAGCTTCCTCTATTTCACTGCTGACCAATTCTTTGTCTTTCTGTAATTGCTCCATGTGTTCTTGACACTTACTAAGCTCTTCTCTATAACCAATAAATAAATAATAAAATAAAATATAAGAAAATAGTAGATTGACATAAATTTCCAAGTGGTTACTTCACACTGACAATAGTCAGGGCTGCTATAGTTGGTGGAATAATTCATTTAAAGTCACGACACAGCAAGTGGTAGGCAATTCTCCCAAGCAAAGGGCTCACAATAAAAGTGCTTGCCACAAGCTCAATATGGCACACTGACTTATGACTATACCCAATACAGATACTAGAAAATAAAAGAATGTTACACCACTCTTTCATTTGAAATATTTTATGCTTATCTTTAGAAACATCAATTGTACAAAAAACAAAACAATCCAACACAGAAATAATTTGTCAATTATTACTAATAATCAACAGAAAGTAAATTGAATTTGACATTGCTAATAACTGGAAAGTGCAATTACTTTAAAAGTTTTCTCTCAGTAGTCAGAGAATATACACTTACCTAAACTGCGACACAAGATAGTCTTTCTCCAGGACTTGTTCACTCAGTTGGTCTAAATGACGCCTTAAAGCCAAACGCTGCAATTTCTCCTACAACAAAATGTTTAACCAACCACTGTAATTAGAGCAATTGAATTATTGTCTGAAAAAGGTGATGATCGTCAACACGTCTAAGATGCAACCTGAAAAATTACATGTTGATTATTGAAGCAATCTGATCTTTGTTAAGTTCTTTTTCAAGTAAAATCTTCAGAATGCATGATTGATACTTAAGAAAGACAAACAAATTCTGTTTATCATTGTTAGAAAAAAATGTCAATATAGAGCTAAAATTACCACTGACA
Organism: Catalaphyllia jardinei; assembly: GCA_022496165.2. Lineage (NCBI taxonomy): Eukaryota > Metazoa > Cnidaria > Anthozoa > Scleractinia > Caryophylliidae > Catalaphyllia > Catalaphyllia jardinei. The sequence continues at coordinate 32,677,042 of CM042749.1, forward strand.
AGTTTCCAACATATCTCTGACAGGGGATGAATCTACAACCAGATGCATCATTTTAAGACTATTCAGATTATAGAATGAAACAATCATGTCTCATTACTTAGGGCTCGAAACTGCGACACACTGGTCACCATTGGGGCCAAAATTTGAGCACTGGCGACTAAATTTTTCAGCTGGCGAATAGCTGAGCTGGGATCGCAAGACAACCACAACACAACTTAAAATCTTTCTAAGGAAATCATTTAGATCTGGCAGGTAGTATAACAGCTCAAGACCAGACACATATCACCTGAGAACAATGGCAGCCTTCTAAGTCTTACTAATGCTGTTTGTAATCATTTTAGCTCTTCAATTGTCACTCTTCTTGCACGCAAAGTAACAAGCAAAATCATGTTCATGTGTGAGTTATACGAAAAATAAGTTGGCGACCAAATTTGACGATCTGGTGACCAAACGTTTCCCATTAGTCCGGTTGGCTCCAGAATGCAAAAGTTAATTTTGAGCTCTGTTACTTATTAAGGCAGTGTCATATAATGCAAGCTTAAACTAAAAAAATGGCTTCCCCAAAACAGGAGGCAACTTCACTAACCTGCCTCCTTTGCTGAATGATTGGATCAGATGTATACTCATCCTCCTCCTTTCCACCATCCATACTTCTGTAGATTATAAACAAAGTAATAAAAAGACACATTGATCAGGAGTCAATTAATAATTATTGTTATTTACTAGTTAAGTGACACAGGATTATGTTAAAAAATAGAAATTGACATTGAATTTGGTTTGGTTCCTGAAACAGAACTGAAAAGTCTCTGTTTCATTGTGATCAATGTTATCATGATTATTGTTGATAATATATCTACCGTTCTGTTTGTTTGTGAGTGATCAGATGGTTTGTACATCTCGAAAAGTGTAGGCTAAGTTTTTCAAGTTTGTCATTTGTAATCTGCGTTAATCTTCTCCATCCTCAACCATCCATCCCATTGGTGTTTTTCTATCGTAGTAAATTACTATTTTCAGGTTTCCTTCAATTTAAAGTCATTTTTTACATGGAGTGAACAACTAAAAATACTGTGACTGAACTCCTTTAAGATATACAAATACTAACAACATCAGCCAGGCTATCAGATATAAAAGTATTTCTTGATCACCACATCAGTGCATTGAAAGAGGGATAGTAGATTTATAAAATTGCTGGTTAAGGTGGCTCAAAACAGTAACATTTTAGTAAGAAGCCTGGGCTCTAATGTGCACTTTAGCATGAGGCATCAAGCATCACCTGAGGGGTCAGGAGACCTACTCGGGAGGGGTCGGGAGCAGGAGGCCTACTTTACAAAACTTTGTTTCCATCAAGTAGTTTAGTGACCTGTTTGCGATATCGCTTATTTTTACCTTTGAAAATATCTATCCTTCAGGCAATACTCGTTTAAACCGCTGTGTTTGAACGAAATAAAAAATTGTGATGTTGATGTTGCAATCGATTGCGGCGGCTATCAATTTAAAACCAATACAAAAAACTACTCTTCAAGTTTTCTTCCCACTTTTTACTAAGCCACTCTCACCTTTGAGTATTTATTGTCAGTACTCTTCTTCTACCGCTTATGCTACTAAAGACAACAGCCAGAAGGAAAACACTATTCCTGGGTATTCGCACTATTTTCATGGAATTACAGGCTTTACTGAGCAGTAGATGGCCTTCACATGTTTCCAAAGGGCGATCTTGCAAAGTCAAGATTTTAATTTGTACATAGAACACAAGCTCGAAATTCCTTATCCACGTGGCTAATATCTCAAAAACTAATCTGGTGACCCTACTTTTTTTAATACAAAAATTATTGCCCACAAAAGCAGAATGTACCAGTAATGTGCGAAAAATTGTAAAAAAAGAAACCTGTGGATTTGAATTTTTCCAATCTTGAAATTTCATTTTTTTTAATTTGAACAAAATCTGCTCCAGACTTTTCCCAAATTTTTCCTGTTTCTTCTTTTGTGTGTAATACAAAGATTTTTATTTAAAAAAGATGGTGTCGCCAGCTTAATTTTTGAGATAGATGCAATTGATGGTAAAAAGTGGGTCAAGTTTATTGCTATGCAACAGACCAGTGCAGCCTTAAATTATGACTTAAGCACCATGAAAGGTACATTGGAGAGGTACCTTAAGAAAATAGCACAGCCATTCCAAACAGTACAGTTCCAAACCTAAAAAATTGTACCTAGTTCTTGGAGTCTCAAAAAAAACCAGAAATCTGTTTTGAGCCACCTTAAGTTAATTCTGAATCAGGTGGACATGTTTTATCCATTAATAGTAGATATCTTAATCTCATTCCCAAGTCTATCTTCTTTCACCCCATGGAGCAAGGGAGACCTTCACAAAGAGGTTGTAGATCTTTGCTATGGGTTGGTAGATTTGCAAAGTAACTTGCCTCCAGTAATTCAAACTTAAAGATCTCTATCCCTGGTAGAAAAATCTTCAGCAACTAAACCTCTCAAAGTACAACTTTAAACAAATACACAAGATCAGGTGATCATACCTGCAATAAAATGTTTAAACAAATAACAAATTTTTGGTACCAGGATTCTCATTAAATTATGGGGCACCTGCTGTCTTGATCTTCAAACTTATAAACTTGTTGGTTTGTGACAGACAAGTTCAACCATGACATCAAGGGTCCATCAAGCATATTTAGCCATGGCAGTTTATGGCACTTAATGACAGCCCTGAACAAGAAAGTTGATTTAACTCTTTGATAGCCTCACCCTGTGAGAGATTCCTGGTCACTGAAATAATTCTTGTCAATATCAGATGAAGGATCACTCTCATATTCAATTGGCCCTGCATGACAAGTCATTAAAGAAGAATGTTACTGAAAGTACAGTATGTAAGGATATAAAAGTCCAGGCCAAACGTAAATAAGAGTTGTTATAAAATACTTTTAGATTAGGAGCGACAAAACTATCCTGGGATTGGAATCCACTATCACTAAGGCAGCACACAATCTGAGTAAACAACTTCTGTGATCCATAAACAGCCTAACCATTCAAAGATTTTGCACCAGATCTAGACTGAAATGATACTCAGATTTGTATTCCACAAAGCCTCAGGCACAGTTTCTAAAATAGTATGGAAAAACAATTGCTTCTGTTCCCACCAGACTCATGAGAAAACCCTTTCTTGGGAACTATCTCATTTTCCAAACTGCTCCCTCTTACCTTCATCAGAAAACTGCCAGTGGTTTTGTTGAAATTTGTCAACATCCTCTTGAGTCAGTTCGCCGTTGGTATCAGCTTCAGCTGTTTGATCATTTGTCTCAAAAAATCCATGTTCCTCCAGTGTGTCTTCAAGGGACTTTTTTTCTTCATCACCTACCTCCATATCGGTCAGTGGGCCTTGGTTATTCCGTACTTTTTTTTGTACAAATGTAACAATATACTTTTGTCTCCAAATAGCGAATTGAACAAAATTCAGCGATTCAAAGGTCTCCAATGACAACCATTCTTATGTGTAGATATGGTATCAACAGTCCCTATTTCCAGCTCGTTAGTCACGGAACATCACTGAACTGTTGAAATGGCGGTTTAATAGAATGTTCCACTGGAAAATAACAAGTCATCATCGCAAATGTAGCTCGCAAAATCTTAGCTCTCCAAATTAGACACTTCAGACAAATCTTTCTCGTAGAATTTCTTTCCCAGTGCTCAACTCCACGCTAAAAATGCTACTCATGATATATATATGCTCCCATTTCGAAGCGTAGAGAGTTAATCAATAAAGCATAGCAATTCCAACAGGTAAACAAGCTGTTATTTAGAGCCTGTCAACTTGCACTGCCAAACAACAAAACACGGCGGCCATGACAGCGATAAGCTTAGTAACCACGACTTTCTTTATTAGGGAGACTGGGACTATGCAAGTCTGTCTAAGCTGCCGTGCCTTTTGAAACAACATGGCGCCTTTCCAAAGCGCCTCGTAGTTCCATAAAATCTTTCTGTCATTTTTACCGTGTTAGTTCCCAATAAGAATCAAGGATGTTGAGGCAAAGCATACATCGTTTAAATCTACCCAAGACCTTCCTTCAAGTGACTTCGCCTGGGAGATTAGCGGTGCATTTAGAGGTATAAAGCTTGAAAAGCCTGGCTTATGCAATAATTTTCTTCCCGCTACTTACAAGAAACTTCAGAATACTCGGCCACAATTGCGTCACATTAAATGCCTGCTCCTGTAGTCCCGCAGTCAATAAATATTTGCATATGGAAACAAAATAGAAATACTTTAATGTATAGACGAAACAAGCGTGCTACACATGACTATACCTCGTTCTAAAATCCATCAGCTGAAACAAGCGCGCTACACGTGAAAAGACCCATGAAAAGACCTCGTTCTATATAATCCATGAGCCGACCCGGAGTTTTAACATTCACTTTGTTCCACTGCGGGAGTGCGGGACTGCGGAAGCAATAGTTCTAAAACCATTCAATATTATTTTTTCCCACTACGGGAGTGCGGGACTGCGGGAGCACAATTGCTATTAGCATTTAATATTCTTCTTTTTCCCACAACGTGAGTGCGGGACTGCGGGAGCAATAGTTTCATTCGTCTTACTTTCATTATTCTTCGACTTCGGGAGTGCAGGAGCAGGAGTTTTACTGGCCTGACGTTCATTAACTTATAAAATAATTTTTTTTCCTATGATTACAACACGACTGCAGGACTACGGGAGCAAGCGTTCAATGTCACGCAATCATGGCTGGGTATTCTGAAGTCGCTCCAAAAAAGTTGTAACTGGGATTGATATAAACTTATAGGGTGCGACGAGCTTAGCAAGGGCAGAAAATTAGCTTAGTCACGTGTGGTGGAAAACAGGAATCGTATATGAAAGTGAAAGGTGAAGTGATCAATTTGACACGAGCGAGGCTAGGGACAAAAAAAAAAATCTGAGTCCCCGTCAGGAATCTAACCTATGATATCCCTAACACTGAGCTACGAGAACTCATGGAAAACATTGTCATTTAACTGAGTTCATTTGTGACAGGCCTCCTGCATACTGCTAGGATCAGTTATCGGGAGTGGTGATAAGTGAATAAAAATGGTATATTTTGAACTCGGCAATGAAATGTGACACAAGTGTTGGGACAAAGAGTGTTTTTCCCAACACTAGTGTCATTTTGTTCAATTTACCTTTCACATTTCAGCACCCAGCTCAAAATTCACCATCTTTATTCACTTATCAGGAATCATAAACTTAAAAATCATTGCATTCTGTACATGACATCTGTCATGGCTGGCTTATTGTGCATGTGTATTTTCATCTTTGGTTAGGGAAAGCTGGGTGAAGTAACCTGCAAACAGGCTCCCAGCACAGGTGGAAAAAAGATTCAGCGAGCGAAGCATGAATCGAATGGGAGCGTGAATCCTTGTGCAAAGCGAGTGGGATGTGCTTGTGGATTGCCCTCCACATGATGACAACCATCATGTGGAGGGGCAGTGGCCTCTTGGATAGTGCACTTGACTCTAGATCTAGTGGTCTGGGTTCAAGCCCTTGCTAGGGACATTGTGTTGTGTTCTTGGGCAAGACACTTTACTCTTGCAACATCTCTCCATCCAGGTGTCCAAATGGGTATCAGCGAATTCAATGTCGGGGGTAGCCCTCCGATGGACTAGCATCACATCCAGGAGGAAATATATTCCTAGTCGTTTCATGCTACAGAAACTGGTATAAGGTCCAACCTGATGGGCTACTTAGCTTGTATACAGACTTAACCTTTTACCTTACAGTTATCAGCAGTTAGACATTCAAAGAAAGCAAAACAATCAATTTTGTTTTGTGTTGATCCAATTGCCTTTTTAAGCAAAATAATTTACAATTGCAGAGTTCACTAAACTATAATAAAGACTACCGGTATTTATTCACATTGGTACTCCAATATTGCAAAGGGTTAAAAGATGTTAAATATTTTTTCCAGACGAGGCCTGTCCTTAATGTCTCTCAAAATAGAACTGTGATACACTCTTCAAGAAATCCAATTACACGGGCTGAAGAACAGAAATCAAATAAAAAGTCAATTGATGAAGCTTTTCAACGAACAGCCAAGAAAGGACCTGTGACATGGGCTTCCTTAGCACTTGTTGCACTTGCAGGCGGAGGTCTCCTCCTTTATGTACGTTATCTTAAGGAGGAAAAGGAACGAAGTAAGAAAGGCACTAAATTGTTTCAGATCTTTTAATGATAAATTGTGTGATATGGTTCAACACCCTGGTTATATTTATTGAAAATCTTACATGTAAATAATATCTAGTTTCTCTCGCTAGAGTACAAAATACATGTAATACTCGGGGGCCTCATTGCCAGATTTCATACCATGAGGGCCTGGGTATGAGTCGGTGTATTATGGGATTAACAACACAAAACCCAAATATTCTGAAAGAGAGCACACCGAGCTTTGCAAAATCCTCAAGTTTCGTGTCAATTGGGCCAACAGTAAACAAGATACAGCCATTCAAAAACTTAAAAATTTAGTAACAAATGTATGGATTGCCGGACACTTGTCCGGAAACCCATACATTTCTTAGAAAATTTCAGAGTTTTTGAATGGCTGTATCTTGTTCAGTATTGACCCAATTAACACTAAACTTGAGGATTTTGTAAAGCTCGGTGTGCTCTTTCAGAATATATGGGTCTTATGTTGTTAATCCCATAATACACGGACTCGTACCCAGGCCCCCACCGTATGAAATCCGGCAATGGTTTACGAGCAGTTTAGGTTTGGTCCCTCACTGGGGTCTTCATTTTTTGTTCAGTACTCTCAAATTGCCTCTCTCCACCCAGGTGTAATTAAATTCACACTCTTTCTGGCAAATAATTCTGATATTAACCCTATAATGGATTAGCATCCCACTCAGGGTGAGTGGAAACACTCCTGGTCACTTCATGCTACAAAAACCACGATACAAAACCAGTACCCATGCAAAACCAGTACTGAATTATCTCGTCACAACATTTGCCTGAAGGAAACTGATTATTAATGGTTTATCTAGTAGTTTCATTTTTCTTTCTGACCGTGCATTTATTGTTTAAAAAAGTGTCAGAGCCAGTACCTGGAAAAGAAATCATCAATAATGAATATCTTATTAGAAATTTAGCATTTTGTATCACAGTATATATTTTTACTCACCTAGATCTTTGTACAGTCTAAGACTCGCACTAAAACGTTCAGAAAATATGGTTTAACCTTAAAGGTTACAGATTGAAATTACTTTAATTTATTAATAAATACTTCAATGTTCTCATCTTCTGTTTAAATGCAGTCAAAGAAAAGGAAAAGAATCGCTCAATAGGAAAAGTTGCTCTTGGTGGACCGTTTAGTTTGACAGATCATAATGGAAAATCTGTGACTGACAAAGATTTCCACGGCAAATGGATCTTGCTGTACTTTGGCTTCACCCACTGTCCTGATATCTGTCCAGATGAGCTGGAAAAAATGGGACAGGCCATTGACATTGTCGGTAAGCTGTTTAGTAACTTGAGAAATCAGACATGATTCTTTATGTGTTAAAATTATAGTATTCTTTCCCTGCATAAGAATTTGAAAAACAACATTAAAAAATTGATATGCAGTTAAATGCATATTTATCGGAGTTAACAACAAGGGTGCTTGTGTTCCCCTAGTAGTCAGCGGTGTCAACACATATACGCTTGTGTTGGAATTCCATCTGCTTGTGGATCCTAGCATGGTGTTTGTACACGAGGCATTTTCCTGGCAATTTTGTAGTGGCAGCTCATCGCCCAGGCTGTTCCCCTCCCTCTTTCCACTGTTTCAATAGTGTGATAGGTGCCTGTTCCTCTTACTGCATGGGGGCCCATGGCTAGGTTGCCAGGATTTTCCAGCCATGGGAGCAGTCTTCATCTAGGAGCTGGCTGCCAAAAAGTGGAAGCTCCTGGATGTCTCAGGCACCCAACCCCCATTTTAGCAATGCAGTTGTTAAACCATGTTGGGCTTGGAAAACTAGGCTCTTAAGAGTATCAAATCCAAAACAAAGCCATTGAGGAAATTTTTTGGCACATATTGTTTCATTAACTGCTGGCTTGAGCCACGGCAAATTTCATTCACTTCCTGAATCCTGCTAACAGCCTGCTGATTGCTTAGCTTCGTAGTGATTCATGCAGTGTAGCTAACTGCCCTTGAATTTTGCATGCAAAGTATCAACCAATAACTAAAGAGACTTGATGTGGACCACTTCAGGGCTGAGAATGATGTAATGAAATAGTAAGAGTTTTTGAATCAAAATTACAGCTGATGACCAGCTATCTTTCCATCTGATGATATTAACCAGTTGCCTGCTGTCTCTTTGCTACATCCTCAAAAGAAATATGATCATAACATCATGCATGACAATCGTAGGAAATATTCTTAAGACCAAGTTTGAGTGTTGAAGTTTAATTTTGAAATAAACTGACCAAAAAGTTACTTTATTAGCACCTTTTACATGTATTTAACTTTTTTCTTTGTAATGATTGAACTTATTTTTTAGACAAGCAAAAAGAGATGCTGGGTGCAGAACTTCAACCCCTGTTCATTACAGTTGATCCCATGCGGGATGACGTTGAGGCTGTAAAACAATATGTCCAAGGTACTCATAAAATAGATTGAAGTGTTAAGCAAAATAACTGCTCTCCAGGCTTCTTCTAACTAGTATTTTAGTAAAATTTGTAAATCAATGTTGATAAAGAGTACCTATTCATAAATTTGCTTTCTTTATTGCAGAATTTCATCCCCGTCTCCTTGGTTTGACGGGTTCACTTGAGCAAGTGAGACAGGTCTGCAGGGCTTACAGAGTGTATTTCAGTCAAGGACCAGTAGATGAGGACAATGACTACATTGTATGTGTGACGTATTAAATAATTTAACTTAAACATACCGGCAGTACATCAGGGCATTCAATATCATTAGTTATAAGCAGCCACTGAAGGTGTAATAGACAGCTGTGACCACTAAAGGGGCCCCTCTTTCCTAGAGGGGTCTGGTGGCATGCCCTCCCCCCAGAAATCTGGAAGTCCAGAAGCTCGGAAATGCAATTTCCAGTGTTCTGGGCATCAAAAAGTGTGCTGTTGTTGTAGCATTTAAAAATTTTAGTGGTCGTCGTCGTTGTATTTTTTTGTTAATATCATTTTTATTTTCATTAATGAAATCCAAACAGACGGCGGTAGACTGCCAGTAACTGGGTTTTATTGAAACCCCTGGTGCATGTAGTGTATCGTAGTACTGGCACAGTAGCCTTATTGTTAATGTACTGAGTGGTCTGGGTTCAAGCCCTGGCTAGAGTTACTGTGATGCATTCTTGAGCAATGCTGGGGGTAGTATTGAGACGGACTAGCATTCCATCCGGATCATGCATACTAAACACATCCACGGTCGAGTGTTGATAGATACTCTTGATCGATACCCTTGATCGCCATCTCGATCAATATTCAATTGACATCCTGATCAATTCTCAGTCGACTCTCTATCAACACTTGATCATCAATTGGTTGACAGTCAGCCAAGAATCCACTAACTCGTATAAAACAATTGAAAATTAGTTAACTGTCAGCCAAGATGTCAACTGAGTGTTGATCAAGTGTAGACCAGGATGCGAATGGAGTGTCAATCAAGTATCGATCAAGGGTTAGGGTATTGATTGACACTCGATCATGGATGTCTTTTGTACTCATGACCCTTTAATACATGGTAGAGTAGAATTCTTGCAGCTGACTTGTGCTTTAGAAACTCTGGCCTGATGGTCTATTAGGCTTAAACTGTACACTTAAACATGTACAGTTATGTGAAATAATGTCAGGTATTATAATCCATCAAAATTTTTTTTTGCTTGCACGTGATTGGTCTAAACTCATCACGTGGCTGATTATTCCTCAGCTAAAACTGGGGAATATCTGTGAATATTCCCCAATTTTCAAAACTGTGCGTGTTGCAAAAATGAATTGAAGGATAATAAACACAATAGCCTTCGTTTGGGGCAAAAATATGCTTGGATATTTGTTCTTTAATTTGACATTATCTGGTCCTTGTAGCTCACAGTTTTTCTCGAGCTATGCTCTCGGAAAACCGTTTGCTTCTCAGAACAGATGATGTCCACAGACAAATATCCTATTCTCACGCCAAATGGAGGCTATTGTTTATTTAATGATATGATCAAGATATTTAGGGTGCAAGTCAGTACAAGTTAGGCTTTGATGTCTGGTCAATAAACAAGACAGTCAAAATAGCAACAAACTCTCTGGGATGGGTTTCTATATTGGAAATAAAAAATGTCTTATACCCAGAAGGGGGGAACTCCCATAACGAAAAAGTCAGCAGTGCTTGTCACCTTGCTCAATGAGTTTGGCCTCAGGGTGTTTAGGCCAAAAATGCCACTATTTTAACCACCAAACCTACCTTTTATGGTGCACTCGAAAAAGTAAAAAACAGTCATTACACTTTAAAGTGGTATCTTTCAGGGTTCAAATAAAGCTTGAGTCATGCATAGATGGGTCTTTTTTAGGAGTTTAATGAAACTTTTCCGTCCCCCTTTGGGGCTTTATTAGAGTTTATAGCGCTCAGTGTCATTGCCACAACTCCACAATATTGATTTCCAGTCAATTTTACTGTAATTTCTTTCTTTCTCTCAGGTTGATCACACCATCATTCAATACCTTGTGGATCCAACTGGTGAATTTGCTGATTATTTTGGACAAAATAAGACAGCAGAGGACATTGCTACAGGGATTTCAAAACACATGATTTCGTACAAACTCAAACAGCGTAATAAGAAGTAATCAGACAAGTATTTACAGCTACAACTGAAAATCAGCTGGCCTTGCAAGAAAATGAGAAAAAAAAGCAAGAAGTTCAAGTATCAAATGCTGTTCAAGAATGCCAAGTGAATTTCAGACAACTGTCATTAATTCCTATTTAATAAATAAATAAATATTATTGTAGCAAGATATCACTGCTTACATGTTGTCTATTCACTTCACTTCTAAGAATGCCAAACTTTAAAATTGAAAAAATTCCAAAATTTCAGTTTGAAGAGTATGAAATAACAAAGAGTACTGCATTAGAGTATATAAACAATAGCCTAATTTGGCACGAAAATATGCTTGGATATTTGTCCTTGGACATTATCTGTTCCGAGAAGCTAACAGTTTTCCAAGAGCATAGCTCAAGGAAAACTGTGAACTTTTACTGGTTTGGTTTTACAACATTCAATAATATATTGAAAACCTGCTCTAACAAACCACACCCTACATGGAAATACTGGTAATACCAGTTACAGTCACCTTGTACAGCGGAACAAACAGTACAAATGAAACAAGTTCATCTACTTTCATTTGAGATTCATCTACATACTGCAAAGTTAGAACCACTTTGTACAGTATACCAACTAGCACTACATAAAGTTATAACTGCAATAACTTCCATTTAACCTTGGCAGTGTTTATAGCCATGGTAATAGATGTCCAACAGTAGCAATTAAATAATTAAAGAATAAAAGATGTGAATGTAGCCATAACACTATTGGAAAAATGACCTGAAAACATTCAGCCTGAGTTTTTTCGAGTCATTTTTTCCCAGTAGTGTTATTGCTGGATTTGCATCTTTCATTCTTTTAGTGTTTATGGCACAAAGGCCAGTGGGTCTGACCAAACAACTGAAACAAATCCTTCAAATTGAACATAACATTGTAAGAATCCCAACTGGCTGGAGGCAAACCAGTTGGCTATTTAATCCAGGTAGTGTATGTGGTGGTTTTGTTGGCATGCTGACAAATATTATTACAAGTGGCTGAAAAGGCCCATAAGGAGCAAAACTCCAAAAATTAATGAGCAACAGAGCGAGAAGAAGAAATGATTAAGAGAACCAAATGAATGAAACTGCTAGCTAAAAGCAAGATAATATTAAAAGTGTTAACTTTATCACCTACAAACTTGTAAAAGGTGGACTCGTATTTAATTGCTGCTCAGGTTTCACCTTGGAGTGGAAGGATTGAGAGTAAAGGACCATTATAATAAATTATTACTTACAATGAACAACATAAAAACCAGCAAATTTGACAACATTTCACACAGGCCTTAATATTACTAGAAAACAAAGCTTGCTGTGTGTTGTACGTGTTGTGTACTGACTTGTGGACCTCTTGGACAAGAGGTACACTTCACTCTCATAGTGCCTCTCTCCACCCAGGTGTTTAAATGAGTACTGGCGAATTCAATAGAGAGCTTAAGCTAACCATGACGACGACGGCAATAGCTGTGCACGTGCGTTTTGAATCTTTGTACATTTCTTTGCCGTCCTATGCAAAACAACAACGTGACATGACCAAGTTCTGCGTTGTCTATGGAACGTGGACGACGACAGCTAATATTTCGTATTTCCATTTGGAATTGAACGCCGTCGTTGCGTATTTAGCTTCAGCACAGTTTTAGAGCCATTGGCGTACAACCCAGATCTAGACAATAGCCAATTTCGCTTGTAAAAAATAAATTCATTTTTAACTAAGCGTCGTCCTTGGCGTTGTCTTGATTGTTGCTTAAGCTCCCTAATGCTGGAAGTAGTTAACCCTCTAATGGACTCTCCATGCATATGGGGGAGTAGAACTAGCCCTTACAAATAGGTAGCTCTTACCCTACTGGTTGCTGTATGCTACCACCAGTAACTTGTCTGGAAATAAGCACCAGCCACTTGTTAACACAGACTCTACCTTCCCACTTACTATTAAATAGCTGTTTTGGCAGAAATAAATTGACATGTAACTTTGTAAGCTGTCATAAAGAATGCCTTATAAAAGCATGAGTAAACAGATCTCTCCCCTTCTCTCCATCTTTTTTATTTGTCTGTGGTCAGAGAAATCTGTTTAACATACTTTGTCAAATCAAAATCCTTTCACTTTCTCAGTTCCTGTGCCTTTCACCCAGGGAATCACAATCAATTCGGTTTGGTTACACATCTTAACATGACCCGTAAAAAAAAGGATTGACTGTGGCAAAATACTAAGAGCTTAGGAACTGGGTAAACAATTCACCATAATGTCAAAATAGTTTAAATTAATGTTAAAGAAGAAAAAAATAGATATAATCCCCAATAGACCAATTTCGATATACTGATATACAGCCTAACACAACAGACAGTACGAGGCTCTGGGGAATACATGCCACAACTTTGTAGTTATTCCCCAGAGCCTCATACTGAGGTCTATTGTTTTAGGCTGAATTTTAATATATCAGAATTGGTCTATTTCCCCAACAATTTGAGTCAAGAAAAACTTCCAATGTTGACATCTCTCTAAAAGTTTGTGCATCCTGACACAAGAATAAAAATTGTACTACCTAAGTTGACCAAGACAGTAGTTTGTAATATTCCATCTCTTGCCACTTATGAGTGCTTGTAAAAGCATAACAGGCATTTGAAAGTGATTCAGCATAAAAAATGGCAAAGGATCATTTACATCCAGAACTGCATCTTTACCAGTCCACAAGGTGGAAAAAAATTCTCCCAGACCTTGCTGGAAAAGACCAACTTTGGCAATTTCATTGTATAACCAGTAGACATGAGCAGACGAAACTGGAGGTTCTATTGCAGTAGACAACTGACACTGAACATCCAAGGCTTCACGTATGGCTCTTTCAAGGTTTGGCTGCAGGTGATAAGAAACCACACCTGAATGAAGGCGTGGATTGCACTCGATGCAATAAACTTCTCCAGTTTTCTCATCCTCCAGGAAGTCAAAGCATGCACAACCAGTGAGTTGCTTGGCCTTGCAAAATCTCTCCATCCACTTTTTGATCTCAGGGTGTTTGATGACATCATAGTCAATTTGCATTGGTGAACAAGGGCAGACATGAAAAGCTTGCAGATTGCCATCCACAGCAATGACATTAGCAGCAAATTCTTTTCCTTTTATGAACTGGTGAACAAGATATGGATTGTTGCTGTCAAGCTTTGATTTATAGTTAGTAATGTACTTGTCAAACTCCTCTGCATTGCTAGGGATGCGTGTGAAGTTTACCCGGTCTACAGAATAAGGCATCAAAGGTTTAAGAAAATAGTGAGCTTTTGAAAAAAGTCCTTTCTTGGCTACTTCTCGGACTTCTTCAACACTGTTTACTCGTTGGAAATATGGCACTTGAAGATTCAGTTTTCGGCATTCCTCTAGAAAGAGGAGTTTATCATCAAGAGCAGCTGTCAATTTTGGATCATCGAAAACAAGACATTTGATTTTTGGATCTACCACAGCCAGACGCTGTTTGATGATTGTATCCAACACAACTGTCTTTGCATGGCTCACTGGAATATACCAATCAACCTTCTCCAAATGGGCAATGTGAATCATTCCATTGATATACTCCTCCTTGCCACCTTGGGAATTTAAATTTGGTACAGTATAGAACTTTGAAATGAACCGTGACCATCGAGCTGCAGAACACCAAAAGTCCTCTAAGTCTGCCAAGATCACGCGATGACCAGCTTTCCCCAAGATTTTAGCAATATGCAGGCCCTTAGTGTGAGCCACGCCTGATACCAGTACAGTACGCCTGAGAGATTCTTCAACTTGTTGACAGTCATGGGTGTTTCTTCCAAACAGCCAACAAAAAATAGTAAAGATAAGACAGAATGGCATTCCTATGAGTAAAATAAGCAGATAGAGAGCAGCCTTAGCCCTGTACCAGTGTTGCCCAAGAACCACCGACACAGATGGGAAAAACCTTGGGTTTTCTTTGACATCCATCATTGAGGAAGACTTCAAACCAAAC
>CM042749.1:32699318-32708343 GCA_022496165.2 Catalaphyllia jardinei
GACCATTGTGGAAGATCTGTCAAAAGCGATTCCACTTCCGTACGGAGTGAGAAATGTTTTCTCGCCTGGTGGAAGTGCGGTCACAACTATCGGACAGTTAGAGGATGGAAGACATTACATCTGTTCTTCAGGAGACCAGCTTATAAAGAATGTTAACTACGGCCAAAAGCTGAAAGAGAAACCTCGGTCGCTTGATGCAGAAAGAATGTCTGATGGATCTTCGCTGTCCTCATCTAGTCGAGATTCGAAGTTTGGCGGGAGTATTTCTGACGGAAATCCGAAACCGCGGGTTATCACAATTCTTAGTGAGCACGATAGAAACAAGAAATGCAAGATCCTGCTAAACAGAAAGACAGTAAAAAGCTTCGAAGACGTTTTAAAAGACATTTCTGACATGTTGAAATACACAGTCAAAGAACTGCGCACTTTAGAAGGAGGCAAGGTATGTTAGCGGAAAATCGGAAAAATAACAATTATAGTCCCTTCACAATTGCGAGAGTCTGAAAGTCTGTTGAGTACTTTGTTTGTTATTTTTCAGGCTTAGGCAAGATCATCCACTCTAAATTAAACACTGTTCAAGTTCAACAAACTCTATCCTTTAAGTAATATATCAAACACGAGCGACAGTGTTTCATCGGGACATCCAAACACCGAGGAGAGAGTTGAAAATACGACGCGCAGCGGAGTATTTTTGACGCAGTTCGAGGTGTTTGGATAGCCGATGAAACACTGTCTCGAGTGTTTGATATATCTTCTCAATCGAAACAAAAACTAAAGAGTAAACGGAGGAGTAAAATCGTCAAAATCTATGCTAATTAAGACAGGGTATCCAAACCTCCTTCACGCTTGTGATTTTCTTTGTTTTAACGTGATGAATTATTAATGAGTTTGAGAATAATATTTCCGGTCAAGTTTTACATGTATAATGAATTGTACGTACGGTTGGTAGGTGTTTGAAAATTAGAAAGCTACTTTGTGTCCATGCTGTCGCTTGCGGAATCGACTTTCATGGAAAAACTTCACCCACCAAAACAGTGAAATCCAATCAGCTTTATTATTATGCGGACAAATATTTTTTGAAAGAATTAAACAGCACCCGCAATTTTGTAAATAAAATTTCGTCAGTTTCGTCGGGTAGGAAATCAATAAAATAAATAGAACAAGCTGAGTTTAAATTGGTTGAGAAAGTTCTGTCATTTCTAATTATTTTCAAAAATATTTCTTCTCAGCCGTCTGAATCAATAAACCAGGCTAGCTTATAAAACAAAGGAGCTTATTAAATATGAAATATAGATGGTTACTAAGGGAAAAATATTCCTGTTAAATTATTAATTTAATAGAAAATTGCATGCTCAAAAAATAACTTTAAAAAACTGTGAGTGGGAAATTTCAAATTTCTGCACTTAATATAGACCTATTTTAAAACCAGGGTGCTGGGATAATTTCTTGATTAGAGCTAGTTCACAGTGCGCTAAATTTATCACCAGTAAATAAATAAAGTATAATTTAATTAATATTTTTAGGACTGGTAAATATTTAGGGTGAACAGCATGCAGCTGTCAAACAGTCTGGTAAGTAATGGGAATTGGACTAAGTGGAGTACAAGTCAGGGAGTGAACGCACAAGTATTATTTCAAAATCAGACAGGCAAAAACATCTGTAGCGCTTTTCCTAAGTTCTGAAAACTTGAAAACTAAGGAAGCCATTAAAGCACACTCAGGTAATTGATGCGAATCATGTGGGTATCCAATAGTCCAGTTTCGAATTCGCCTTGACCGCTGATTAAAAGCACTGAGAACGCATTTGTACAGGGTTAACCTCGACTTAAAGTAAAATATTCACAAATTCCAGCGAGAAAATGACCTGTTTACAGCTCTGTGTATTGTTTAATATTCAAATTTGTGTCACCTTCCCGCTGGTATTTATGAATATTTTTTTAAGGTCGAGGCTAACCCTGTAGAAATGCGTTGTCAGTGCTTTTATTCAGCGGTAATGGCGAATTCGAAACTGGACTATTACAGGTATCCAATAATAAAGTTCAAATCGGACACCTATAATTGGACACCGACATGATCGTGTGCTGATTACATGACAATTTAAATAGGAATGCAGAGAAGCAATCACAATCAAAATTTTGTTATAGATACGACTGAGGCGGGGATACACATGAATAGGAGTGAAATTTGAAGTAATATTAAAAGGGAATTGTTAGGTTTAAAATTGGTTGGAAACACTACCAGACAGTTGACTCCCGTCCTCCCCCCCCCCCCCCCCCAAATGGTGGTTGCGATTGGGGGGGGGGGGGGCTGTGGAGAGGGTCAAGTAATGCTGCACTTCAAATTTCAATTTTCCAAATCCATCAAATCTTCAACATTTCATATTCCTCAATTTAACCTATCCTTTGAGAAAAAATATCTCTTTCCCAAAATGCCCAAAAATTTACAGAAAACTACCAAACAGTGGTTAATGAAATAAGCAGAGAGATTTAGCATTGCTTGAAACGTGACTGAGACATTGGCAGAAAGTCCATGTCAAGCAAGGTCAAAACAGCCCTCACGTTTACCCCCGCCTTGACTGTGTTACAAAGAACATTCATTATCTTCCCTTCAGAAAAAAATGCTCAAGGATTGAGGAAGGTATAATCCTAGCCCGAGGGGGTTACAGATATGTGCCGCTGTGAAGGGTATGGTTTTCAAGCAGTTTACTCTAGCATAGATTATATAAATCAGAGCATTTGGATCTAGAATAGGGTATCATTTTTCACGAAACTAAGGAAACCAGGAATTGTTACTCAAAAATCTACAAAAATGAAATCGGCAAGTTTTAATTTTCATGACTCAGCCTCAACAATGTTGATAGATGACTATCATAAAACTAACTGTCAAAAATCAGTTTCCAGGAAACAGCTAGTCTAGGATAGGAGTGTTAAGAGGAGTTTACTCTAGTATAGGGTAGCAAAATTCAGCTGAACTAGCTCTGGTATAGGCTAAGGGTTCCAGGGTCCCAGCGGCATATCCCCACCCAAAAATTCCTAAAGTACCTCCCCTGGGAGTTCTAGTCCCAGAATAGGAAGTAAAAATGGTGTAAAATTAAGCTAAAAACATTTTAGTTGTATTCTAGCACAAGTGCATCTGGAGTGAAAACGATGTTTCTAGTCCGGGTAATCTTTTTGGATATATTTGTTGATATTGTCTTTCCCTCATAACATTGCCAAGGTTGGTTTTGTATTGTTTTGTAACCTAGAAAATAGGAATCTCTCTCTTTTTTTGTTCTCTATGGAATAAGTTAAATTTCATAAAAATTTGAATTTATGGAATAAACACTACCTCAGCCGTAACAATTTTGTGATTTTTACTTCAGTATTGCCTCAATTATATGACTTTTTTATTTGGCTTGTGTTTGTAGGCATATAACACATGCTCTGATTGGCTAATTGTTACTGAATTGTAGGGCATTATTTTCCCATAATGCCTATGGGACGATTACAGGCTTGAAAAAAACAAAGCAAATGGTAATTAAAAAAACCATCTTTATTTTGTTGTTGGTGCCATATGATAAAAACTTAATAACCTCAGCCATTTGGTCGTTACGGGACAATCTCAAACCTTGGCCTACTGTATTGACCTCGCTATCGCTCAGCCAATACGGCAAGGCCTCAGTTTGAGATTTTCCCGTAGTGACCTCACTCTCGGTTATTAAGTAGTTAATAATACTCACTCTTTCAACTAGCACCAATTGTGATGCTTCACTGATTTTATTGTTCAGTGAAACAAAAGGTTTAGTTATTTTATTTCCCGTGCTACAAAAGATCTCCAAAAGACCCCTTCCTAAGGAAACTGAATATTTTGCATACTAACGAAGGTTGGTAACGAAATTTTTTTTATTGAGTAGTGAATCGAAAACAACATACAAGAATTGAGGCAGTTTTGAGCAAAAAAATCACACAAATCACACTTTACTTTTGACCAGCTCGTTCAATTAGTTTTGATAATTAGTTAATAATTATTAATAAATGATATTATCTAAAGTATCATTGATAATGATTTCAAACTTATGTCAAAAAAGGTCCTGTGAGGAGAAACTGTGAAATCCATGTTTTTGATAACATGATTTTCAATTTTTAGGTGAAAGGCTTGTCACAGTTATATCGAGACACTGACACCTTTATCGCTGGTACCACAGAACAAGGCTTTAAAAGAAACCTGTCCAATCCATCATCTCTTAGCAGTAATGGCCGCTCGGCATCACCACAACAAAGAACACGTGTACAGAAATTACGGAAGAAACCTAGAGAGGAACCATCTGGTATGTTTCAATTTGATCTGATTTTAAGTTATTTTCAAGCTGCTCAGAATCTATCTTGTCATTCTGCATTCTTAATCCCACTTTGTGTAATTAATTAATTAATTAATTAATTAATGTACATAATTATGTTATCTTTTATGTCATCTACCTTTGTAGTAAACTTTTGGAAAATGATGTGACACATTGTAACATATAGTATGCGGTTCTTTGTGAGTATTTATATTAAAAAAATTTAAATATTATTAAAATAGTTGTAATTATTAATAATTAATTAGTATTTAGTTAGTTAGTTTATATTTATTAGATTTAAAAATCATAAAAAATTATGCAAAATATTGGTCATCGCTGTTTCCTCAGGACTCAATAATTCAAGAGGTTCTATTTTCCTATTTCTGAAATAGACTGTATCATTTCAATTTATATAATAACCCAAGCTATTCTCGCATTTTGATTGGTTCTCGCCTATGATCTATTAGAGGACAGATGCACGATTGACGTCATCATTACAAAGTTTTTCCCTCTGCCGTTTAAAAATGGCGGAAAGTTTTGAGAATTAGGATGATATTTTATGTGACTGGGCAAAAGATAAGGTACAAAAAAGTCTTGCCAAGGCATTGAACAGGTTCGAGAAGCCAGAAAACGAAAGATAAAGCCGTTTCTTTCAGAAAATGATACAGAAATAATTTTCTAGCAGTCTCAGTCGGCAGTCAAGCAAGACTAAACCACGCATAAACTTCAGTTGGTCTTGGTAAGCCGAGAACCATTGCTTTATCTCAAATTTAACAAACCCAACAAACAAAATGTTCTCAAGATTAATTTATTTTAAAAAGTCAACTTTTCCCAGTGTCAAAACAACTGTTGACACACTGATTAATGTCAGGAATAAAACATCAAAACATCACTTCTTAAAATCGGTAAAATAAAATACATAACCTTGCTTTCCGATGCGAATGTTCCTGTCCATTTCAGGGCACAGCAGCGAGCTAAGTATAGCTAACCACAGCTCATGGTCAACAGTATCGCAGCTAAAATTTGTCTCCGACGTTTGAGTCAAGCTTGACAGTGGCGTGATTTTTCTCGACCAATCACAATTCTTTGCTACGCATAGCAACCAATGAAACTGCTTCATTTTGAATGTATAGATCACGTCAAATGGCTTTTTTTCGTGCAAAGGCAGGGTAAAGGCGGGGCAAAAGGCCAGCTTTTGCGTTATGTTGAATTATTTTGAAACAAAAAAGGCTTCGCGTTATTATATAAAACAAATAGATTCCATGTTGCCGTGCGTCTGATTCAGTAATAGATCACAGAAGACGTCAAAATGTGGTAAGAACATCAGTGACACACTTGGCTACGCCTCGTGTGCCACTTTTTTGTTTTTACCACATTTTGACGTCATCTGTGATCTGTTACTGAACAGACGCACGGCAACATGGAATCTATTTGTTAAGTATCTCACTATGGTATAATCTTGTTTTCACAGCAAAAAGCCAAGTTGTGACCATAAAGGTGAAGGGACGAGTGCATACTTATCATCACACATCAGACTTAGATAACTTCACAATTGAGGACACTCCAGTGGCACCTCCTGATTCCAAGCTACAACTATCATGGGTGTATCTTTTCATTATTTACCACAGTATATTGTGAACAAGTCTTCAAGTCAGAGACTTGAACCTAAGAGTGACACCTTAGATTTGTAATGCACGCACCCATCTTAGTTCCCTCTATAGTGGACCTCTCTCATGTCAAAGTCTCTGTGGCAGACCCTTATTATATGTCCCCCTGCTCTTACGGGCTAATGGCCTCTTGTATAGTAAAGTCTGTATTACGGTAGTTAGACTGAGTGCAACTCCATAGTGTTTGAGATTATCCTGGTTTTGGTACTTGTTATCAAGTAGGAATATTTCTACTCCTTGTGAAGGGATGTTAGTTCACTGCAGGGCCACCCATTTAATTTCCCAGTGCCTGTTTGTACACCTGGGTTGATAGAAGCACTGTTGGAGTTAAGAGTCTTGCCCAAAAAACCCAGCATGTGCTCAAATCCTGGCACTCAATCCAGTGTCTCAACACACCACTTTTAAGCCACCATGCCTCCATGATAAAGTAGACACTTTCATCTCATAATTAAACTGTCATATTAAAGAAAAGTGTTTTCTATAGTGTACACCTCTAATAGGTAGATATCTTACTGGGATGTACTAGTTACAACTTGAAACAGGCAGATACTTTTTGCTGTAGATAGGTATTAGTCAAGGAAAGGGCTTTACAGTCTTTCCTGTAAAACCATGAACGCCAGAGAAAATTTGTGGAATTTTTATTGTTTCGCGACCAATCAGATGCGAGATGAAACCGCAAAAGATAACCAAGAAACCACAGCAGGGATTAGTCACAACTTGATATGAAACAACAAGCTGCCTTTTTCCTCTACAAGAAATCTTCAATTTTCCCTTTGGATCTCTCTGAAAAACCTATTTTTTGATTCCGTCTGTTCAGAAACCAAACTACCAAATAACCCTAAAAGTGACTGCAAATTGTGAAAATTTACAACGCAACAGGTCGGCGTCTTGGGTGAAGGTTTCTCAGCTACAAAAAAATACGGATCGAAAACCACCAATCACAGCCAACTAGCATGACCTTTTGAACTGCACGTGAAACAAACACGGAGAAGCATTGCTTGTGATTGGCTCATTTTTTTCTTGCTCTCAGATTTGCTGTCTAGCTGTGTCTGATCCTGTCTTCTTGATTAACTTCGCTTTCCGTAAAATGTCGTTCATATCTATTCTATGGTTACAACAAAGCTGAAATAGAAAAAGAAAAATTTCAGTCGTTGAAAACAGCAAAATTAAAGATTCCTTGTGGAAGAAAAAGCAAGCTTGTTGTTTCGTGTCAAGTCGTGATTAATCCATTCTGCAGTTTGTCGGTCATCTTTTGCGGTTTCATCTCGCATCTGATTGGTCATGAAACAATAAACATTCAAGACATTTTCTCTGGTGTTCAGTCCAGTGCTGTCAGTAAGGGCCCGTAGCCGGCCAAAACAGCCATATCCAGACAAGAAACCGGCTTAAAATAATGAAAAGATTCCGCAAAAATAATAATTGTAAAACTTCCGGCTCAAACGTCTGAGTCTAATTAAAGTCACATCTCAAGAGTTTTAAACGTGTCGACGTTTCAGTGGAAGTATAAAATGTTGAAGCAGATCAAAGGTTCATGGAACGCCTGGGACATTTTCACAGGACTAGATCCCAGGCTTTTGCCTATGCCAAAATGGCGTCCGTGCCAAAGAAACTGAGGCAGACATTGCTGAGCATGTTTTTGTTTTTTTAAAAGGACAATGTGAGCTTAGAACATTGAATGTACTTTTTTGAATCAGCATTTGGAAATTTATCATTTCACTCTTTTCTAAAAGACAGCGATTGAGATTTTGAGGAAAAGAACAGTTGTAATAAACATAGAATGTGGTTAATATAGTCTTAATTTTGAT
Organism: Catalaphyllia jardinei; assembly: GCA_022496165.2. Classification (NCBI taxonomy): domain Eukaryota; kingdom Metazoa; phylum Cnidaria; class Anthozoa; order Scleractinia; family Caryophylliidae; genus Catalaphyllia; species Catalaphyllia jardinei. The sequence goes on from CM042749.1 coordinate 32,707,105, forward strand.
TGTTCTTATGGCCCAAATACTGTCTGGAAAACATTGAAAATAGCATTTTCAAGCATCTAAATTTCAAAATTTTCTGGGGGAATGCCCCCAGACCTCCCCTAGGAAGCTGGCATCTTTGGTATTTCAAAAGTAGGCTGCCGCCTACTTTCCCAGTGGGGACGTCTACTTCAAAACTTATTGACAGCACTGGCGTTCACGGTTTTACGGGAAAGACTGTAAGTTCTTTCTAAATCCTTGGAAATCCTTGTGAATGTTCCCAAATGTCATTTTTAGTAGACTTCTTTTATGTTAGTTTGCTAACCATGGCCTTCCAGCATCAAAGCACACTAGAAGAAAAATTTGGCTACAGGTTAATTAAAAACGTTTGTGCAGTCTGTGAATGAAAAGAACATTTTCCTTGACAGAAGATCTCTTTAGATATGGATACCATGGTAGAGACAGCTATGACAATCTGCATGTCTTGCCATCTGGAGAGATGCTGTACTTTGTTGCCACAATGGTGGTCATATATAACAAGACGACCAACATCCAAAGACATTATACAGGACATGCTGATGATATTAAATGGTAACCAATACACGTCATGACATGCTTAGTATTTGTACAGATTAATTAAACAAGCTCAGTCATAGCATTTTGAGTTTTAATTTATAGCCATATACAAAATTACCTTAAAATTGAAGGAAACCTGAAAATAGTAGACGTGTACTAATTAAAATAGAACAACACCATCCAGTAAAAGAACCTAGAGCTGATAACAAACCACAAAGGCTGAACAAGGATCGCGTAGGATAGAGAAGATTAATCTGGCGTTAATGACTAGTCATTGGTGAGATGCTGAGATTTTTGTCTTTTCTGTTGTAGCCTGGCGGTCCATCCTAACCAGTGGTACATAGCGACGGGACAAGCGTCTGGTTTGTCAGTTGACCAAAATGAACTTGTATGTCATGGCATGAAATTCATTGAAATTCAATTAATTAAAGAATTTGCATTTCAATCCCATCCATTTCAACTGTTATTACTTTTTAGTTGTTAACAACAAGCGTAACATAAGTATGCTGTTCTATCACTAGAATTAAATGCTACAAAGCAAGAAGAGTCAAAGAATAGATTAATTTCTAACAGCAAATACATTATTGCTTAAAACAGCCATGAATAAGTTGACCCAAGCCATGAATAAGTTGAAAATTGTAACAATTTTTATGTCAGAATGAATGAGTGCAAAGAAAGATTGATTGA
>CM042749.1:32708743-32726816 GCA_022496165.2 Catalaphyllia jardinei
GACGATCACACAATACGAACTACTGATACTCCTGGGTTCAAACCATGTACTATATTATCAGTTGAGTGGGGTGCGACAAAAGTTTGGGAACCAGGTTTGGACAATCAACTTGTGTTGTTGTTGCAGCAGCTGGCTCTGTTTCCAGTGGCAACTTGTCTACCTTCGACAGCATTGGCAGCGTAGCATGCAAAATTGCAGGCAACGTTATAGTTACTGTTGGAAATGAGGAAAGTTGCCTGTGACAACTGCATAATTTCAAGTCCAAAACTTTGTCTGCAAAGGGCCCAGCCTGTTAATCGTAGTACGATAACCATTACTCATTTTCAGAATTCTTTTACAGAGTCACATTCGTATTTGGGATGCAGAGACACTCATCACCCTGGCTGTTCTGGCTCTACAAGAGTACAGTCTGAGTGTTTTATGTCTGGCATTTTCACAAGAGGTATGTTGACAATCAAATGCTCTAATTTTATCTTAGATGGTCCTCCTTTGTGATGGTCAGGGGATAGGGGGTAAGCTGGCATTTCTACTTATTGTTTAACATTTAGACTATGAGCCGAATTTTTTGTGAGCAAATAACTAGTGATCAAGATGTACTAGCCAATGTGACTATCACTCATAGATGACAAGGGTCAGTATAGATAATTTGGTTTTATCAACTGAGTTGATAATGTGAATTGGCCACCGTAAAGAGATTCAGAAGCTGACGTTTCGAGCGCTAGCCCTTCGTCGGAGCTCCATTGTGCACGTGACTTACAACGGGACTCAGACACAGCCGGGATCCGGGAACTGGTGAGAAAGGCCAGGCAGCAAAGTCGTTGAATTTGACCTGTGTTTAGAAAACAGATTCAAAAGCCATTTTTATGGGCCAAACAGAAGCCAAAAGGTTGGTTAAATTGGCAAGCAAGCATTCCACGATTGTGTCTCGTGGCTTTCCAAGCAGATGATTACTTTGAATTGCTATAGGATCGAGGCCGCCGCGAACTGAAGCAAAAACCGAAAAAAGACAACGTCTGATCGCAGGTTAGCAAGAAGAAAACTTCAGCTGAAATGTAAGTTTTGCTTTGTATTTCAGCATTCCTTTGCTGGGCTTTTTTCGGCATGAGCAGCATGTTAGCTTAAGGCTTCCTCTTTCTGTGTTGTCAGAACTAATCATTTCACAGAACAAGCAGTTTTGTACCAAAAAAAAGAAATAATTTCACATAGAAACATTTAAATCGATCACTGACGTAGCCGATTTGCAAAAACTTTCAACCTCTCTCCCTGGGCACTACTCATTGACTTGATTTAGGTATCGATTCATGCAATAGATTTCAAAAGTCGAGATTGTTTTCCCTGGCCAAACACTGCACTAACCCTAGCGTGTCCTGACCCTTAACTCTAACCTAATCCAAAGTGCTAGCCCTAACACTAAGTGCTAGCACTAACCCTAACCTTGCTCCATAAACCTACCGTAAAAACTTGTGTAGAAGCCGCATATTTTTGCTTAAGTTTTGGGCCATAAATCGCGGGTGTGGCTTATACAAGAGACCATTCCTTTCAGAGAGAGTAAACTAGCTTGTTGTTGTCACAAATTGAACTGAAAACCGTCATTAGATAACGATCAAACATAATGAAACCTGTTGTTTATCGATCACTGCTTTCGGTGGCTCCTAAATGAGCCATTTGTTAAAATCTTCAGGACTGTTCTAAACCCAACTCTTGCTCGCCAGTAGTTCTTTCAAGAGTTTCATTTGTACTTTGTTTTAGCAGTTAAACTCTAACTGGCAAGAACCTCCCATCCTCCGCATCCTCTGCGACCAATCCCTTCAATGCAACACTGATTTCTCCACTACGTGCAAGAAAATACCATGAGATTCAGAAAAACTCGCAAGGCGAATGGCCGGCCCTTTCATTGCCCTGTACTACTTTCATGCTGTGTTTGTCCATGGGGTTGTTAAACTCTCGTTTAGCAACAAGTTTTTTTCCGATTGATGGCTTAAATAGGTCTTGATAAACATGATATCCATGAGCAGCTGATGCGAAAGCAAACATTTCCATGTTCTGGCATCCAGACTTTCCCCATTACATGACTGCATGGTTACCAAGCAAACATTTTGCATCTTTCTCCTGCATTTATTTTCCTTCAAATTCTGTCGTTTTGCTTCAACTGTGGCCTTTAGCAATGAAGATAACTGTTGTTAGTTACAGGAAATAGGAAAATTGATTAGAGAGAAGCTTTTAAGAGGTATTTTCAAAGTTGATTAACTTATTAATGTCACTGGAAATACACAGATTTCGTCGAGTTTATTGTTAACATCTTCTGAGAATAAACAACGAACTTTTTTTACATGTTGAGTGCTTTTTGGAGTTCTTTTTTTTTCCGAAACTATGCTTGAAAGTTGAGGATGCAGCTTATACATGAGTCTTTACGGTAACCTTCAACGCTAACCCTAGTTTCAAGCGGTAACCCTAACCCTAGCTCTAAAAAAACTGGGAACTCTTAACCCTAGGAGTTAACGTCAGTATTTGAAAAAACTTAAAAGAAAAACAACACTAATAGTATTGTGTAACAAAGCAGTTCCAAAAGACGTGGACTGTGACATACAAGTGTTTTTGCATACTTTATTTCTGGAATACGCCACAGAAACGAGGGGAAATAAGTGCAAGGCAGTTTTGTACAGGTATAAACAAATCAGCATGCAAAGTTTGTAGCTGTAATGGCCATTTTCGATTTTAGCCAAAAATCTAGGGGACGTTCTTGCCCGCGGCCTTTCAATTTAAAGATTACTTATTATAAATACTTATAATTTTTTTATCTATTCAATTCTTGACAGGATAATGGAAAACAACTCGCTTGTGTAGACGCACTGGATGATGTGTATCATGTAACTGTGTGGGAATGGGAAGAAAGAACAATCACTCAACAAAGCAAGGTATGTGAAAAGAAAAAATTATTATTTGAAATTATTGAAGGTGCGCCACCGGGATAAAACATAGTAAAAAATGTAAAACGATCTCTGGCTGAAGTGATTTAAAATTACATTGCTTTCAACTGCCTGAACTACAGTCTTTGATGGGTAAAATTGTGATTCGTTTTAAATTTTTACTAAAAAATTTGTTGACTCTAAGCACGTTCCTGGCCAAGTTAGTTTGTAGAGGCTCAAAGGTGTACAATGTTTTTATCGTGTGAACAGAGCCAGTATAGTGCTATAGCAGCAGTAATGTTTGATCCAGATGACAGCAAGACCCTAGTCACATGTGGGAAAGAGCACATTAACTTCTTGAGGCTTCACAACACAAGACTTGAGAGAAAGAATGGATATTTTGAGGTATATTAAGTAAAGATTTACATTTACTTGGGGCCTTTTGGTGAAGATTTGGTGAGGGAAAAAACCTTGACACCAGTTGGCCACTAGTTTTTCAGATTTACTTGCCAGCAACAGTATTTCAGTAGAAAGCATGAAAGTGAGTCACCAGTGAAACAAATTGGTCACATATGCCACCCCAGTGGTACCAATGTTGAGCTCTGTTATTGGTTCTGTAGCGTAAAACAACCAGCAGTATTGATTACTAAGTCACCTTAGTCCTCTGGAGGCTAGGTATTCCCCTGGCTAGCATTTCTTGGGTTGGTCTTATTAACAGTTTGCCAGTCCTGGACAGAGAGAGGCACTTTAAGGGTAAAGGGGGTAAGTTTCTAAAGAAACTGTGGTGCTGCGTCGGTGGGAGTATTACAAGATAATTTGGTTTTATCAACTGAGTTGATAATGTGAATTAGCCACCGTAAAGAGATTCAGAAGCTGACGTTTCGAGCGCTAGCCCTTCGTCGGAGCGAATCGAGGAATTGTGGGTTGTGTGTGGTTTATATACAGAAATATGGAGCTACGCTATTGGTTGGTGCCTGGCAACGTGAAAAACAGAATAAATTAGTTAAATGAAAAACGTTCGTTGATACCGTGAGGATTAAGAGTGCCGATTTGAAAAATAAATTTTTGTTCTAGAGTTTTGCGGCTTTCTGTGCTTCCTTGATGTAGGGAGAGGCCGCAGACTGTCATATGTTGCGTAGAATGATTCGGCAGATTAAAGTGTCTAGCGACCGGTTTAGATGCGTTTTTGTCGTCTTTCTCTACGTCACGAAGATGTTCTCGAAATCGGTCGCCTAGTCGTCTACCTGTTTCGCCGATATATAACTTTTTGCAAAGGGTGCAAGTTATACAGTAGATGACATTGGCTGAGGTACAGGTAAAATGATCAGTGATCTTAATAGATCGCTTGGGTCCCGACAATTTTTCAACGTTGCAAATGAAAGGACATGTTTTGCATCGTGCGCGTGCACATTTAAAAGTACCGGGTTGTTCACTCGTTTGAAAAGCACTTCTGACTAAAAAGTTACCTATGTTTTTGTCGCGTTTGAATGAAATTAATGGCGGTTGCGAAAAAATTCTGCCAGTATCGGGATCATTTTGAAGTAATTTAAAGTTTTTTAGAATGATGGATTTAACTGCGTGGTTGTGAGGGTGAAATGTGAGAGTGAATGGAATTCTATTGTTATTCTCCTTCTGAGACGTTTGTAGTGCTGACTGCCGATCAATTTGTTGGGCGCGATGATGGCCTGCTTCAACAACAGAGGCAGGATAGCCACGTTTGTCGAAAAACTCGCACATTTCTTCTGATTTTAAGGAAAAATCAGAGTCTACACTACAAAGGCGACGAAGTCTAAGAAATTGAGAATAAGGCATGGAATTCTTGACATGTGATGGATGTGAAGATGAATACAACAAATAACTATGAGAATCTGTGGGTTTGTAGTGCACACTGGTGCATAAACCCTGGTAAAGCCTGGTTTTCATTGAGGCTTATTACTTTTATTTAGTTAGCGACATATGCATATTAGTACCATTTGTTACAAATCTTTCCAAACAAAAGGCTCTACTTAACAGTATGTTACTGTGTGCACGTTTGTCGCTTAAATTGCTTTTAAATTATTGTAAAACATGCTTATGTACTTGTGAAAACTTAACATGGCTTGTCAATTGTTTTTCAGATGACATCCAGACCACTCAACTAAATTACAGCATAATTTTTTTTATTATTATTTAATTAATAATTAACAAAAATGTTGGATTGTTTCTTAATTCGATAGAAATATGAGATCCCACAATACTTCACATGCTTGGAGTTTTCTCCCAATGGAGATGTTGTCACTGGTGATTCAAATGGCTCAATTACAGTGTGGGGAAAAGGTAACTGCAATATTTGTGTTCCTGACCATTGGTAAATGGGACCATTTCTGATGACCAACTTTTATTTTCTTGTCTCTTGCATTCCAGTATCAAAGAAGATCAAATTTGTTGTAAGGAATGCACATGAGGTATTTAAGCCTTAAAGCGTATCTTTCAATTAATTCATACCCATAGTCATATGTTCAACATCTAGATGAATTCCCCTTACATTTTTTATTCTTTTCAAGAAGTTCAGAGAATTTGGTTAAAAATATATCAACACAAAAAGAGCCAGCTGTCCGTCCTTCCCTCATTCCATTTTGATTCTTCTTTCTGTTCCTCCTGCTATCTCTCTAGTCTCTACCGTCATTTTGCCACCTGTCCACTTAACAATGTGTTGAACACAGCAAGATGGTATCATTTACATATTAATATATATTGTTGAGAAGACAAAAATAATGGCAGTCAAAAGTATTTATTGTAAAACAGGATGTTCACATTCTTGTATTTTCCCAACAGAAAAGTATTTTAAGCTTACAGTTGTTAGAGAATGGGACACTGTTAAGTGGTGGCTTGGATGGCAAATTAGCAGCTTGGGATGCTAATAAATATTTCAATACACCATTACAAGAAACTCAGGTGAGTGGGAATTAATATTAGCAATGCTTTTGTAAAGCCTTTCCAGGATACTTGCAGTTCTAGAGAACGTTCTCTGTTGATTTATTTTACGTATTAACCTTTTATATGATTCTCATATTTTATTTCTAGCTGGACAGTAGCTTTGGAGGAATCTGTGCTATTGAACCACTGCACACAGGCCATGGCGACGACATAAATATTCTTATTGGGGTGACAAACAATAACATTGTTGAGGGCTCCATAAATTCTCCTTTTCATCCTGTTGTTCAGGTATGTGTTTCCTTAGGATCAAGTGATTTAGAAGGAGTGTTAAAGGGATCAAGCATTCAAGCTTTAGAAACGATGATGATGAGGATTACTTTCTACAGCTAGAAATGTTTTGACTCTAATTCCCAAAAGTAGGGCTTAACAAAATAGAAGTTACCAACTGAAGTAAAAGGACAGTTTAACAGAACAAAATCAAAATGGGTTGAGGTTAAGAATCAACAGTCACTAGGTTAAAGGCTAGCTATTATGAATATAAAATATTTAAAACGTTGTTTCCATAACCCTTTCTTAAATACTGCTGGTATATCATCTCACCATGCCATACCCCCACCAAGATACATTTAGTTTGAGGTCGTAACAATAATATCAGTTCTATAAAGAAACTGCTTTTTATGTGGGTCTCATTATGTCATGATCTGCTGCACAAGGTTCGATAACTACTTCACAGGGTCATGAGAATAAAACTTACATACAGTTGAATTGCTACGTTTTTAATATACAGAGTCATAAGGACGAGGTCCATGCCCTGGCAGTGCACCCTAGTGAGACACAATTTATTAGTGCGTCACTGGACCACTCAGTTTCTTTGTGGGATGCTGAGACCCATCAAGTTATTTGGACAGTCGAGGTGGAGGTATGTGCCATCAGAACTGCTCTAGATGCAATAACTAACTCGCTGACTGATCGACTGACTGACTAACTGACTGACCAAATGACTGACCAAGAGACTAACTGATTGGCCGACGACTGACCAACTGACGGAATGAATGACTGAATGAAGGAACGACCAAGTAATTGACACTGCACATTCATGTGATGCATGAAATCCACTTCTTAGCTGGACAGAAAAAAATCCACCAGCCACAAGTTATCAAACAAGGCTCTTTTTGCATGCTGATATACTTTGGATCCCCACTACTATCATTTGGTTGTTTTAACTAAATTAAATGTTTATTTAATGCTGATACAAATGCTTGCTTTTGTTTTTTAGTTTCCTGTCAAGTCAGCAGATTTCTATTCCACTGGTGATATTTTGGCATTGGGCACCACTGTAGGAAGGTATATGGCAAATTCTACCAATTGAAAATAATATTGAAATTACTTTCGACAATTTTGTTCTAACCTGTTACTCTGTGTTACAGATGGATTGTCTTGTCATGTGACTCTGGAATACATATTGCTTCATTTCAAGATGGCACAGCCCCCTTATCTGATCTGGAATATGCCAAAGGTGAATTGTATAACGTTCATCCTTGAGATGCAGAAACATGCAATTAAATGTGATGCAATGGAATGTGCATGTTTGGGTCAGTTCTCCACAGAATGGTGTTTTGGAAACCTAATAATGTAGTTTGCATGATGACTTCAAGGTTGGCACTCTGGACTCTGGATCAAGGGATCAAAGGCTTGAACCATTGCTGGGTCATTATTTGTTGTGTTCTTAGGCGAGACACTTACCTCTCACAGTGCTTGTCTTTGCCTGGTGTATAAATTTAAATACTGCTGAGTATAATAATCGCATGGCCCGAGGGCAATTAAAGAAATCCTGCACAAAGGACAACTTTCAAGGTCTTGTCGTCGAATAAACAGGTTTGCCGGTTCTCATCAAAGGACAGGCTAGCAGCAGCACGGGGAAAGCCTGCTATAATAGTAAGCAAAATCAATTCCCTCAAAGCAGTATTTCTACAAGCAAAACTTTAAGCAATCTACTGTAATTTTATTCAAAGATTTGGCAAAGGTTGTAATGGTGTGAAACTACACTATTGATCAAAGGAAGATGTAAACAAGACTGATGTGCAAACGAGCTCTAATGACTTCTTAAATCCAAAACTCTCCTTTTCTAATGTACCAACAAAATTTATGCTGTTTTTATACCGTAAGGTGATCTGTGGTACTAATAAGGCGACCCAAAGAAAAATGAAGAAACTTTCAGTTTGGCAGCCATGCAGTTCTGTAACTTTAAGCTTCATGCAACACTAGCCGTCCCCATTCAAACCCTTTTCAGGCTGTGAATCAACATGTTTTTGGATGGAAAAATCCAAACTGAGATGTAATACATTTCTGAAACATTTTCCCTTGTCAAAGTCCGTTTGAAGCAGGAAACCAACTTATTGCAGGCATGCTCAGCCAATCAGCATCACATAATCATGCCCTGTTGATTACCAAAAGTGCCCTCATAATTAAGGAAAAACACCTTCTGTCTCAGCCAATCAGCATTCAGCAAATGTGCCGTGTATGTGGTAAACCCTGGAATGGACTAGTGTCCTATCCAGGGGAGAGTAGAAAGACTGCTTGTTGGTTCAGAAACCAGCTAGATGGGCCCCTAGGCTGAAAAACAGATTTTCCTTTTTATGCAGTTGACATCTAGCATGGATGAAATTATATAATCAACTGAAGGCATGTTTTATTTATTTATTTGTTTGATTTAATTCTAGATGGTGAGCACATTGCAGTTGCTTCCTATGATGGCAGTATTTATGTTCATGCAGTGTATGATGAAGGAACAACTTACAGAAGAGTTGGCTGCTGTTTGGTGAGTTTTCTTCTGTCTCTTGTTAGGTAGCAAGCAGGGAACTCAAACTTTATCTCACAGTGGAGCAAGTATGTTGGTGTATGAGTAAGGTACAGTTCTGATCTCATCTCACTTAGCCAGTGCTCAGTGGGCTAAACCAATTGGTTAAAGGTCCACACTTGAGCCAAAGTAACCTAAAGAGTTGAGGTTTATCCCAGTTTCTCTAGCAGAAAGTAGCAATGAGTATTAAATCCACTCCTGCAGGAGAGGGTGCTATTCCATCACAGCTGAGGTTCCTGGTGAGGGAAGGCCCTGTAAGACTGAAAACTCTTACCCAACAGCACAAAACCAAACCAGACTCCTCCATTCAGAGTCCAGTGTGCTAACTGTTTGGTCATTGCAAGTCAAATAAACCAAAATTTAGGCATTGTTTTCAGTTGAATCCAATGGATTCATTAAGTATAAAATAAACATATTCGGACATATTCAAATGAATTGGACAAAGCATTGCGGAGATATTGGCAGGAATGTTAAAATCAGTGTTTTTTATCCTTCATGGTTGTTGAGCGGTCAGGGAAATTCAGATAATTGTCGGGAATAAAACTAAGTCTTGTGATGTCACTGTTGGTCAGCTCAAAAAATGCTGAAAATTTGAAACTGTTTTGGTTGTAAGTTCACAGTGAACTTCAGAGGAAAACGACTCGAAATCCAAAGTTAGCACTTTCAAGTTACCCAAAACTTAAAACAGAATGGGTTATAAAAATAAAAAGAGAGTGCTTTATGCCCTCGAAGCATTCGCACGTTTGTGCAGAACATTTCACTGCAGACAGCTTCCTACAAAATCTTGTGGTGTATTGGTCAGGACCCACTTTCAAGCTTTGTCAGTTTGTAAGCAAGAAAGATGCAGTGCCCACAAACTTCACTAAGAAACTTTGCAAGCTGGCAATTGGCCAAAAAATGGGGAAAAACAAGCAAACAATCCCTGCCATACAGCGGGTGAACTCCTGCAGTTTTCCAAGTTAAATGAATGACAATGCAGAAACGCAGCAATGTTCAAGACAACAATGATGTTACAAAGCAGAGTCTCAGTTCCATTTCTTCCGTTAAAGTGTGTGGTCATTTTGGAAACGTGTTTGTGAAGCCATCATCTGTCTTCTTACTTCTAATTATTTTACTAATTTTCACGGCTCTGAAAAAAATGTCCACATAATTTTCTTTAAATGTATTCTTTTTTTTCACTTTGTTGCTATAAAATGGCTGAAGAAAAGATGTCTAAATTTTGGTTCATTGTACCTTTAATTTGAGCTTGTTATTGCCAAAGAGTACACAGCATTATTATAAACTCTCTCAAAATCAACACAATTCTCATCTTGGATGCTGGTACACAGTAGTCTGCGTAGCAGGCATTTTCAAAAAAACATGCAGAGAGAAAGAAACTGTGAGCAAATGGGAAAAGTAATGAGCAGGGGGAGGGGCTCCCCCTTCTCCCTCACCCCCTCCCCACTTCTCCCCAATTTTTTTTGCTCACCCCAGGCTCGCTTTTTGGGCTCGCTCACTCTCTCGATTGCTTGTTTTATCTCTCTACCCGTGAGGAAACAGCTGCTGCGCAGGCTAGGGTACACAGTAATACAAATTGTGAGCATTACTGGTCATTTCTAAAAATCATTGAATGATTATTTCTTGACAGGGTCACAGTGAACCAATCATGTTTCTGGACTGGTCTCTTGATGGTTGCTTCCTTCAAAGTTTGTCCACTGATTTTGAGCACATTGTTTGTAAGTACATCACCATCACTGTGGCTTTCATACAATTTTAGTATTGCTTTAGGGGACTAATCCATGGTGAAGGGATTAAAAAGAGATTTCTGTAAAAATATCATTTTCAAATAATCATTTAGAGATCGGATTACCTTCTGTTCATCCAGGTAAAATCTTCAACATGACTTTATCCTTTCTTTGGTAAAAATTAGATGTAACATGATTAAATATGGTCTCAAATTGTGGAGAAAATTTGCTGCAAAGAAATGGAACAAGTTAACAAATAATATTTTAAAACTAAAGTTACTGTAGGCACTACTGAAGTGAGCAACAAAATTTGATCGCTTAAGTTTGACTGATGTCGAAATTTAGTAAGTCACAATTATTGTAACTTGATTTATAGATTTATAGGTCTCTGTGCTTATAATTTTATGCTATCAATTATTGTACTTATTAAGCTTTAAATTTTATAATATATTGGGGCTTTAGGTTAGCTGTAAAGTTGCTGATTTGCTAAGCATGAACTCCATGTTAAATAAAGTATTGTGTTGTATTTTCACACTTGGTGCGTGTGTAGAAGAATTGTTGCTTCATGAAAATGTACAGGGAAATGTTTATGTAGTAATTATTATTATATATTGCTATATTTATTAGTCATTATTCACTTTTTTATTGTTATCAATATGTATGTAGTTGGTTGTTATGTTCCTCCTTCTTTCTGATTCATTTGTTTCATTTGTTTCTAGGGGAAATTGGTGGATTTCAAAGAGAAGAATCACAGGATATTATTCGTGATGTTGACTGGGCCACAAGAAATGTCATGCTGGGTTATGATGTAGCAGGTAGTGCTTCGAAATCTTAATTTTGTTCCTAGTGAGACTCTTTAACACTGACAGTGCCTCTTGTTGTGCACCCACAAATACAAATACGCACTAGGAAATTGCTAGGGCAGCCTACCTATTGTAACAAAATGCAGAGAGTGATGAGCGATAGATCGGCACCTTATCCAGGGAGATAAAAAATTCTCTTACTGTACAGTGTTTGTACTATCTTCATGCTAGAGAGGCACACAATGGTCACTGGGATTGGTTACCTTTTACCTTGCTATCAATTACCAAATTTAATTTAGCCATATTTCAGTTTGAAATATGACTTATGTGTGGATAACTTGGAGTTCTTGGCTTAAAATTTCATTATACACTCTGCTCATTTCCAGTGCTGTAGTCATCTTTTTTGTTGCATGATTCACATGGTCATACATAATTTAGCATCATGATTATTAATATTTCTTTCAATAAATTGTATATAATACAGTGGAACCTGTATATAACGGCCACCCTTGGGACTTGAAGAACTGGCAGCTTAATACACTAAAAATACTCACTGGGAGTGGTCTAATGTCAATTTTAACAGGGTATCTACAAAAACACTTCATGCAAAGAAGCAATAAGACAATCAACACCCTTTCGAGTGATCAATACTTTAAACAAGGTTCAGTGCCAACTTGTAACTTAACAGTATAACATAAATTATGTATGTTAATTTTGGAATATAGTTTCAACATCTTTAAATAGTTTTTAATATATTTTTACTGTAATGCCATTTCTATTATTCAAATTGTAATTATTGTAAAGCGCTATTGGGCTAAAAGGAAATAGTGCTATATAAATAAAGCATTATTATTATTATTATTATTATTATTATTATTATTATTATGTAACATTGTGTGAAAGTACTGTGCAAAAAGTTGTCCTCTATTCTTCTTTGGCATACAGTACTGTATTTCTCTGACTTACAGTTCACAACAAAATAACAAAGAAAGACAAACATAGGACTGCTACAGGGTGGCTGCGGCCGCTTAATGGAGGTGGCTGCCTAATATAGTATAATATGTGTAACAAATACAGCATGTCGAGCAAAAAATCAGGACTTTGAAAACTGGCCACTTAATACAGGGCTGTTATATACAGGTTCAACCGTAGAGAGATGGTTTGACTCGGCATTCTATAAGAACTTGCTGTTTTTGCAGGTGTTTGGCCTTCTCAACCAGATGATGGAAACCTTGTGAACAGCTCTGATCTGTCCTGGTCACGTGAGGTTTATGCTGTTGGAGATGAGTTAGGATACATTCGTTTGTTTAGATTCCCATGCAGTCAACCTGGGGTAAGTGATTTGGTTGTACTGTATTCTTCATCTCCATGGCACCTTAGTAATTTTGCAAAATAATATTTGAACTGAAAGAACTTGCCAGGGTTTTCTGAAGAAGTGCAGTATCATGCTGCTGTGGGAATTATTAATGCTATCTTTTATCACTAGATATACATGCGCTTTTGACTGCTATTTAATGTTAAAACAGTACTGTAATAATATAATATTTAGTTATAATATTAGTATCAACTGTAAAATTACATATTAAATGTGTTTTTTTAGGCTCACTATCATCAGTGGCGAGGTCATAGCTGTCCAGTCACACGCATGCTGTTTTTAGCATCAGACACGCACCTCCTCACAACTGGCAGTCGTGATTTCTGCATTCTTCAATGGACAGTGGAAGGAAAGCTTCCAGTACTCAATGAAGAAGAAGAGTCCGACATGGACAATGAGGTGGCTCACGCTGGTAGGCATCAAATTAAAGATGACCACAGACTTTCAGACAACGAGAGCTACCATTCAGACTATAGCCCTGATGAACAAGAGTACGATGACTTTAAATATTCTAAAAATGTTGCCAGAGGAAAGCAGGCAAGAGGTCGGCAACAGCCTTCTGAAAGCAGCCGTTATTCAGATGCTGCAGATTCCCTGCATCAAGCACCTCAAGGTCTTGGGCATCCGTTAAGGAAGAGTCGTCATTTGGATCATCAAGGAGAGAATACCAGAGCTGTGGGAAGAAGCCCGCGACGTAATATCCCAGCTCAGGACACCAGGTCACAGCAAGGATCATATGCAGAGAGGTTTAATAAACACAAAACTGCTAGCAATGCTAAGTGGAACCCACAATCATCCAGTGATCCACAGCAAGAGCCTGAAGATATGGGGCACTATTCTGATGAAGAAAGTCCAAGGCAGCGGCAAGGACATGCAGGTAGAGGTGGGGGAAGGAGCCGTCACCCTGCTAGAGGACAGGATAAGGAATGGACCAGGAGACCGATGAGATAGCAAAGTAGCAAAATCCAAATACAGTCATGTAAATGAAAGACAACTGACAGGAGACAGTATTTATATTAAACCCAGAGTATCTTCTTCAGTTTGGTATGTCTAGTGCTAGTGTGACTAGAGACAATCAGACTGTTGACAGAGGTATTTGGTAAGACAGTATTATTATTATTATCACTGAATTGAAACTAGCATGGTTTTTACAAAACAATTGCACAAGCTCATGGGTACTAAAGTAACAATTTCTGAAGGTTATGACTTACAACTGTGTAAGAAGTGGCTTCTTATGCAAACATTTTTCTCCAAGGTGCTTTCTTTAGTTTGCAGATAGCCTTCGGACACAAACATAATTTAGCCTAGTTGCAAAGATAGGCAAATTTGAACTGCATTCCGTATACGGTAGTTAATATTTGAAGAATAAAAAATAAGCACACAAGAAAATTACTAAATAATACTGACACTCCTTAAAAATAATGATCAAGAAGTATTTATGTCATTCTGCATAAGGTATTCGTAGCAAGAGTGCATGTCTGGGCCATACGTAACTTTTATTCTTATTTAATGTTTTTTATTTCATTATTTAAGTGAAATTTTTTTATATACTTTATATTTCTATTTCCTCCGTCCACATAAGCTACCTAACCTGTGACATGCAAATATGAGAGGGGGGGGGGGTTACTTTTAATTACCATTCAATACATAAGTAGTTTACTGTTTAGTTAAGTTTTGTCAGGTTTCATTTTGTTCGGTTTTTACTGGAAAGGGTTACTTTCAGTTTTATTATGACAGCTTTATTGTGTAGGATCTGTAGATAATGACAGAGGATATCATAGAAGTACACACTATTTATATTTTTACGATCACTGCAGAAATTCTCATGCACTCATTGGTTTGTTTTTATTGTCAATAAGCAGACAGACACATGAATTTATAATTAATGTGATGCGTCAACGAACAAGAGCAAACAATTTGACTATTTGTTATCATAACAAACAAATTGAAGTCAGTTTTTAATGCGTCTGTCCTGTTATTGACAATGAATTTTGTCATAACATTGTCAAAGTAGTCTGCGGATCCACTCGGCTATCACCTCGTGGATCCACAGCTACTTTGACAATGACGAAATGATGAAATTCATGACCAATAACAGGACAGATGCATGAAAAACTGACTTCAATTTGTTAAATTTAATAACTATAATTGATACATAGAAAATGCAAATTTTTAAAATAATGGGTTGCACAAATTACAGCAATAAACATATATTAAAATAATGATTTGCAACTTTCATTAGACAATCCAAGCATATTCTCTGTTTGTTTGTTTGTGTGTTTGTTTTTCCTTTAATAAATCCAGGATACAAAAGACAATAAGAGTGCATTCAAGAAAATCCAAGATTGGATTCTTCAATCCAAAAGAATCCGAAAATGGATTTTGTGTCTCTTTACTAAACAGATCAATCCAAGATCTTTCGGATCTTGGAGCATCAAAGGCAAAGAATGGATTCTTTGGTTCCTTTGATGCACCATCATCGCGAGATCTTGGATTGATCTGTCTAGTAAAGAAACGCAAAATCTGTTTTCGGATTCCTTCAGATTTAAGAATCCAATCTTGGATTCTCTTCAAGAAATGCATCCTAAGTTTAAATGCTAGTGACTAATACATTCTTAATATGTCTGTCCGATTAAAGCAAAGTTCACATTGCCATATATTTTTTGAATTTCATTTGTCAGAAATCACTCCCATTATCCCACTACATTAATTGACTCACTGTAACTCCCTTGAAAGAAAGATGACGAGTGTTGAATTAAAATATGGCTTCTTTAAGTCCATAAGGGAACTAATGGCGAAAGACTTCACTACAAATGATTTGTAGCAGGGTTTGTTGTGATTCATTGTTACTTTCACAAAACCACAGTCAAATAATGACAGTTACTAATATTTTCCCAATCATCACCATCACCAATCACATGGTCACCTTTTCTAAAATGTCCCACTGATTCATTTTTAGAATCACCTCCTGGCCTTGATTTTAAACTCGTAAGGTCCAAGTATTACTAACAGTTGCATTACATGGTCAGTTGTAGTGAAACTTCTGCATCAGTGATAATGTACCATTTGTGTCGGTATAGACATTAACAACCTTCTGGTTATTAGACCACAATCTGAACTGAATTGCTGAGAATATGGCAATCGCTGACAAGAAGAATGCGAGTACTGCTTGCCATGGACGGGTCCCTGCACGCTGCTCTTGAAGGAACTGCATCAGTTTGTCCCAGGATTTTTCTTGTTCCGAGAAGCGTTGACGACTGACTTGACGAACCAATCGATTCCATAGATAATCCACATCAACATTACCCAGGGAGATGATTGGCAGCAATAAAAAGAACAATAACAAGAATGAGTGCACGTACTGAAAAAACGCCAATGGTGTAGTTTCCACAATCCACAAGTGCAACTGGAGGAGAAGGCAAACTGTGCTTAAAATTAGGTTCAAGGCAATCCAACCTGAAGCAAATTCACGAAATATATGATAAGCGTCAAATGCCTCTGCCAAGCGAGCCCTACACAAGTCAATGTCTCCAATGTTGTCGCGCAGAAACTTTGTGATAAGTCGAATCTCTGATTCATAGCTGCATCGCAAAAGGTACACCAAGTAACAGAATCCACCAAAGTTGATGTAGCCCTCTATGACAACAAAAAAGTGAAGAGGAACAAGACTAGTCAGTCCAGACAATGATGCATTGGCAGACATGGGCGACACAAGCTCTGGGTCAAAATAAGGTGCTGCTATCTTGAGACATTGTGTGCACATTATAGCAAGACTTCCCAGGAAGAGGGCGTAACCAGCATACCGCTTGTTCTTCATGTTGACAAATCGCATTCTGTTGACAAGAAATTCCACTGCCAAGGCATTTGACCAACTGCCCATAAACACTGTCGGCCATGTGGTGTGGACCACAGATGTGAGGCATGTAAACGGGCCAATGTACAGTAAGAGTTCCATGCCAATCCAGGAAAGCACATGGACTATGTCGCAGTCCGCATCACTGTAGCGCGTTATTAACAGTATGATGCTTGCTGATGTGACACAAGTGATGAGAAGAAGCCAAACCAGCGACAGAAAACCACTTCCGCAATGATTGAAGAATGATGAACCAATGTCACTATCTGTGAAGACAGTTGATACACCTCTGTGATCCCACTTCAGGCTGTCACACACTTTGCACTGATTTTCTGTGTAGTAAAACGAATGTCGTTTCTTTGATAGGCGATCACATCTGCTACACAGTTTCTGGCGAACAAGGCGACCTAACCCAAAACAAGAGAAACTTAATAAATAAACAAATAGTATATAGATTATGAAAGTGAACCGTATTTGATTGTGTCTGAAAGAAAGATTATAGTCCCCAGACATATTAGGAAGTCCTAATGATCCCTCAACTATGAAGAAGCAATTTCAATGGCATCTTACATTAGGTTAATACTAAAATATACAATAGTCATTTTAAAAGAACAGTGCCCAGGTGAATGATTATTGAAATTTCCTTTTTCGTAAATTCCATAATATATCATCAATGATGACCCTTAATAATACAAATGAATACTTCTACAGAAGATTAAAAGAAGTGTTTAGGGATTACAACGATTATAGTTTATCAGCTTGATAAGACATCGGCAACTCTAACTGATGAAATTTTCTTTTTGGATGATATTTCTTTGCTTTCACCATTTCTGGCAATTTTCTTTCTTTCTATTGCAGAATATTAAAGCAATTTCATATTAGCATGGTGCCAGCCATTTACTCATAAATGAAATTTTAAGAAGCGAAAAATTTTAAACTTGGCACACTATTTTCCATATGACGTAAAACTCTGACTATTGGCTCATAGTCAGAGTTTTTTAGCCAATCAAAAAACTAGAAATGCAATAGTTGGAGCTGAGAATTTACTAAACAAATATATACTGCCCTGTATGCTTGCATTTCCTAGGGCAAGGCACAGTTTACTTTCATACTGCTGATTAGGGGCAAATTCACGTTATTGTCCACATAATGTCACTGCTGTGAGAGTCGACCAGAGTTCAACTGTCCAGACATGCATAAATTATAAACTAACTTAAAAGGAGTGTACTATTGTCAGAATTACCAGAATGATATAGTCCTAATGTCTTCAAGTAAAACCACAGGAGAACTGGCCATCTCTCACCAAGTTCAGCTGCTTTCAAAATGGGAACCTTGACAGAGTCACTGCTTTCCTGAAGACTCAAGGAGAGTGTTCCATAACGGCCCATCTAAATAATTAACAGAAAACATCTTATGCACAGAACTCGCCAACTCAAGTAAGGTCATAATTTTAAGCTCAGGGAATTCTGGTTTTTTTTAAAGGAACAAATTTCCAGGGGTGGTATTCTTGAACACAGACGGAGTGAAACAAAAACTGGAGGTCTGTCTCTGTTTGCTGGGGTGGGGACAAATATATAGGTTTAATGCTACAGGGTGAGTGCAAAAAAGAAGGAAAAATGTCCTACCCCTGGCTCATCCA
>CM042749.1:32727216-32769716 GCA_022496165.2 Catalaphyllia jardinei
ACCCCATCCCACCACCTATGGATCCCGCGACTGACCCGCTTTGGACCCGCGCTTTTTCGGGAAAACAACGCTTATACCCACAAATCCTTGAGGGAGTTAGTTTACGGCGGCTTTCGAAAACCGACTTGATTGTCATCGAACGGTGTAGAAGTTGATATTATTCCATCGGTCTGTCTTCAAAAACAAGGCGAAATCATGATTAAGGTTATCGCAGCCATCGTCTGCTCTTTTGCAGCGATAGTGATGATTATTTTGAGCCTGGCCACGACGTACTGGCTTCAGTGGATGATAATTTCTGGCAATCAAAATATCACACATTACAGAGGACTCTTCTATCACTGCTACGAAGCCAGGGACAACATCACTGACGAACTCATAGACGATGATTGTGATGGGAGCTATTTAGACGTGAAGGCAGGCAAGTACTTTATTTTGTGACTTTTGGATGCGGTTATTGTAGTAAAATGTAGGCTTGTAGGCGTGATACAGCTTGGCCTACCGCGGAGCTGTAAATCGCTCTGTTGTTTAGAGCGGGCGTACTTTCTCTGCATCTCAAAATAGAACATCGATGGATGCAGCGAATTTATCTCACTTTTTATTTCACTCAATTTCTGTTAGATAATCTGTGAATATATGTAGTCACTGTAACCAGCGAACCATCGCACTGTAAGTTCTAAAAACATACGTAAAATATTGTTCCGGGTGAAGTGAAGCGAGCATAAAATGGGAAGCATGCATTTCAATGAAGCCAGCAGCAAATTCCTCGCAAATTAATTGACACACCCAGCGACGCAGCAATATACCGAAACCTTGCGAGTTCGAAAGCCGCTAGAAAACAATGATCAAGGTGATAACAAGCTTTGTAAGCTGTTTAGCAGCAATTCTACTGGGAATTTTGGCTCTTGCCACTGACTTTTGGCGAGTGTGGTGGAAGGAGGATAAAGAAATCGAAGGAGTGCAATATCATCATGAAGGCTTGTTTCAAACTTGTTCTGAGACTACAGTCAATGGCACTGTTCTGGCAGTTGATAGATGCACTGAGTTGCACGAATTAGGAAGACCAGGTACATTTTTGAACATCCAATTACATGAAAATACAGAGATCGCATTTGGCGGTTTGAATTTGCAGATATATATATCGATGACATTTCATGTTACCTGACAAACTTGGTGGCAGGGCAAAGTTTGTTTATGAACTCTTGAATGAGTAAATTCCATATAAGTCAAATGAACTTCACCAGGAATCTTTTTTCTAAATTTTCTATTCTGATATCTCTCATCAAAAGTGATTGATGATTTCTAAAAGCCTGACACAAAATTTAATTGAGATGTATGTATATTCTCCAACGCCATTATTAATTTATCATTAATAACAACTCTAACAATTTGCAACATTTCTGTTCCATGATATTTTATAGTTTCCCTTACCACTGGGTAAGCTTTCGTTATTACACAAACAATCTATATCCTCCAATCACTTGTGAAACTTGAGTTTTAGTTTCTTAAAACCTCAGATTTTTAATGATTGCAGACACGTTTTGTGAACATTATATTGCCTCTCACCTGCAGTATGAGTCATACATTCTGGAACGTTCCATGCACTAAATTCCTATGATTAGTTTCTTAATGAAAACTAATGTAGGATTTTATCACATTCTAATTTGAAAGTTTTGATGACCCTTAAAACTGAGGGATAGTTAATAAACAGTTGTATCTAGAAGTTAAATGATTCAAAACTATTCTTGAGTTATAAACAGCGAGCTGTAATGTGTTGCGCACAAGGCACCCTAGTGTAATTTTGAGGTATTTAAAAGAATCATAATTTCCCAAAACTGTCAAATGAGCTAGATACATTTGCTGTTATGTTAATTCTTTTGTAGTCAGTGTAGAAGTCTGGTGTCATTTTTGTTTAGTGTTTTAGTTGCACTTTGTTGGCAGATTCAGTCACAAACTAGTATACAATAATAGTTTGCTCATTTTGTCTTAGAAGCTTGTTCTCAGAAGAAAGAAACATTGCAGTTAACTTTCTTCAACATTGTCATTCAAACAAATTATGCACAGATCCTTAGAGACAGAAGTATGATGGTTAAAACGAAACAATTACCATCAACCAGGAATATTCACATGCATAAATTGACATGGCAGAGAATTTTCTTGGTGTAATTTATTCCTTTTCCTCTGACTAGTTTTTCCTGGGGTAGTACTAAACAAATAAATATTATTATGAAGATGTTTAGCAAGCAAGGTTGTTGTCTCCAGCAGTATTTATAGATGATGGACTAGATTTCGTTTCTGCGAACACCATTATAGAAAGACTTGCTAGATAAACTGAAGGCTTCAGTGGGAAAAGGGTGTTAGGTTTTTTGCTCAAAAGTGAACTTTGTCGAAAATGCTCCAACTGTCGCATGCAGTTTTGTTTACGTGTCAAACAACGTTCTGCATGTTTTTCCCCTGAAGTTTGCATTGTTTTCGAGATATTACGTATGCAAAAAACCCTGTATTTGCTGTCACGGAGCACATGACCGCAAAGAGGGTAATTTCACTTCAAATCCAGCAAATTATTGATCTTGTGCAACGTGAAACCTTAAAAAATGTTGTTTTCAGGTTAAAACTGTTACAATTTTGCTTTCACATTGCGACCGCAAAGACGTTAATTTCACACAATGCACAAGCTAGACAATGTTGATATCAGGTCATTTACAGACAGTTAAAATTTTGATTTCACATTATCACGCCACCACAAGGACTTAAACCCTTAGGGTTAAGATTTCCCAGTTTTAGTAGAGTCAGGGTCAGGGATTACCGCCAGGAAGGAGGGTTAGTGTTGAAGGTTAGGGTTACAGAACAAGGTTAGGGTTACAGTTAACATTCAGGGTTAGGGTTATTGCTTAGGGTCAGGACATGTTAGGGTTAGCACAGTGTTAGGGCAAGGAAAACAATCAACGTGTAACCTTAAGAAGATGTTGATTTCAGGTTTTTAAAACCGTTTAAACTCATTTCACGTTTTTGCATGACCGCAAAGACATCAATTTCACTCAAATTACAGCCAACCTGTTAATTTTATGTGATTTCATGTTAAAGCATGACAGGAAGGATGTTGATTTCACTTCAAAACTAGCAAATTGTTCATTTCACGCAGTGTGTAAACTCAAAAACAGATTTCACGTGAAAGCCTGACAGCAAGGATCTTGATTTCACTTAAAAACGAGAAAACTGTCCATTACAGGCAGCGCATAAGCTCAAAAGCGGCGATTTCAGGCCTAAATCGCTTAAATTGTTGATCTCACGGGCAAGCACGCACCGTTTACAAGGGTCTTTATAATTGGCCAAGGATGTGCCAATATTTCTGGCAAAATTTTTTCCTCTCCAAAGACTCTTATTAACCATAACCCATTAAATTGTATCAACAATCTTTGAGATTGACATGTGCTACTTTACTATCCAAATGTCTGTTATGGCTATGTCTTTGATGTTGAATAAATTTTATTAATGACTGCAGTATAAGTAATTGTAAAGGTGTTGATTAATTTCAGATTGGAATGGAGCAACAATTGCGTTCATGATCCTGGGCCTCATTTGCCACCTAGTTGCTTTTGTCTTTACTATTGTGACTACTGCATGTCGGAAAGGACATCCATTCCCCTCGTTCTTTATTGGAGGACTCTTTGTTGCTGCAGGTACTAAAGATTCATTTGTTGGACTCAATTGATTATTTACTCTCAGGTAGATGATTTGTTAGCCAGCGAACACAGACTGGTTTCTTGTTTTTCTTTCATGCTGCCAAAAACATTTTTAACAATTGGCATGAAACAAAATCCAGAAATCCATCTGTGTTCGCAGGCTTATGGTTTCATGTCCAATGTATTTAATGCACTAGCTCAGAGACCATAGCAGCTAGCTATGTAGCTGCTCGTTCTGTAAATCTTCAATGAAATGAAGAGAGGCCAGTTAAGATTACTTCCCACCTTTGCGGGTGTCCTTCGGAAAAAAATTCGTACACATGCTGGTTTCAATAAAATCCTAACAAATTATATATCAGAAGAAAGCTTAATAAATGGAGTTTACGATAAAAATATAGTTTAAGCGATTTTTCCTTTTAGTAAGTTTGTGGAGCCGGTAAGAGTTGAAACAGCCGAGGTTCGTTCTAGTGAATTTATCGGGTATCGGATGTTGCAGCACGAGCAAATTGAATGCACACAGCTATTCACATCAATCAACACAAATGTGTTGACCAGGCTTTTTCAATATTCTGATTGGTTGTCAAGATATCCACATCTAAAGTTGGAGTAGCTAAAAATAAGCGAGACTGTTGCATAAGTGGATGCCATAGGAAATATTTTAAATACCAGAATTTCCCGACACACTTTTGTTGATTGATGCCTCGTGAATAACACTGTGTAGTTATTTTGCTCGTGCTGCAGTATCTGATACCCGATAAATTCAATAGAATGAACCTTGGTCGTTTCAAAGTCTTTCACGTTTTGCCAGCTCCTGACACTTACTAAAAAGAAAAATCGCTAAAAATATATTTTTGTTGTAAACTCCATTTATTAAGCTTTCTTCTGATGTATAGTTTGTCACGGTTTTACTGAAATTAGCGTGCGTACAAATTTTTTTCCCAAAGACCCCGAAAGACTCCCGCGAAGGTGGGAAGTAACCTTAAGAGTTGCCAATAGCATGATTTTCTTGTTTCTTTTATGCTCTCCAAACTTACCTTGTGAATCATAACTCAGTGATGCGTGCTGAAGCACATTAAATAAGTGTCAATAATCGTAAATTGTAAGTTGTAGGTTGACCTACAATCAAGGTGAACGAGTGAGTCCTGCTCTGGCCCTTTCACCTTTGACTGTAGACCGAACTGCAATAACAGCTGTTAATACAATTTTAAGAATGGTACTAGTAAAAGTCAATTTTAATCATTGCAAAATTCTGAGCTTTAATCTGTTTGTTTTGTTTTTTGTTTTCAGCAATTTTGGTGATCATTGCTTTGCTGGTCTATACATTCAGTAACTGGCAATCTGATGTGTTCTTCAGCTGGTCATATGGTGGAGGATGGTCTACTGTCGCGTTATCCATTATAGCATTTGTGCTAATAATGGCAGATCGCTGAGGATGTCGAGAGCCCACCTGACAAACAGCAAAAGTCTCATATGAAATGACTGTGCTAGCTGGAAATAATTTTTGTTAACATCAGAGTTTTAGTCATATTGTACATACAAAATGCAAATTTGTCAGTGGGCTCGATGATTACAAACCATTACGCCAAAAGTAGTGAAGATAGTTGTCCAAATTCTCCCAGCTAATGCTGCATGAAATGTAGAGTCTAGTAAGGAGAATTTGTATGTAGACAGCAGGCCAAGATATTGCAGTTTCTGTGATAAATTGAGCTATTTTTTTGAGTGACTTTTATGAGTGCTCAAAAAAATTAGAATGTTATCTGTGGTAGCTTAGTTAAGTTGACAAGTTAGTTGCTTGGAAACATTTTTGTCTTTGGGTTCTTTACGTATTGTTAAGATTTGTCCTTGGTTTAATTTTGTTAAATCAGTTTGCCTTTTAGTGAACATTGCCTTGTGTTCATTTAATGAAACTAAAAGAAATTGCATGTTCACAACACAGGAAAATGGGAATATTTATTGTAGGAACGGGTTTTTTTTTACCAGAACACAGTATTTCTTGTTTGTTTCCCATTGTACCCAAGTATTAATTGTAAGCTAACAACCATATTTTCTCAAGCCTGTAAATTTTTGTAGGGTTTACCCTTTGTCATCAGGAAACAACTGTTATTTACTACTGTAAAACAATTTGCTTGCTATTTGAAGGATTTAAAAATATAGCTGTTTTTGACCATAAGAAACCTGTACAGTTACCGGTATTTCACATGCATTTATTTTACAGATAGAACTTGCCTTGTTCCACAGAATTTTGAAATTAAAACTTGTTTGATGAACTTCAGGATATAATTTCAATGTAATTTATGTACATGTAGGTAATTTTGAGTAATTAATTTTCGCTAGTAAAGCTGTATTATAGTGTAGCAACCTTGCAATAAAATGTTCAAAGCAGTTCTTTGTCAGTGTATACCCAGCATTTGATTTTGTCATTTTTACTTGGCATCTACTACTGGAGATTTTTCAATTTCACTTCTCAAACTCCTGACTGCAACATGTGATGTTATATTGCATAGTTTTACAAATTTCATTTCTCTGTTTCATAGATAGTAAATGTGTGGATGAAGACAACACTTCAAACATGGAAGACAGTTTTTTATGATGACAGCACAAATTCTTACGTGCTTCATCGTGAATAAGCAGACCAACACATAAATTTGTAACTTATGCGATGTGGCAACTAGCGTGAGCAGACAATTTGATAGTTTGTTATCGTAAAAAACAAATGGACATCAGGTTTTCATGCATCTTTTCTGTTATCGACAATGAATTTCATAACATTGTCAAAGTAGTCTGTGGATCCACAGCTACTTTGACAATGTTATGACGAAATTCATGATCAGTAACAGGACAGACGTATGAAAAACTGATGTCAATTTGTTAAATTTCAACACATTTGCAAACAATGCAAAGTTCATCCAAAAACTGAAAAATATGGTCAAACATGGTCTTTGTGTGTTTGATGCATACAGTAATACCTAAAGGTCACATTACTAAGCCTGCCTTGCAGTCACCTTGTTATCTCACCACCACTTTTTCATGTCTATGCAAGCGCCTACTACATTTTTTTGCAAGAACACCGTAATGATGTGGCCACATCATTAAAACAGCTACATGTAATGGCCACATTCTGAAATCCCAAACTGTATCCTGGAATAGCACCATGAGGGTTTGTTGGGGAACAACATCTTGTGTGGCTGTAGAGGCCAATCCTAGATTTGCACTCTCTGCTGCGAACCCGGACATATGAAAGCAGATGTAGGTTGTGGGTCTTGGTCAGTCCTGCTGGTGACAGGCTATTCTTCTGGCACTTCTTGCATCATTTTTGACATGAATGGCAGCCTCCTCGCTTTTCAGTCCTTGTGATACTTGCTGCTTCCACAGGTTTTTGTCTACGAGGGCTTCCCAAGCTGCATAATCGTTCATATTAAATCTTACCCTGTTTACACTGCTACTCAAACCAATATCTTCATCTTTCTGTCGTTAATATTGTATAATATATTATTATACTAATTCAAATTTCAATATTTGTACAAATTTATCTGCATTCTGGATGCTTATTAAAGAACAGTTGTTTACAAGTGCGATTGTAATTAACCCACGGAGTGCCAAGGAGTTCAAAGAACTCATTACGAAATGCCCGTGCATTCCAGGATTGAATTGGAATTTGGAAATGTCGGTTTTTGAGGAGAGGGGAAAATCAGAGTACCCGAAGAAAAACCTCTCGGAGCAGAGTAAAGAACCAACAACAAACTCAACCCACATATGATGCCGGGTCCGGGGATCGAACCCAGGCCAGATTGGTTGGAGGCGAGCACTCTCAGTACCACGCCATCCATGCTCCCCCAACTGTGACATATCTGTGAACATGTCACTCAGTTTAGGCACGTCATGAAATTTGGCCCTACCCTGTTAATACAGACCATAACTTTAATACAGCCACCCTGTTGATACAGTCAAATTTTCAACGTCCATTGGTTACCGCATTCACAGGTTTCCATTGCATTTTCATCAAAGAGAGGCATGAAGCATACTCAATGTTAGTGCAGATCAAGCTATCCACCGTAAGGAAAAAGATGGCGACTGGTACATTTACCTATAATGCTTTGTGCAAGAAAACTCCAAGAGTGTATAAAACAGAACATAACCAATCGATGAAATCGGTGATCGGAAAAGCAATCGATCAATCGATGCATGTTAGTTAATTGGTATTGACTGGTATGGGCCAATCGATAATCACCCAGAAGTATTCAGGAATCATCGATTGCCATCAATTGGGCTTTAAAAGCTTTTCGTGATCAAATAGTTTACTACACTGTCTCGACTGTTGTCACTGTCTCTCACTGTTTTAATCATTAGAATACATCAAGAGGCTGTTCCCTTTAAAAATCTTGACCGACAAATTATCTATCAACAATCGATGGCAATCGATGCCAATTAATCAATTAATATTGATAATCAATGAAAACCAATGCTAATCAATGACAATTAATGATGACAATCGATAATCACACCAACCTGGACGATCGATTGCTTATCGATTATCATTCGATTGTCGATTATCATTTGATTGTCATTGTCATCAATCATCGATTTCATCGATTGGTTACGTCCTGTATAAAAACACAAAGTAAAAAATCAAGTCATTCAAACTCAACAAGAGCAATGCTGTTAGTATAGGTTTTTCTATATGCCCACTGGGCTTAGTTTGGTTAATTGCAAGGTATTGTGGTAAAATGTACAGCCGCCATCTTTTTGCTTTTGGTGGATTGAGTACGAATAAATATCTTCACAACACAGTTAATTAATGACCAAATTTAACACACTTTTATTTCAAATTATTCATATTATCAAGATACACAGGTGACAGAAGCCTGTATTATTCAAACATGGTAATCAAGCAGCTTTTGGTATCAACTGCAATCAACCAATGCAACCTCCTATAAATGCCACTACATTTTATAGATTCTTATTAACACAACCTCTTTCAAGTGAGTTTAGTTTGGGCCAGCTCTTGTCCACAAGGGGAGCTGCTGAAGTCAAGTTCAGAGCAAGAAAATATCTGAGACACTCAAACCCACATGCCTGAAGGATTGAAAAGTCTATACACAGCATTGCATTAACCAATGATTGCTAAATTTTGAGTTCTCCCAAACACATTCTTGTCCCATCTTGTACATGCATGTCTCCTTTCTCTTTTTCAAGTTACTGGTATACATGAATGTTTTTTTTATAAATACTTTTTCCTACTTTATTAAAAAAATATCCCAAAATATGAAATATATCAACAGAACATAGACTAATTTGGGATGTGGTTAGTCTAGAAAGGGTTTTTGTTTTCTCCCCTACATATAACAAACTTTATGGATAAGAATGGATATCATAATTTTACACCTAGATTACCATGATTCTTCTAATATTATATTGAGAAATTCCACCAACATTTTAACTTAATACAAACAGTAACTAAGAACCATAATAATTTGACGTACAAATAAACAAAATAAACCGCCTTTCTACAGCAGCCAAATTGGTATGGCTATTTAACTACTAAAACAAGGAATGTAACCGTAAATGTGAAACAAAATCATGAAAACGAGGGGATAAATCACGATAATAATAATTATTACTAAAATAGCCATTATCAATTTGCCTTTTGCCTCTGTTTCAAAACAAGTCTTTGAGCAAAACTTTTCTTGTGAAAACAAGTTTAATTTATGAAAATGAATTAACAGATGAAACCATTTTACGATATTTTTGCACTAAGACTTATTTTGACTCAGAGGCAAAGAGCAACTCAGAAGTGGCCGGGCTATTGTATTGTATGATGTGATTAGAGTGATTGCATTCTGCAAAAAAATATTGGATGATCATTGTCAAGTATATATAATAACTCTAGTACACATTTATGATAATATTAACAGGTACCAGTATGTTAAAAAAGTACTACACTACCAACTAAACTGTCATTAGCCAAGATACACCTTTTCTTTCAATTTCTCAATTTTTAAGAAAAACTCTGACTTTTTTATTAATAATACATTTTATTAGGAAAATCAAATACTAATATTTTTTAAATATCCTCTTATCTGTAAATTACACAAAACAAAATAGTATATTCTTGTAATAATATGAAAATGCCTGTTTTTTTTTGGGCAACTTGGCACTGTTTGGAAAAATTTTTAATTATGGAGTAATGCAAGTTTCATGTAGCCTGTGAATTAGGGCCAGACTTTGGTTGCATTTCTGTACCCCAGACATGTCACTTTTTTATGATCCCAAAAGATATACTGTTTGAGGCCTGGGTCCCTGGTAGGTTCAACCATGCCTGATTGGTTATGGGAATGTTACAAAAAAAAATATTCCTTCCCGCACCCCCACCCCCCACTCAGGGGTAGTGCTTGCTTGAGGCCAATCACTCCACCTAAAAAACCAAATAGACACAGAAACCCTAAAGGGCCTGCTGAGCCACAGGTGCACAACATTCACTGATCTTGTCTTAAGCACACATTGTTGATAGTTGATGCATAATATGGTTCGGCATACATGTATGTTTGCAATGTGAACCACAACCTACTGCACACAATACCTGTTCTAATAAATGTACACACACTCACACTTGCACACCTTAATGCATGATTCAATTGACTAGCCATATAACACCTAGAAGTAAAAAGACCTCTAAATAATTGAATTTCTCTTTTTCACAAATGCTCTCCACCAAAAGAGTGTAAGCACCTGTAACAGATTTGTACAAAATTCTCTTATGTATGAAATTCTGTAAACTAAGTCTTTGTTTCATGGGCCTTGTGTACTTCTACTTTACTATATAAGGACTCTGCCGGCACTTCAAACCAAACTAACACCACTTGCTTTCACAGCAAGCTTTTGCTGTTCCATTAAACCCACAATTTACAGTGTAGGATCTGAATCTTCACTAGTAGGACTTGTGGCACGCACTTCAGAGTATGGTTTCAGCATGACGTCTTGAACCTGTGCTGACGTAAAGCTGCCACTACGGTCCCTTTCCACCCCATCTACATGGGAAGCATCTAGAAATCGCTCACCCTCAATTGCCTGTCGAACCTATGGTTAAAATAAAAACAATCATTAGCACCAACCAGAGCAGCTCATGAATCACATGTGAAACGCATATTCATCCAATGAAAGCTTCTGAACAGAACATTCATGTGGCACCATTTTGCTGTAAAAGATGGCTCTAACCCTTAAGAAAAGTGTAACAGGGATGGATGTGGGAGGGTGGATTAGGTGGCCAGCCACCAGCTCTTTATAGAAGCAAAAAATATGGTGTAATAATTTTCATTTAGGTTCCAATGCTCAAAATGCCCCTTTGGAGGGGCATGTCCCATTGATTCTGCAACCCTAAGAAACCAGCAACACCCCCATACCCTTAAGCCCATGTGTGACCAATCAACTGAAAGCTACCAAGCGGTGCTTTTATGTGGTATTGTTTACTAGTATGCTGTAAAAGGTATTCCAACTTACAAACTATATAGTATAAAAACAGCCTGCGAAAACAGCTGTCCTTCTTCGCTCCTGGCCCAAGTGGCGTTTCACAAGAAGGACATCTGCGGTTCACCTCAGAAAATTTTATACTGATGACGCGAATCTGCCCTGCATCTGGTCATGAGCGCTGATTGGTTCAATCAGTAATTATGTTCAATTAATATATGCGAGACATTGAAAATTCTCATGAAAACAATTCCGACATCCTGGCCAAATATTCTTAACATTTGTACATTTGCCGTTCTCTGTTCGGTCAATCGACTGTTTTGTCTCTTCACTCGTTTTTATGAAGAGCACTTTGACTTCATGTGGTCTTGTAAGGAGGAATTTTAAGAAGAGTTGAGCCATTAGATCGTTCTATCGCAAATTTGTAGAGGTCATAGGTCTGCATGATTTCTGCTGTTATCTGCTTGCATATCGCTTTGTAATTTGGCATTTGTTTATGCATTCTTTTGGCTCATTTCTGTTGTGAGATTTGTTTTTAGGGCTCCAAGTATTTGCTTTTAAAGGACAGAATATTAAATTTAATGTGACGCCGGGCCCACCTTGATTTGAACTGTTTGCAAGTGCATTATGTAGAATCTTATCACAGATATCATAAATTATTTGCACTTTTAATGTCTTGCATATTTACAGACAAATCAGATTCATGACCAGATGCGGGACAGATTCACGTCATCGGTATGGAATTTTCTGCAGTGAATCACAGACGTCCTCCTCGCAAAATGCCACTTGGGCCGGGAGCAAAGAAGGATGGCTGTTTTCGCTGGCTAGTATAAAAAAGGCTTTGTACCTCTTTAAGAGCAACCACACCCACCAGGCGCCCTAGAGTGGTTACATAGGCATGTGACAGATTAAGAAGAGCAAATAACTTGTGAACCTACAAAAAGTAAGAATGAAATTAATTAACTTATAAAAAGAAAAAGCTTATTAAGTCACTTTCACAAACACAGAATCGTGTCCACATTAAAATTAAGGCAATCAACACAAGATTGGCATATTTTCTTTCACCAGGGTAAAAACATGACACCTTGAAATTTTAGATTCTTAAACTAATTTTATGGTTATCTATGTTTTAGAGTGACAAGCTACCCCAGGGTGGGTACTTGCAGTATATATGATAGGGGAGGGGGGAGGGAGTAACAGAGCTTCATACTGCAAACCCAAAAAAAACATGTGCCTGAAATTATAAACCCAAAAAATACCTGGCATCAAAATTTCCTACTCACCCCCTCCCCCCCCCCCCCCCAATAAAAAAATAAAATTACACCTCAATACTGATTTTTTTAATCGAGCTCTCTTAACGCTTGATTTTGCCTCAATAAGCTTAACATGAAACCACAAAATATCCATACTCCTCCCTCAGAAGAGATTGGAATTCCTGGGAGGTGGGGGGTTCTGTAAGGACAGAAAAAGACATGTATGAAGCTTAATTGGAATTTCCAGACAGGTAGGGGTTTTAGAAAAAAATCCCTTCCGTGGGAGAGGGGGTATGGATATTTTCTGGAATTACACATTGGTTTGTCCAATGATGTGTCTTCACCCTCCTTTGTGCTCAACATTTACAGAGGTCCTCATTAAGACACTACATCAGCATACTTCTTTCTTTCACTCAGAGACATATAAACCCAAAGTTTTCTAAAACATGTGATAGTTGACCCAAAAAATACTGAGGATGTAAATTTTGAAAGTCTCCCAGAATAAGATGTTGCATGCATACTGCATGAACCTACCCCCCCCCCCTCCCCCTCCCTGGGCAAAATACTACTAACATCATTTATTATTTTATCGGGTCTAAGATCGTGTATTTTTGCTACGTTCACTTTCAAATTGAGCTCACCAAATAAACTTATTATGAGCAAAATGACAGAACTTTTTCCCCCATGATTTTACAGTTTTTCCATTGCTAAACAATTACCTTTAACAGAGACGTTCTTTCTACCAGCTGGAATGGTGCCGGGTCAATCTGGCAGCTACTGTAGTCTACAGGTCTTTGTAACAGTTCCTTCTCCCACTGAAGTTGCTGTAGAATAATTTAAACAATGAAATAGAGGGTTCCAACAACAAGATCATCAACGTCTGACTCATCAACTGACTTCTTAGCGCCTTGAGCCTAAACCAAACAGTATTTCAAGTGGAGATGACAAGAAGGAGGTGCCATTTTCTTTGTTTGATCATTTAATAACTTCAGAAAATAATTGTTTTCACTAATAATTGTAGTTTAGAAAAGTGTGGCTTATTGAGTTGGGTTCTTGGCATAATAAACACAGTGCGTCTGATTCTGCTAACCAGAGCACTATTTACACACAGGTGTAAAATGTAGTATGTTCATGTAGTCTGCAGTGTGCAAATGTCATATACTGCCCTGTTACCATCCCTTCCTTATAGGAACTAATTAATTTACTTTTGACATGTAACTCACCTGTTCTGCAGTTGGACTGTCTTTGTCAGATGCTTCAGAAATTTTCTATAAAATTAATCAAAAAACACATCAATTTTGTGTAATGGTAATTGATGTGCAAACGAAACATTAAAGTCCTGCAGCAGACACTCAAACAGGAGTTACCAACAGCCCTTGACAGAAGTGGCGGAATCTTGATTTCTAAAACAAATTTTTGCCCATCCATGTTGGAAAATAAATAAATGTGTTTGGTGAACTTCAGCTAAGACTTCTAAAACAATCACCATCACAAGGTAAGAGAACAAAAATTACTTTATAACTGGTTACTTTTTTCCGGGGGGGGGGGGGGTACTCCCAGAAAAATTGGGTGGGGGTGTTCGGCCCGCTTCCCAACACCCTTACCCTATTTATGACTAAAATCTGCGATTATCATATTCCCTACCCTATTTATGACCTGACCCTTAAATCAAAAACCCTGTTTCAGAGCTACATTATAATTATTAGACAAGTTCCTTAGTTCCGACCAGACCGTAAACATAAACGTGAAGGGCTTCTGCTGATTTTCTTTTCGATAACGATGAAAAAGTGACTTCTTAGAAACATTCCCATATCAAGGCTAGAGTGCAAAAACCATACCCCATTTATGGCCAAAATTGGCTAAAATCAATACCCTATTTATGAGGAAAACGGCTGAAAAACCATACCCTTTGGGGCCGCACATACCTATATAGCCCATATAAGGGAGTCCTCCCCCAACCCCGGGCTTTTTTTTTTGTACCAACCTCAGCATCATCCAGAAGTGATGCACTACCAAACAGTCTATGAAGTCTTGCAGGAACTAAGAGATTAATAAATAAAAAAACAATCATTTTAGTTGATATCAATCCATTTTATCAACCAAACAGATGAAAAACATTATGTTTTCATATATAAAGCCTGCTATCTGGAGCTAAGGAAGCAAAAAGTAGTTGAGATGGTGTGGGGTCAAGATAGCCGATAGTAAATGACTGAAGTCTAAGCATATCCAAGCTGAACTGCATCAAGTTGGATATGGCACAGAATTCAACATAACTGGTTGACTTGCGATAGCAAGGTCCAATGATAAACAATTATTGGATGAGGTTTTTGTGATATCCAGAATAATCAAGGTCGAGGTAAGGGTAGTCAGCTGGAGCCGAAGGCTGAGGCTGATAGCCCTTACCAAGACCTTGATTATTCTGGATATCACAAAATCCAAATCTAATAATAATTATTGTTTTAATAATTATTATTTTAACAAAATGTTTTTGCTTCTTCACTGAGCGGAAGCAACACAACATACGTGAACTTGACATGATTACCCATGACCTTGAGTGTTATGACAGTTAAGACATCACAGGTACTGATTTCAAAAATTCACTGTACGCTTTTGGCCAATCAGAGAAGAGTTAGAGAGTTCCATGTATAATATTATTATTATTATTATTGTACATCAGAGTTTTGCAGCACAATTTTACTGTTAAGTATGCTCTGACAATGTTGACATGTAAAACTAAGTTACCTGATGTCAAAAATTTTAAACATACTGAGAAGTACATGAAATGGCAAGGAAGCAAGTCAACTGCTATATTGATGTTACCTGGAATTTTCTCTAACAAAGACTTTCCAGTTGAAGATCTTTGACTTGTTCCCTGAGTTTGGCTATGTTGTCTCTGACACAAGGGAATAGAACAGAAAAAATTAAGATCAAATTTATTGAAAGGCAGTTCGTTTTCATGTTTTCCAATAAGATAAGCAGTAATAGTTCAAAGACATTATTCACAGATAAGAATCCAACCTCACAGAAGGCCGACCTTTTGGCTGTTAACAAGGCAAGACAACAGAATTCAGCCAGTAAGTACATGTACCATGGTCAAGTTAAGGTTGCACCAGGATGGATGGTAAATTATACTAGACAAAGGAAATGCTTGTGACTACTAAATTTCCCCATTTTGAATGTTAGGGTGCTACAACTACTACTTCACTTTCAGTAACAAAATGCATACAGAGTTACAAGCCAGTGTACATGATGTCATACCTTCAAGGAGACATCCGCTGACACTTCAAGTTTAGCTGAAGAAGGACCCTGATCATCACTGCTCTCCTTGCTAAAAAAATGATTATCATGATAACAGCTAATAAATGAATGTTACCTGCTACCTTAAGAAGAGTTTGGCTTCATACTACACCCATCAGCAAGACTTGGACAGACACAATATTCCACAATTACACAGTCAGATGGACCAAAGCCATTATATAGCATAATTTCTATTCTGTCAAGACTCCCTTTCGTAAATACTGTATATAAAATAGGTCAGGTTATTTGTTACTGTTTTCAAAACAAAGTAGGTTTTATAAGTTCAGATAACCAGAATACTGAGTTTACAAGGCTAAAAAACAATGTTTGTTACAAAATTATGCTCTGCTGGGCTATAAGAGATCTACTTCAACAAATTATGGCCTTGAAGGGACAGCAATATGAAAACTTATCAATATATGATTAAGTTGTCTGAATGTGTAAAATCAAAGAGATATTTAGGGGAAAAGTCCTTACTTTTCTAGTCAAAAATAAATGTTTCCAAACAACTTAATTATATCCAGTTAATAATTAATTTGCTCAGTAATCTGTCCTTGCTGTGATCTCTATAGTTCTTATAATAAACATATTTTAATGTTCCACCAACACTTACTCAGACTGTAACTGCAACGAGTCTGGCGTCTCAGGTCTCACACATAATGCATCTTCACTCTCTGCATTACTGCTGGTCTGGAACAGTTTTTGCATATGTTGATTTAAAATAGACTGAAGCTGAGGCCGCTGAATGGAGCCAAGCAGGACCATAGAATCTAAAAGTTAAGTGAAGATTTGTAATAATAAATGTTACAGTCAATAAAACGATTCAAGGCTTTAAGAAGTTAGTACATAATCAAGCCTCAAGATTTCTCTTTTTGATTCAAACTTTGGATGATGCTAAACAAAGAACAAAAGGGAGATGCCCTTATATGAAATTGTAGCGAAGAATGACAGGTACAGTACCTTCAGAATCCACTAGTGGATATGACCTGTGATTTGACTTCTCTAGTAGATCCTTAAGGTCAGCATATTTAGTATGATATGAGATGTAGAAAAGTTTGGTCTTCATGATATCAGCAACAAGCAAGTTGTAAACCCTAAAAGACAAAAAAAAAAACAATCAGAAAAAAAATTAATTGGCCTTACACACAGCTGTTCATGCATTTTTGGGGACATGAAAAATCAAATGGATTGTGGTGAACACTCCTGATCCAGAAGGAAAGCAAATGACCACAAGACAAAAGGGGAGATAAATAACATTGACACCATGTCGTAGAAAATTCAGCCAATTAGAATATAGGAAAGCCATTGTACATTTGATTGTATTATATCCAACTTTCCCATCACATGCCGCATTTATGTCACGTTGTTGTGTTTAAGCCACTGTATTTTATATGGCACGGTATAAAATAGTTGTGCAATGCTCTCTTGTGATCTCCCATGTCACCTGGGATGCATAATTTTTCTTAATATACACACTTGCCTAATGGCTTGTGTGTAATACTTAGACCTGTGTGATATATATTCCACAGAATACCACTCAAGAACACAGCATAATTAGCTCTTATTAACCGAGCAGGAGGTCTGTATGGGAGAATCTTGACCAAGGTCGTAGTTACAGACCGAATGCAGTGAGGTCTGTGCACACGACCGAGGTCAAGATTCTTTCATACAGACCAACTTAGCTCGGTTAATAAGACGTTTATTATATGGCAAAAACAAGAATAATTTAATTCATTTAATGTAACTGGTTTGTACTAACTGACATTTTGCTTACGGTGATGAGCCGAATGTAATTCTTCCAAAGTTTGTTCGTCCTCTTTACTTTTTTTCCTCATTGCTTTATGGCACTTACAGAAGTAAATAGTCTTAGATGAAAACAGTCTGCTCAATGATTTTGTATTTTAGTTTGCAACTTTTTCGCTTCAAAACATTGCTGTTCTAGCTGCCGGTCTAGATGGGAAAATCTAGACCGCGGTCAATATCTATTTTAGCCAATCAAATTCGTGCATTTGGTAGTTCCCAGTCTTTGTGAGACAGAGCCATATAATAACTAGACATACAAGTATTTCTAAAAGTTTGGGTCTCTTTAATAGGATCTCAAAATCTAGGAAGCCTTTGTTTGCGATGAGAGATAAATTTTCAGTTTTGTGTGGTGGGTGCATTTTCAAGTCTTAGAGATTAAAACTTGTCCAGGAGTTTGTGACACAGAAGCTGCGGCAACCATAAAATGACTCAATACCAACATTAGAATCCCTGCCTGGATGAAGTAGCTTGTTACCTTCTGCAGACATTTTAAAATTTGTGATAAAACCAATCGCTATTCACTATGCATACTCACTGAGTTTTTGTTAAGTCAGGAAGGTAGGGTAACCTCTTGATTTGAATGATGCTATCATAAAATGATGGCTGCAACCACTGTGCAATAGCATTAGCTATCAACACAGCAATCTGTAGAGAAAAAGGCAACATTCAGAAGCCTGCAATTTCTGATATTTCTGAGTCGAAAATCAGTCAGGCTAAGAGAATTTTTTTTCTTTTCAGGCCAACTACAAGAGTCCAATGATGTGCTATGGTATTCTCCTCTCCAGAGGCCACTTTCCTTTTGATCAGCACCAAGATTCGCAAGCTCTTGCCAGAACCAATTTTCTGAGCATTCATTGCATATTCTCAGCCAATCAGATTTGTCAGTTTTGATGGGAAGTCTGTGAATCGCAAACTTCCGGTGTTGTTGCACATGTTCAGAAAATTGGGTTTAGCCAGAGGTTGCGATTCCTGGTGCTGGCAAAAAGGAGCACAGCTGCTGGAGACGAGAATGGTACTATCACCAAATGGATAGTAATAATAGAACCAATATATTGTATTCTCAGGTTTTCTGGCAATAATGACGCCCATATTCGGCTGTCGGTAACCTGTCGGTCAACTGTCGGCCAACAGGCTATCGACACATTACTGATACATTACCAACACATCACCGATAGTCGGCCGACACTATTAAGTAGACCACATATCGACTGAAAATAGAGTAAAAAGCTCCCATTTTTCCACCTCCTGGCCACACATACCAAAATTTAGTATTAAATTTAGTACCCATTTCTCATATCTTTGTTTGTACACAAAACAGACTTGATTAAACCACTTTGGGGAAACAAATAAGCAAAGCTAAAACTAGTTTTCTAATCGCCCTATAATGCATTGCAAAACTATAGTTAATAGTACTTCATGTATGTCTGAACTAGAAAAAACTTTTCAAAATTTCAAAATGGTAGATAAATGAAATTGAACCAATTTGGCCAAGTATCGCTTAGCCTCCCACGCGGACATTCTTTAGGCTTGTCACGCATTCCTCCCCATGAACGTCTGCTCAATGGACCGGTCACATCCGTTCGCTGGCGGTTAGCCAATCATAGCTTCTCTGCCTATCCGTGGAAAGCTGGACTTTGACCGACTTTGACCCAACGCTTCAACACGAGAAATTTGTGCCCCAAGATGTTCAACATTCTCATTTATGTTCCAGTTGCACCCGCAACTGCAGATGTACATATTATTAAGAAGTACCGGCAACTGGTAAGATCCACGTTGAGGACCGGTACTGTCATCTTACATACATAAATACATAATCTTTATTTAATGTGGGAGAAACGCTTAGCTATAGCTATTTTGCAGGTTTTCCACAAACAAATACTAATCTTGCCTGAACTAAGTCAAACAATGGGATATACAACAGTCACAACACGTAAAACAGTCAACTTATTCGCATGTAATCAGTTATTTTAATTATGTGGTGCCAGAAGGGACAAAAGGAGCAATAAACCTATTCATCAAACTCGAGAAACATAAGCTTAACCAAATTGATGGAAGAAACATAAGATCCTCTCTACAGAAACTTGTAGCTTTCTCGCAGTAAAGCTACGGCATCTCCGAAGAAAAAAAACGGACGTGGGCAAATGATATTAATGATAAAAAGCAACATACGCTCTGCTTACAAATAGTTCTAATGAAACAACCGGGCCCAGCATTAAATTATATTAAACGCAAGTAAGCAACATTTCACAGAAAAATTCTTATTTTCCACATTTTTCCCCTCAAAAGCAAATAGCGTGCAATTTAAATGAGCCTAAACAACACATGAGCACATGGCAAACAGCCTGGCAAACAACAGAAATGTCAACATTGACAAAACAGCAGATTGGTTCTTTTGAAACAAAGGCTAACCGCCAGTGAACGGAAGTGGCCTGTCCGTTGAGCAGACGTTCATGGGGAGGAATGCGTGACAAGCCCAAGAACATCTGCATAGGAGGCTAAGTATCGCTAGCCAACACTAAAACAGAGGACAAAAGCCATGATGGTATCGAAAGTGCTGAGTCTAGAGGCAACAGATAAGTAAATGTTTACGATCATTTTGGTTTGACCCACCAACACGTTACCGACAGGTTGCCAACAGGTCATCAACTGTCGGCCGACTGTTGGCCAACACTTTGGCCTCAATCATAACGAAAACTGTTGGCCAACAGTCGGCCAACAGATGGCCAACAGTTGGCTGACAATATCTTTTGGGAACTATTCTTCACTATTACCAGTCTTCTAATGGGACACACTCAAATGTCCACTTATAGTTTACAGTACACGGACAGTTGAAAGCACAATAAGCATACCATAACAGGGAGAATGTGAGTGATTTGTCCTGTCAGTTCAAACACAATCACAGATGTCGATATAGTGTGTGTAACAGCTGCTGACATGGCTGCTGCTCCTGTTCCACAAACAAAACAATTATTTTAATCAGTTAGAAATTTCTTTGCTTAATCTAACATAATAATAATAATAACATTTATAATGCGCAAATTCCATAAAATGCTCAAATGCGCATGACAAGATTAAAAACGGAATAAAAAGGTTAAAAAGCTAAAATTACAATTAAAAGCAAACTTACAATGATTTAAAAAGCTAAAATTTCAATTAAAAGTAAAACTTACAATAATAGAAACAACTATGATAAAAATGCGAGGCGGAATAAGTGAGTTTTTAGCTTGGCTTTAAAACTACTAACTGTGTTGGCGCTTCTTATGTTAAATGGTAGCGCATTCCAAAGTTTTGGTGCTGCACAGGTAAAAGAACGGTCACCTAGTGTAGCTTTTGATTTAAAACGAGGATAACTAAGTAAAAATTTATCGCTAGAATTCCTTAGATTATATTTAGATGGCAGCCTAAGAGAAACAAGAGATGACAAATAAGTAGGAGCTAAAAAATTAAGAATCTTAAAAGTAATTAAAAGTATTTTAAACTCGATTCTGTATTTAATCGGTAACCAGTGTAGTTCGTAAATAAGAGGCGTCACACGGCAAAATTTCTGTTCTTTAAAAATCAGTCTGGCGCAGGCATTCTGTACTCGTTGCAGTTTATTTAACAGGCAATCTGGTAGTCCATAAAGAAGACCATTGCAGTAGTCAAGGCGACTTGTTATGAATGCGTGGACAAGAGTCTCAGTTGACTGCTGTGAAAGATACTTTCTAATCCGACGAATATTATAGATATAGTAAAATGAAGAGGCACAGATTTTTTGTGATATGTGTTGCCATAGACAGCCTAGAATCAAACCAAGAACCAAGGTTTCTCGCGATTGGCACGGGATGAATATCTGAGTCACCCACACGAATACTAATATTGTCTAACTTTTCAAGCTGTTGTGATGTACCAATGGTGAGGAATTCAGTCTTGTCGTCGTTTAATTTGAGACCATTATTCAACATCCAAAAACGGATGTCTCTGATGCAGTCTTCCATATTCCTCACCACAGCAAGATGCTCAGCTCTGTTGTTCAGACTAAATGAGATGTAAACTTGAGAATCATCAGCGTAACAGTGCATCATGGGCAGATGATATTTAATGATCTCAAAAAGCTCACTCGTGTACAACGTAAACAATAGCGGACCCAGACAGGAACCTTGAGGCACACCACATTCTAGTTTAAAAGGTTTAGATAGTGACTTGTTAATCATTATCTGCTGAGTCCTACCAGACAAATAGGACGCAAACCAGGAGAGAGCTTTTCCATGTATACCAAATGAGTACTCAAGTCGACGTAGCAAGGTGTCATGGTCAACTGTATCAAAGGCAGCACTTAAGTCGAGCAGAATTAGCAAAGTAACACGTTGGTTGTTCATATTAAGCAGAATGTCATTCATAACTTTAAGCAGTGCAGTTTCTGTGCTGTGGTTCTGTCGATAGGCTGATTGGAACACTGGAAACAGATTGTTGCTATTTAAATAATATTGTAGTTGCTTGGCAACGACAGTCTCAACTAGCTTTGAGATAAATGACAAATTACTCACTGGTCTGAAGTTCTTAAAGACAGGTGGTAACCCGTCCTTTTTCAGCAGCGGCCGCACCAAAGCACACTTCCAGGTGCACGGAAAATAACCGGAATCAAGCGAAAGATTAATTATTTTCGTGATCGGAGGCAGTAGCACATCGACGTACTCAGTGAGAAGCTTGGTTGGAATAGGATCGAGAGGACAAGACTTCTTAGACAATGCTGCGATTAGATCGAACACCTCCGATTCAGACAACAGATTAAATTTTGAAAAGCAGGAAGTAGTCACAGTACTAGTGGCGTTGATAGTGATAGGAAGGCAGATCTGGTTTGTAATAGCAACCCTGATATCAGTAATTTTTTGAGCAAAGAATTTTCCAAAGTCATTGGCCAACTGACAATCGTCAGTAGATAATGGAAGCCCAGAACCTTTCGATAAATTTAGCAGGGACTTGCTTGCATAATTTAAAACAATAATACTGAGGAAATTCCATCTTGGTATTAAAGTGCCTATGAAGTAAAAATAATTGCTGCTTATTTGAAAGGCTTTTCAAAGTAAAGAAGAATGGCGTTTTCCTTTTGGGAATATCTTTTTTATTTTTAGAGATATTTACATTTTTGCATTATGCAAATGGGGAAAGTGATGACGTCATAGGTGGTTCCACTAAAACAGTACAACACTCAATCAAGAATATCTCCAGAAATATTGTAGTGTTCTTCAAACTTGGCACCAGAAACATACATCACAAACAAAACAGAATGACACCTACTATGTTGTTGCCACGGCAATACTCTTGGCTCCAATGTCTCTTTCCGTAAAAAAAAAACAGCTATCCCCATTTGCAATCTTTTAAAGTGGGACAGAGAGTCTAGCTAGTAACACACATGGTTCCCATATTGCCTCAACTCTCCCAATTAGATTGTTGCGAGTGGATGATCCTTGTTTAGGATGAAATCTGGGAATTTTAGTCTTAATTAAAACAGGACCAACGGCATAACTGTTGTCATGGCAATGGCATGACAGGTGTCTCTTTCCTTCTTTTGTGATGTACAGTTCTGGTGCCAAGTATGAAGAACACTGCTTTAATATTTGTAGAGATATTCTTGATTGAGTGTTGTACTGTTTTAATGAAACCACCTATGACATCATCACTTTACTCACAAAAATGCAATTACCGGTATATCAAAAACGAAAAAAGATATTCTAAAAAGAAAAATGCCATTCTTCTATACTTTGAAAGGCCTTTCAAATGAGCAGCATTTATTTTTTACTTCATAGGCACTTTAACTCTAAGTTTGATACCCAATTTCATAGGGTGTGTTGGATGGGTTTAGTGGGGCTTTACAGAGAAACAGCACAGAATGATCAACAAAGAGGTGATAAGAAAAGGTAAGTGTTATTTTGGTAGCTTCGCATCAATTATTACAAACTGTTTTTATTTCAAGCCTAGACTATCTCTTGAGTTTTGACTTGTTTTGTGG
Organism: Catalaphyllia jardinei; assembly: GCA_022496165.2. Classification (NCBI taxonomy): domain Eukaryota; kingdom Metazoa; phylum Cnidaria; class Anthozoa; order Scleractinia; family Caryophylliidae; genus Catalaphyllia; species Catalaphyllia jardinei. Next base: position 32,750,700 of record CM042749.1, read on the forward strand.
TGCAATCTTGGATTAGTCACGCAATGGAGTGTTCTAGTCAAGTGTCTTCTACGATCTTGGGCTTACATTGACAGATGTACCAACGTGCATAAACTACTTTAACTCCTTTCCTTTTGTTACCAGCTTGTGCAAGGCACCAAGAAGAACAACCAATCTAACAAAACTTGAGCAGCTCGAATCAGGAAAGAGCACTGATGTTACACCAATTAAGAATAGGCAACTGTCAGGAACATGCTGATAAGATCGAACGAATCCAGAAAAAATGTCAAAACCGAATGAAAAGATGATGGAATTAGAGAGAGAACAAAATAAAGTTGAATCTTATCCAAGAGTGTTGTCTCTGACTGCAAATTCCCCTAAAGAAAGCCGGAAAATAATGCAGCACGATATAGCCAAGAAGACAATGGAATCAAACAAAGCACAGATAAAGAACCTCTTAGATTAAGATCTAATATGCAACAAAATCAACCTTCTGTCAAGGGGACTCAGTTATATTCCTACGGCCATGACCAATGAAAGTCGCATAAGAAAAGCGGTCTTAAAGGATTTCACAGCTTTTTCAAGGTGAATGCGCCTACAGTTTATCTTCCACGGTAGGGATAAAAGGCCGCATCCTTTTCCTTCAGAGGAAACTTTTGAAGAGCGAAGGTTTATCCAGATATTAACCTTTCAGAGACCTTCTTTCAGAACTTAAATTTAGCAAAAGATCGTTGGCGCTACAAAATAAACACAAGATGCACAAAAGAATTTCACCATTTTTAACAGAATATCGCCCGTCTGTGCCTAATCTTAAGAATATCCTAATGGCAAAGTGGCACGTTATAAAGAATCAACCTGTGCTTAGAAAAACATTTAAAGACCCTCCCATCCTTTCGTACAGCAAAAGGAGGTCATTAAAAGATATACTCGTCAGAGCCAAACTTAGAGGCCGGTCAACGACAACACCAATGGACTAATGGGAGTTGTGTTTGGTCTGTCTATTTTATTCACCATCAAACAACGTAATCTTCTTTTGAGGTACTACCACTCACACTACAGCTGAACATTCACCGTCGTCATAACAAGCAACTTTCATTAAGTGAAACGTGACTCTCGCCTTTCAGCATATGGAGGTGTTTTGTTACAAAGGGTTTGTATTGAGAAAAACGTCAATAGACATTTTAGCCTAAATTTTAGTAAAATTTGTAATAAATGAAATAACTGACCTCAATGCCTGGTTGTCTATTCTATAGTAATGTTGCGTTTCAACGCGATCCGAAACCTTTTAAGCAACTTATCGCTTTTTGAGTTTCCTTTGGGTTTTCGTCCCCATCCCTAGAACACGGCAGTTGAGAACTAGGCCGCATAATATTATTGTATTCTACCTAATGTCCAGACAAGTCGTTTTAAATCAGTTTTTATCAATAGATGTCTTTTCAGTAATAACTATTATTTGTAAATTGTTGCACGTCTGTTTGCACAATTAATTTTTAATGAAGACCTTTATTATTACATAAGAAGAGTAAAAGCTACATACTCGATTCTGAAGTCACTCCTGCTCGAAGCAAAAATAGAGACACTTAAAGCATGCCAGGTGCCCCAATTCCTCCACAGAATCATAGTACAGGGTTAAGCGCTCCGTTCCAGTTAAATTCCAAGCCAAATTCATCTCCACAGCGCACGCTATAAAGCTCTGGATTTTTAGTATACTGATGGGTCAACAGATCATAAGTTGTGTGATCGATTCCACAATAAGTGAACAGTACAAATTGCGTGATTCAATGATCACATTCTTTGCATGGCATGATTTGTAATCCGAGAGTTTTGTTTACGTCGAAGGGAAAAATACCTTGACCTTTCAAACGAATACAAATTTTCATATGTTAAAAGGGATTTTGACGAGCGCTGAGATTTTAATTTTTTCCCGAGAAAATTCCATCATTGCTTCTGGCGAAGTAAAAACGACCTTATTTCTCACCGTCAATGCATTCCATGGCTGAGGCCAGACATAATACCTTTTTAGCACGTGAACAGAAATACAAAAATAATCACCTCCTGGGTTTTGCACACAAAACAAAAATACAGCTTAACTCTGGATAATTTCAGCCTTAGTAGTCAGCAACTGGTCCCAAATTACATTCTTTATCCTTGCATATGTCCTGACGTCTATTTGTGAGGGATTTTAACCCAAGTTTGACCAAATAAACATGTCTCCCCAGCGGCCATTTTTTGTCCAAGCTAACTTTACAAAACTCTGTTGAGGGGGGATATGAGGAAAAGAGCTGATAATGGCCTGTAATTGACTGATGATGACATCATCCGTGGAGGTTCGGGTCTGGTCACCAACAAAAAAAAATAATAAACCGAAGCAAAACCTAGAACCACGCCTGCCTATGGCCGCGCGGTTAATAAAGCATGTGTAAGGTTAATTTAGCATTATGAAGGAAAAAGCACAAGGGGAGAGAATTTTTTTTTCATTTTTCAATATTATAAAAAAAAATAATTTTAATAGTTTTCAGAGACATGAACTTTCTTACCACCCACTTACCGACAACAGCATACCCCCCTGGGACAATGCGTGTTACAGTATCTCCAGAATTCACACCATCAGGAAACCATGTTGCCATGGCTTCACCTACAAGCCGGCCAAATGCTGCTCCTGAAGATGAAAAAAAGCTCAATTTTTACAACACACATTTCAGGTCTGGCCCTTTTTCAGTGCTAAGTTGTGGGACACATTGAATAAATAAACAGTTGTACACACCACTCTAGCGGACAGCTAAAAGCGTGTGTGTGTCAAGCTGTGTGTACGCAGACTAAGGGTGCCAAGATGAAAAATTAGGTACATTTCATCATGCCATCTGGTGCTGTTAGAAATAACCAACTTTTTAAGCATCTTGGAAATGCCCAGTTGTTAGGAGACATGTAATTTGTTGAATGACACTTGTTTCTGTCAGAAAAATTTTCAGAAACATTACAGCTACACTATCAAATCGAAACAAATTGCTAGTAAACTAATAACTTAACAAAAACAATACAAAGCATTCATAATAACTACTGGTAAACTATTCAGAAAGAAAGAAACAATTAGCACCAATTTATAAAGCATTTTTAATTTAAAACTATTTATTTCCTACCTATTAAAAAAACTGGGAAGAAGACACCAGCAGGAATAGGCAAAGCTACTGACACAGCTGTCATGATAAACTGTGAAAAAAAGTTCATAACTGCAAATTACAAACTACTGGAAATTGCTGCTTCAATCATTCCAAATTAAGCTTAAAAGCAATATTGATAGGGCTGCTTAATTAACAGTCTGTTCAAAAAATTAAATAATTGTATCAAAAACCACATTAAGAATATGTAAATACTGTCTTCATAGTGATCAATGGTAGCAAAATTTCAGTTCATCACTTTATTGCTACAATGCTGTTTCGTGTGGTCAAAGAATTGGTCTCAGAGTTGAGCGCTCTCTAAATTTATTCTATTCAAGTTCAAGAAGTAAATATTGTCTTCCATGAATATGAACTGTAGACTCGGCACATCTGATAAAAAAAATATATCCAGAGTCACCTAGCCAATCACAGTAACTGATTCAGTGATGACATACCTTGAGAACAATAAAAATAACCAGTGTGACATAAATATTGGTATTAGCTCCGTCCCAGTGCCTTAGAACATTCAAACTGGCTGGATTGTCAGAACCTTGTGCTTCAGACCATGTGATGTTCATAAAAAGCTCATCTATTGCTTGCTTTGAGGTCAACTAACAACATACAAAATGCATAGTTCATTATGTCCACTTAGATTCATATTACACATCATTTGCTCTACTCAGAACCTAGAGTATAAAGTTTACTTTTTAGCTCCAAATATTACCCTTGTTCGTCAAGGATCAAGTTTCCATTTCATTGTTTAATATGCCATTCACAAGAGACAAAAATGAAGTGTATTGATGACTTGTGCAGCTGTTATGAACTGAAGCAGACCCTCACCTCTCCTGCCATGAACTGTCCCAATCCTTTAGGAAATGTTATTGTGGCAATGATGAAGATGACAACAGCTGGATAAATGAAACGGCTGTGGACAGAAATCACTCAAGGTGAGACTGAGCTTAAAAAGTACAAAACGATTAAGCCCATAAGGCCAGAGCTTATCCTGGTTTCTGTGGCATGAAGCAAATAGGAATATTTTTAATGCCTCCTGGATGGATGCTAGTCGATCAGAGGGTCACCCCCAACATTAAATTCGCAGGTACCCTTTTGCACACCTAAGTAGAGAGAGGGACTGTGAGAGCATGCCCTACCCAGCTCAAAACTGGACTGCTAAATCCAGAATCCAGCGCACTAATCATGAAGCTATCACACTTCTACAAGCTAAACAAATGCAGTCACATGATTCTCAGTGGATGAGTAGTGCACATGGCACAACTGACATTGTGACAACTCTGGTTTCCAAAACATGAAGCGCTAAGAACCATTCAGCAAACAGTTATTATTAAACAGAAACAAAATCCAAATCTTACTTTTTTGAAAGAAACGTTGCCACCTTGGTGTGTTTGTGAGTTCTTTGAATATCAACAAGCTTTCTATGAGTGAATACAAACAGGGCTCCTCCAAAGCCACAAAACAACCTGTCAGAGAAGATTTCATCACAATTCAGTTTCATGGATCAGTCAAAGTGAATAACAGATAAACAGAATGTACAGGCCAAAATATTTTTAGTTTTTACCCTATTGACGCAAAGGCAATGAACTCTTCCACATCAAATGGAAAGTCCGGTCGAAAATTTGTCTTGAACAAAGCAGTAACAGTTTCTGCAAATTAAATTACAAAAATGTAAAAACTGTGAGTTCTTACAGTAGTTACTAATAATATTAGTTTTATTATGAATGAAGAACCAGTGCAAGTACAATAATGTTACTTAATACTTGTCCGATGCATGTTTGTAATCGATAACACTAATTACAACATTTTTAGAGACGGAGAGTCAAATGGGAGATGAGGTCTTGATGAACTTCCAAATTGGTATCTCTTCCATAATCTCTTAACAGCATTAAAGAAACACCAGGGATAATGAACACACCTTCTTCTTTATCAAACACAGCAAGAAGACGAAACATCAGTGCTCCACATACAGCAGCAAAGAATCCACGCCAATAATTTCGCACAGCAAAATAAGTGGCCGTTACCTCAATACTGAAGAGAACCCCTATTAAAAATATGAACAAATTCAAAAACTGTTTACAGTGAAACTACTGGTAAATAAGGCTTTCACTGAAAACATAGATCACATTCAAGCACAAAACAATGAACATGCAGTTGTTTGTCAAGAGTGATTACTCAACTAGGTAGGTACCACTAAGACCCAGACCTTAAAAAAAATATGCTGTCAGTTAATATGCAACTTGTTGACTACTTGTACGATGTACCACAGTTCTAGTCGCTTCAAACTCTGACCACATATAGATTGTTCTCATGTTATGTTATCACTTTCTAAAATCCAAAACTAAAGAGCCACAAAAGTTTTTATTTTCATCAGGCATAAGAGGCTGAAAATTTATATCTGTTGGCAATTTTACAGCACAATAGCGTACTTTGTTTGGAAACCAGAGCATTTTGAATTTCAGACTTATGGCAGTGCATGACACAAGGCTAAGATCGAGTCTGTTGAAAAATTCTTATCTCATGATTTTGAACCTTTTTAGAAGTTAAAACATTTAGGAAAATTGCTTAATATGTAAATGCCTGATTGTTCAGTTCAGATGTTCAGTTGCCTACAGATAGCCAGATAAGTTCCAGATAATGACACTATTTTTGGCCACCATATTGGTGCACCACAGATGTGCACCAACATGACATTTTCATACCGGTCTCTGTATGTTAGTGTAAAACACTTTCCACAAAATAATATCTAAAGTTTGGGAAATGCACAGACATAAAACTTGGATAAGTGTCTTCTTTATTTATCTTCTATAATGTCACAATTTCTTGACTTTTTCCACTGGATGGTTTTGATTTATTTTTTATTGTGGAACAGTAAAAATGATCTTTGGTTAAACAAGGTTTATTACAGTGCTAGATCAATGGGTAGGTAAGATAAACCAAACCAGGGCTGGACTGTTACATCTCTGTCCATAAACACCCAAACTAAAACTTGCCTAATATGCAGTCATCATGAACTCACATTTGGTCAATAACGCAATTTTATGACTGTCACAACAGCACAAATTCTCACATGCTCATTGGCTAATTTTTATCCTCAATAAGCAGACAGACACATGAATTTATAATTTCTGCGATGCGGCAACGAACAAGAGTGGACAATTTGATAGTCCGTTATCGTAAAAAAAACAAATGAACATCAGTTTTTCATGCGTCTGTCCTATTATAGACAATTAACTCTGTCATAACATTGTCAAAGTAGTCTGCAGATCCACTCAGGTAACGCCTCGTGGATCCTCAGCTACTTTGACAATGTTATGACAAAATTCAAGATCAATAACAGGACAGACACATGAAAAACCGACGTCAATTTGTTAATTATACACACCTCCAATAGGTGACCCAAAACAGCTTGATACACCCACAGCACATGCTGCTGCCAACATCTCTGTATTTCTGGACTCATTCTGCAAATTAATTAAAAAAACCATGATGCAAAAAAATTGGCAAAACATTGTTGATGCAAAATATATATCCATAATAATTGTTATATCAATCAATACTCCTCAAACCTAGTAGTAAGTTAATTAAAGCAACAATGTGCAGTTCCAGAAAACATCCATACTCCCCCCCCCCCCCCAGAGAAGGGCTAAAAAATTCAAAGAAATGTATGAAGCTTAAATGGAATTTCCAGAGGGGTGGGGGGTCTTACAAAATATCCCTTCCATGGGGGAGGTATGGATATATTCTGGCATTACACAATAAATATTAATATTAAGAGATAAAAATCTCACCGTATATATTCCTTTGAATGATGCCACAAATTTTCCCATGGACCGAGCAACCATACTTGCAATATGCACAAAAGGACCCTGTGGATCACAAGAAGAAGAACACTAAGAAATCGAATTCATCTGATAGAAAAGTCATTTCAAGGTAAAGGTAAAGTCTGCATGCAAGCCCTGTGACCCATCAGGCTGGTAGTTATCTCCTGTTTCTGTAACATGAAGTGACTGGGGGTATTTATACCTTCCCCTGCATAAGATGCTACTCCATGGTGGGCATCATTGCAGGGTAACGTCCCAGTATTAAAATTGCCAGTTCTCATTTATACACCTGGGTGAAGAGAGACACTGTGAGAGTAAAGTGTCTTACCCAAGAACACAGGATATTATTAATAATATTACTAATATTCCCAGCCATGGCTCAAACCCGGATGGATGGAGATCTGGAGGCAAGCACACCGTGCCTCCTGAAAAGCAAAGACATTCCAAGATTATCCCTAACTGACTCTCTCTAAATCCTCTTGAATTACTTATCACCATATAAATTATAACTCACCTCCTTTCCTATAGGAATACTACTTCCCAGAGCCGTAAGAAGGCCAACCTACAAACCAACAAATAAATAATACATTATCTACTCAAAATAATTTCTTGATTAACAAGAAATAATTTAGCTTAGGCCAATCTTGGTTTTCTTCTTCATCCTTGAAAATTGATTTGAAATGTACACTATACAATCAATTAACTTACCACTTTGGCAATCAACGTTCTCAGTGACAGGTAACGTTTTAATACTGTTCCTCTCAAAATGACTTTCATCTCAGGAATTCCTGAACCTAAAGAAGAAGCAAAAAAGAAATTATAAAATGCTGGAGTTTAGAAAGGAAAATTACATTATAAAAAAATAATTATTAAGCCACTGACTGATTGACTGATTAACTGACTGACTGACTAATTGATTGATTGATTGATTGATTGATTAAACTGGGAATGAATAATTAATAAATTATTACAATAATTGTAATTATAGTCCAACCTCTATTAAAGAGCGACCCTTGGGGAAATGGATAGTGGCCACTTAAAAGAGGTTGCCAACTTAATGCAGGTAAAAACAATAGAAAAGAACTCATCGGGACTTTGCTTACTGGCTGTCTAATAGGGCTGGCCATAAAATATGTGGCCGCTTTATAGAGATTGGACTGCAATCAATAAATCTCTCACTACCTGCCTGCCTGCCTGCCTGGCTGCCTGCCTGGCTGGCTGGCTTACTGACTGAGTGGCTGACTGAGTATTTGGCTAACTAACTGGCTGACACACCAACTGCCAAACCAACCAATCAACCAACTTACCATTCAACCAACTGACTGACTGACAAACTGACTGAACAACCAAATCCAGTTGGATAACCATTTTTATGCCAAGCCGACTAATGTTCGATTCATTAATTTACACAGAGACAATGGTAACTGTATACTACTTGTTGGTGTGCTCTAACTTACTTGTGCATACTAGCAAGTGAAATTACTCCGACCAGTAATAATTACATCTCCAGACATAAATAATTAGCTTGACAATGACTTACCTATAGCATGAGGAGAAACAAGGTAGGTGAATCCAACAGAAAAAGTTACAAGAACTAAAGGAAACAACGTCCAGACAATATACTGCAGGAAAGTATTGCTTGGTAAACTGTACAGCCAAATATGTGCTGAAACATTAAACATAACAAGAAGAGTTGTCACACTTTAACTCTCCTGTGTACCATCCATATATTTACAACAAGTCGCTTAGAGCATAAACACAATATTGATGTGTGGTTCGGGAAAGTATCTATACTTCCCATGGAGGGTCCTTTCCAGATTGACCCCCCAGGATTTTCCATTCCAAGGGGTTTCACAGTACACCCTGGAATTTTCATGACTTGTCTACTTACTCCTCCCTCCCACCTACCCCACTACCCCTTGGATATTCTGTATCCATGAATAACAAGAATATTGAGTCTTTTTTAATATCCTAGGTACTGTTAAAAAAAATCAGCTGCAGCTTTAAAATGGTTCCAATGTAGACAAAGACACAAGGTGGCAAATTTTTCACGAAAGAAAGAAATGAAGCGTTGCAGGTTAAAAAAAAAACTGCTACGCTTCATTTCTTTGCCCAATTTATTTCTTCTCATCCCAAATAACCGCATTTGACCATTTTGAGGTCTTGTTATTGTACAAAACAAATTGACATCTCTTTATGCATCTGTCCTCTTATTGATGATAAATTGCATCATAACTTTGTCAAAGTTTACTGCAGAACCACTCACCTGCGGCCCATGGCCATGGTTCCACTGTATAGCCACTTTGACAAATGTCACATGACAAAATTTATCACCATTAAGAGGACAGACACAAAATAAACTGACACCAATCTGCTAAATGTACAACATCTCATCAACTTCACCATAAATAATTGCTGCACCTCTTTTTCGGCATTTTGTTCAACTTTACATTCAACAAACGTGCTGCTCAGGAGAGCCATGGTAAATATAAGGTGGAACATTTCTATTAGTTTGGCTATACCAATACCTATGGAAGAGTAATAATAATAATAATATGCAGTGACAAAAAAAAAGTTTTTCATATGAGTGTCAAAAAATATTTGGTTTTGCACTTACTACACCACAAAATTTTCATCCAATCAGAAATAAAACCAAAACGAATCATGAGTTGTTCATGCATGTTTTTCCACGCACTGGGTTGGCTACACGTTATTACTATGAGTTTTAATTAGTTCCCTGCATTATCTATCCATTACCATTGTCTAGCCAAGGGTGAATAGTTTGGTTTTGATCTTATAACACTCAGTTGAAAATCACTTTAAAAAGAATGTTTACATTAAATCAAATGGCATACAGTACCTGTTTGGCATTTATCAATGGCTAAATCCAAGACAAAACTTATCAGTGCCATTATTATTCCAAGAATCAGCAAGAACACCCAATCACTACCCACAAGACTCCAGCATGGACGCAGCCGCTCTATAAACCCTGTAACAACAACACAGTCAGTTGATCAGTCTTAGCACTATGCAATATAAAACCTTAGATGAGAAATATGTAGTTGAACCTCCTATAAGCAGGTACACTATGGAACTGGAAGTGTGCCCTTAAGGTGGCTGAACACAGTTTTTGATACCTCTGTTTCATTTACCTTTTCCTCTAAAACCTTGATCCTTTGGTTGTCAAAAATGGCAGAAAGCAAGTCAACAACACAAACTTCAACTTTTTGATTTGCAGAAAATCTAGTCATTAGATTTTCTTTATAATTTGCATGCAACAAGCTTGTAACAATACTCACAAGTTAGCGCTATTTTAATAATATCTTATCCCTTGTTATATTATCCCTTGTTGAAGGTTCACTAGCATATCTTGAATTTCCTTTGTAAAGCTCAATTTTTTTCAATCCTCCAGTTGCTTATTTCCTACAGTATTTTCGTGCCAAATTTGTGACATTCTAATGAGTGGTTCTCGAGAAATAGGCGCATCTCCGAGAAGTCCATTTTTCACTCAATCACAATTTTTTTCGAGCCTACTACGCATGCGCTGCAATAACTGGGTTCTTTTGGTAACAAACAAAAGCTGAGAATTGCTGGGTTTTTTGCGTTGTTACCTTTTCTTACATACCTTTGTAATAAAAGAGTAAAACCATCAATACATACATACATGTTTATACATTGTATTATACATACATGTTTATACATTGTATTCATTTGTGAAGAAAACTAGTACAGATAGCGCGAACATTGAGTAGATAAAATGATCACTGTATTCATTTGATGCCATGATATTTTTTATGCATACTTGTGCGCACCTTGATTGCATTACCAAGAGCGTGCACAAAAACTTTGTTCGGCCACCTTAAGAAACATAAACCCTTAAGTTTAAAAATGTGCTTCCATTTGAATGGAACTATGACCTTTTCTGTGAGTTGTCTATTATCTGTCCTTTTTTCCTTCAGATTTTGAAAGCGTGCTCGCTTAACACCTAACTGGCAAAATTTTTAGCTTTGAGTTTTATCCAAAGGCTGTTCATTTTGAGTGTAACGTTTGGATTTCACTGTTCACTATTACTCACGTTCAAAACTGACCGACAGGACGTCAGAGGGTTGGATCTAGAGAAAATGACATCCTTTACTCCCTAGCTTAAGATTTCAAAGCGTAGACACAATATATGCAAAACACAGGTTTAAAAGTCTGAAAGCCAAAAACTCCTGTGCTGCATATTAATTCAGCCGCTTACACATATGTTGCATTGTTAAACCAGTGAGTCTTTGACATCATTTTCTCCTTGACCCAGCTCTCTCAAGATTTTAAAGTTATTAATGGCAGACCAATAAATAAGAAACTTCTAGTTAAAATAAACAGATGTCTTTTTAAAATCAGAACTTAAAACTTGGGTTAAGTCAACATAGTTCTACAATCCAAAGAAAAAAAAGAATTGTTTTTTTGGTCGTAGTACCACTTTAAGAAAAAAACACATACCTAAAGTAAACATACTTAGTACACTGACACTACACAATTGAGTCACTATATATTGGTCATTTTGTTTATACTGCAGATCCCAAATGCACCTTCTGCACGAAAAGGCTTGGGCCAGTAACATTACAATTAAAATGATTTAATCATAGTTATATTTTATTGCTGGCGAGCATTAGCGAGACAGCACACTATTCTTGTCAATAGTGGAAAAAATCCAAAATTTTGTCAGATATAAGACTCAAAGCTTGCGCAGTAGAGCATTATCCGGGAGAGTTTAAACAACAACCATGCGCAAATCACATGGCTGACATTTGGTATGTCTTTATTTGCTTTTGTAATCATTCATCAAGGTCATGAATGGAAGGAAATCAATTTGTGTTTTGCTGCTTCTATACATCCACTCCTTGAGAATTGAGATCACTTTCCAGCTGAGAATTTTACCACAATCTTAAAAAACTATCACAAAACAAGCAGACTCGCAGATGGGGTAAATAATTGTTTATTGCGCTAAAACCTTAGCACCTGAGAACCCGGGAGAGGCACCAATAGCCAAGGTAATAGGCAAGGTAGGAGACTGAAGCCAAACTCGGACTCTGATCGACCCAAAACAAACACGTTTTTTGCAAAAATTGAATCCAGTCGCTAAATAAACATGCCAGGCTCATAGAACATAAATTTCTGTAAACCATGAATCCACTGAAGCATCTCCAGCTAGCAAGGCAAAGCCATCAGCAGACCTCCCAACCCCTGGTAAAAGAAAATCTGGAGACCCATTGCCACTTTACTATGAAGGAAAGATGAAGAAGAATATTTTCCCCCAACACTTTGTGTCTGTATTAAGGAAGTGGAACTCGTCACATGGTAAGTTTCATCGATTTTTATTTCCATTTTCTAGCAAATTTTCAGATCTAAACTTCGCCCCATATGTTCTCTATAATTTACCCGTGTTATGTCACGCGTCACACACAGTGAGCCTGGGTTACCAGATTCAGTTCCAGGCGTTGATGTTTCTTGCGTTCAAATATCTGTCACGCTCTGTCACGCAAGATTAAGTGCGCGCACGGATCATCATCGAGTGCTGGCTGAAAATTCAAGCAAATAGCCAGACCTCTGTCGATGTAGGAGAGTGCAAAGCAGAAGGATCTCACATTCACAAACATGGCATCGGAAGGCGATGTCGAGAAAGGCAAACAAAATGATGCAGACGAAAATGTGAGTTTGATAGTAATAAGTTTATATCTGGTTGTGACATCGAGAAACAATGCCGAAACCATTACTTGCCAACGGGCGTTCCCCTGCGAGACAAAGATTCCGGTTCCCTCCTCTTTCTGCTCTGTGAGAGACGAGAGAGAACCGGTTATCTCTTGTCCTTCACCAAACAGAAAGAGTTTGGAGTCTGTCTCGCCGGTAAAATGCGTTGAGCGTTGATCTTCCGATCAGAACGGGCAAGTTGGACGGCCAAGTTGGTTTTCAAAGCAAGATTGTACAAGGAGACCTTAAATCTACATGAAATATAACTGCAAGAGAAGGAAATTTCACGAAAAGATCGTTAGTTTCGGTTTTATGTTTAGACTTATAATTCGACTGCGCACTTAGAAATTGTTGATTTTTTCCCCCGAAGTGTGGAAGTCAAAACAAGCTTGCGTGCAAAGGTCTTCGAGAGAGCCAAAAGCTACCACCTCAGAGTACCAGTGCGTGCGGTCGTTCACGTGGTTCCTTTCCTCGCTCGTTTCTATATAAAGTCAATCATATTCTCAAGTGCTCGCAATTTTCAGCACCAAAGTATGATTTTCCCTTGACTGCTAGCCACCGGTTTTTTCGCTTTGGGTCAGACGAATTGTGTAATTTTCCTGACCACAAAATGGCTCGTTCGAATCCCTTAATATTGTCTCGCATGCGTAATAATCTCAGATTCATTCCGAGAGCAAATTCAGATAGCCAGTTACCTAGATTTTCCCGCAAACGTTTATAACCACCAGCATCGCCCTCGATTGTACTCTACCGTTTCAAAACTTCTCAGTTTCTGGTTTTGTTACAGTGGTTTCTCTCCTAAGCGGTCGAACGAAATCCCTAGTTCAACTAGATTCTGTTAGTTAAATTCGGTTATCGATTATTATGTGTAGTTAAAAAGCATTTTTCAACTATTTTTATTTTTTAATTACTATTAAAGTTGTAAATTAGCATTTTAACTTCGTGCCAATCCCACAGGCGACAGGTTTAATTTGTTCATCGGGTATAACTAACAGGTACAGTAATTGTATTGTATTGTAACTCAATCGAATTCGAATGCGTTCAGTTTTTTCGATCGAATTTGGTTGTCTCGGAAGTCGAACTCACACAACGTTCAAGGTTCGAATTCATTTACATGTAAATTACTTTACTTTAGTGTACTGCAGATCTATTTTTAGTAAACGCTGCTATTTACATAAGCTTGTGCTACTTTGGACACTGTACACTTATCAACCTTAATCTTATTTATTTTTCCTTTCTTTAATTTATTTTATAATAACTCTGTGTAATGTGTAAATGTTGTTTATAGTGTGAAATAAAGAATTGAGTTGAATCAATCAAGTTCGATTTATTTCTCAGTGTTCCATTGACTATGCATGCTGAGTTCAATCAGATTTCGGCTCATCCTCGGTGTAAAAACTTGTGACACTCGCCAGTGACGTAAAACAAAGAATACAAATACAGTCTAAATACAGTCTAATTTTTATATATCTATATTTTAGTCTATATTTTCCTTTTTGTTCTATTTTAATTTTCGAGGACTCTTTTGTAAATCACTTATCAGTGAAATTGATATCCTCAATAAAGATTATTATTATTATTACAAAGAAGTCAACGTAATAAACCCAAATAGTAACAATAGCTACAAAACAAAAACAAACTTACAGGTTTTTGCACTGAGGAAAACCCCAGAATTCTGGTTCAATCAAATGCTTTCAATATCGATGTGTTAAAATTCAGCCTGAAACAGTAGACCTCTGGGGAATAACTACAGAGTTTGTAGGGTTTAATCCTCAGAACGTCATGTTGGTCTGAATTTTTATATGTCAAAATAAGGCTATTCTAATCCACATCTCATCAATTTCATTTTTTTAAATTTAGATACAAGAGTTTAAAGATGAGACTAAAGAGACTGAGAAACCAAAAGGAATTTGTGGACCAGACATGTGGTACTCACCACGGGGGAAATCATGTCCTTGTGTTATTTGTTTGATCTTGTGCTACATCATATTCTTGCCTTTCATCATAATACTGGCTTTTTCAATTGCATTGTGGTATTGCTTATCAACCTGTTACACAAAGTGGTTTATGGCTGGCTTGAACACCGGCAGAGTCGAGTAAAAGTGATGGAATGAAAAGAACAGACTATGTTACACAAGACTATGTTACGGAAGATGCTTTCAAACAAGGAGTTTTTCAGTAACAACCTTAATAGTATTTATATATCAGTTGTTTTGTTTATGAACTGAAACAACGTCACCAAGTCTGTATATCTCAGGAACTGCATTGAAAACTTACACTAAATTTTCATAGTCACAAAGTCTGCAATGGAAGTTTATTGAATGGGGGACTTTTTGAAAGTTTAGGCCTACTTTGAGAAGAAATTTGATTGTGAAATTATATTTAATTAACTGCTACTTGCAGTCTTGCATAGCATACATACTAGTTATAACTGTCATTCAATTGCTTCTTCTGTAATGTTGCTGTTTTATATCTGAAACATATTACAGTATGTACTGCAGTTCACGAACTACACCAAAAAGGAAAAAAATGAAAAAGAACAAAAAGCTGCTTTACGAGTGGTGGATGCTGAGTATAATATTCACTCAAATTTTTACTCTCTAAACTGTAGAGATCAGCAACGTGGTTTAAAAATGCAACTCAGTTGGTGGACTGTTCCAAAACCCAGCTACGCTGTACACAAGAATATTTATTACCTTTAAAAATCAGTACACAGTTGAGGAGTAGAGAGGCCTATGTGGTCACCATAATATGGTTAGTGTGTTCATGAATAATCAAGTGGTTTAAGCCCTCACCAGGGACATACATGTAGCATTGTGTTCCTGGGCAAGACACTTTACTCTCACAGCACCTCTCTCTGACTAGAATCATAATAAACTGGATACTAGTGAACTTGATACTGGGGGTAACCCGGTGATGGACTAGTCACTGCATGCTACAGAAACTAGGATAAGCTCTGGCCTGCTTGGCCATTTGGCTCATAAGTACACTTCACTTTACCTTACATAGTCAGCAAGGAGGAGCTAGCTTGTTTTCAGTGTTTTTAACTCAATAAATCACAATGTCTATGTGGGGAGCAGGGATGGCGCAGTGGTGAGAGCGCTCGCCTCCCACCAATGTGACCCAGGTTCGATTCCCGGACCCGCCATCATATGTGGATTGAGTTTGTTGGTTCTCTACTCTGCTCCGAGAGGTTTTTCTCCGGGTACTCCGGTTTTCCCCTCTCCTCAGAAACCAACATTTCCAAATTCCAATTCGATCCTGGGATTTGAGAGCCACAAGTTCATCAGTAATGTTAGTTAATGTCACGTGTCACCCTCATAAAATAAAGTCTCTTTCTTTCTTTCTTTCTTTATCTCACAAAACACAACACTAAATCCTGATTTAGTTTAAAGAGTATCATATAATAACCAAATCAATGCGTGCACTCTGATTGGTCAATCAGCTGTGGGTTATTGTGCCGGTAAACCCACGGAAAAACCACGCGTCTTCTGAATTATTATATAAAAGCAATAGACCACAAGTTTTCTATAATGGGTTATAGGCTGATAAATCACTTGGGATGTTGGTAGAACACTCAAAGAATTTGTGAACCACTCACCTGCGGCGCACGGTTTACAAATTCTTCTCGTGTTCTACCAACATCCCGCGTGGTTTAGTTAACAAATAGATTCCATGTTGCCATGTGTCTGTTCAGTAATAGATCACAGATGACGTCAAAATGTGATTAAGAACAAAAAAGTGGCACACGAGGCGTAGCCGAGTGTGTCACTGATGTTCTTACCACATTTTGACGTCTTCTGTGATCTATTACTGAATCAGAAGCATGGCAACATGGAATCTATTTGTTTTATATAATAACGATAAGCCTTTCTTGTTTCAAAATATTTCAACATATCGTGAAAGCTGGCCTTTTGCCCGGCCTTTGCACGAAAAAAAACCATTTGACATGGTTTTCCCTCATTTGTTACAAATGAAGGGATTTTATTGGTCGCTATGCATAGCAAAGAATTTTGATTGGTCAAGAAAATTTCACAAAAAAATGTTAGTTTTGACATGCTGTACTGTGTGCTTAGACATATTTGACTGTGCACTTGAGAAGTTGTTTTGTTTGAAGTACAGAAATTATCAAAACATTCTTTACGTGAAATACCATGAGCTAGCATGACAGTTGAACCTCTTGACTGCACACCGCTGTTCAGGTGATTCCTTCTGTGCAAAATATCACAGACTTCTCCTTTCTTTAAATGGTTTTAAAGTCAATCATCAAAGTTTTCAGAGCTGAAAAATAATATGACCATCCTATAATTAAAAGAGTTTGTAGCCCCCCATCTAACATAGCCTTCTCTGCGAATTCAACCTCAAGCTCAGACCTCTTTCTATGTCAAAAAATCCTAACAAGTGGATGGGATGGATTGCAGACTCATTGCAAACAGTCAGGATTGAATTTGAGAAGAGCCAAGGGGGAGGGGGTACTACCTACCATGGCCTTTGCGAGGGAGCTTTGCCTGAAAGGGGTACCTCTCTCATACTTGTCCAATACTCTGACAAATTTATGCATAGCATTGTATTGTATTCTGTTGTTTTGCGTCGTTCTCAACTGTATTGTATTGTTAATCTATTGTTAATCTATTGTTATGTGGATATAATACAATACAATGCTAACTGAATTTGTTGGAGTATTGGACAACCCTCACCTCTCTCAGGCTTCAGGTATATAGTTATTAAAAAGGAAAGGATTTCACAAGCTGAGGTATATGAAAGGATCTGAAAGGGTAGGCAAATCCGAGTATCTTGACTCTCATCACAACATAAACTGAACAAATTAACTTGCCTTCTGGTGTTCTCCCATATTATATTGTTCCTAATTTAATGCCAAGGGTTTAGAAACTAGGGATGCAGTTCTAAGGTAGGTATATAATAAAAGAGGTACCATAGGTATAATAATTATGAAAGCAGTACCTTTTCTGTGAAAGTAGTATACAAAAACATAAGGGGTTGAACCTCAGAGTGGGGCATCCCTGTATAAAACTCTCTAAAGTAGCTCCCTGGGAAGAAGAGCATGCAGTTAACTCACATTTCTGGCCTGTCTATGCAACAGCAGTTTTCCATCAAGTGTAGATAAGTGTTAACCAAGTATCAATTGACACTCGACCACGGATGCCTTTAGTAACTTAACTTTTGGATGGCACTGGTATCTTTGTGGCTGATCGCCCAGGTTAATTTTATCGCAGTACTTGGTGATAAATTCCTCGCAGGTTTTCAGAGAAAAACTGATTCCAGGCATAGTTGAATTTGTAAACAGTTGTGTACATTACATCACGCTCAGTTCTGACAGCTTTTAATCGTTAGGGTGATAATAGGAGCCAAACAGCATACTAGGAAATTAAATTTTAACTAATTGAAGTTTGCTTTGTTATGATTGATAAGCGCAGGAGCTAAACTAGGTTTAATATCACATTTGCATAAGTCATTGCTTACAGTGATAACAGCTGCTATAGAATACATACGTCAGCAAGTTTTTCAGACATTCCATCTGAAACGATTTGCTTAATAAAGTACTTTTGCGGAGGGAAAGGGTAGTTTATATGGGGTTATTCAGGTTTATACGAACTTACGATTGAATGCCTTGGTGCAAAGAGGACAAAAGTGCCTGAATTTTTGCATGTGCTTTCAATTATGTGGTAAAACATTCCTGTAATTTTTTGGCTGGTTTGCACTTTGTTTCTGAGAAAAACGAAGACAAAATATCGAAGTGTGCACAATGAATGCAACAAAGTGGAACAAGAGCATTTCAGCCAAAAAAAGATACAGGAGAATGTTTTTCTACTAAATTGAAAAGCACATGCAAAAATTCAGGCACTTTTGAATGAAAAAAATTTTACCCGAAAAAGTCACTTACGATCCCTCTTGCACCAAGCCATTCAATTGCAGTACAAAAGCAGTAAAATGAAGTCTTGGCATATAGCCAACGCTGCTTTATTAATCTGTCCTCAGCAACTGTACTCTTTTTTCACACAAAAAATAATGTTTTGTATTTCCCATACTTGTCCATTGAAATCAATCAAAAATCAATCAAAATCAATCCCAATCGAACAAAGTCGATAATCACTGACAATAAATTGTGTGATCGACTTTTATCGATTTCCGATATTTGTTGATTGATTGCATGTAGTATCGACAACAATGGACAATGATTGATTTTTATCGACTATCGAAATTATCAACGTGTTACGTCCTGATGGCATACATATTGGTTGCTTTGTTTATATAGTACAGTACAGAAACAACATTGTAAAGTCTGCATCTCAGGAACT
>CM042749.1:32774716-32780437 GCA_022496165.2 Catalaphyllia jardinei
AGATACCGACATCTTTTAATATCATTTAGAAACCAGTCCTAAGAAAATATGCGCTGATTGGTTAAAAATCGTGTTTGTATAACACTATGGCGACACAGAACTTGCACGCGCTGTTGATGTAGTGATGGCATAAGCAAAGAGAATTTACATTTTGATAATCAAAGTTAACAAGTTGTTTTCCTTTTTCTCATTGCGGTGTTTTCTAAAAGAAATAAAAAACATGTACTCCGTGTTTCTATCGAGTTATGGAAACACTCGTGAAACTTTGGGAGAACCCAAAAAAGCTGTGGAAATACTACCCAGCGGCTCATGTTCCCACAGCATTTCTCGTTCTCCCAAACTTCCACTTGCGTTTTATAACTCTTACTATTTCTTAAATATCATGAGCTTCATCTGGTACTTAGAAATGAAATAATAAATTAAAGCACTCTGTCTGTCTCTCATGCATGATATAGTTGACAAGTCGTGGCCACCCAAGATTTTAGGTTGCAAATTTACTTACTTTTAACTGGACCTAGCCATGATTGATCATAAGTTCTAAACTCATCCTCTATTTGTTCTTGTTCCTCTCTCCTCTGTTTCTCCTCCCTTCGTACCCTTGCACCTTGTTCTTTAGCATACTTCTGAAGTTGTGTGGTGGTAAAACGACCATACATCTAAACATACAAAGAGAGAAATTGCTCACTATAAGCAACAGAGGACTTTGTCAGTGTTTACATAGCCCTGTCTAAACACTTAGGGGATGTAGAATTTAAGACAGTTATGAAAGCCCATGAGGGATTCCAGAACTTTTGAGAATATTCACACCCCCTCCCCTCCCCTCAGTGTTTAGATGAGTCTATGTCAACACAGAAAAAAGTCTTCTTCACATTTTATAAAATATATCTTGTCACAATTGTGTTTACATGCCCTTATCTAAACACAACTATTGACCAATGAGCACATGTTTTTTTAAATCAAATTGTTAATGTATTTCATGGACTTGATCAAAGACTAAATAATAATATAACTTTGAAAATACACAATGAGGATCATTTGGCACAGACATGAGAGTGCCTGACACTCTTCAAAGGGAGAAGTTTTTTGGCAATGTGTCAAATTAGGTGATTTTGAAATTCAAATACTGGAAACATATTTCCTGGGCAAAATCATTTGAGGGCAATGATGTTTTGCTATAGTAGCTAAATCTTATTTTTGTGAAAAAAGTGACACACAGTAGAATTGACTTAATTTACACTGGTTGATCCAATAATAATTTACAACACTTAATTTCTTCGTTAAGCTTATCAATATTGCTGCACAACTTTTTATAAATATGAATAAAATTCTATAGTAATAACCATTGTACATAATGTATACATAATAGTCAATCAGAAGACTGATCAATTGACCACTGAAGATAAATACATTTCTTGTCTACAGCAGTCAAATTGTATGAGCTCCCTCAGAAAGCTGGCTACCAATAAACATACGTACACAAAATGCGATCAAAAGTTTGGTTCATTTTCTTTTGAAATAGTTAAATTATAACTTTCCCCGGCGTTCTCTACATTTCTATTTAATAAATCGGGAAGAATCTTGACAGTATCAAACGAGTTCATGTGCGACGATAACCATTTATATTTTTTTTACATGTTTTGACATTAAAATGTGTAAACTTTGAGCGAAGCGTAGAAGGTATTTACTGTTCACAAACGCAATATGTGGGAAGAAGGATTTAGTAGGACTTAAGTTAAGCTCAAATTAACCTCTATCGAAAAACAATTCCTGTTGAAAAGCTTAAGCTTATTGGTTTGTTGCAATTGAAGGAATATCTTGCTGACACGAATCGCAAATTAAATGCGCGATGTTAATGACATCGTATCCAACGTGAAAACATCCTTATTCAATTAAAACTTAGCTTTATGTATTCGAATATATGAGGTTTAATGACGACAGCTAGTTTGCCTCCGACATGGCAGGAATGAAAATTTTTCAATGTGAAAACGAAACGAAAGTGTTATTCACGTCGAGTATGAGTAAGTGGTCATTTTTATTTGCTCGTATTTGTGGTTGTTCGCAAAGTGAGACATAACAGAGCACTTTGAAACAAGAGTATAACTTACCAGGGTCTGCTCGAACCCATATGAATCCTCTTCTTCCATCATTTTGCTTCACACAGGAGGAACCGCGGCTAAATAAGCCAAAACACAGACCACTTTAGATAAAATCGTAACTTCTTCACAGCATTTCGGTAGTTCTGAGATATCGCGTTGCTGAAGGAAACTCTAATGGTAGTAGCCGCTGATCCGAAAAGCGCGGTCGCTCACGTGAGGTTGAAGCTCGAAAGCGTCACGTTGTTTAGCCCTCTCACACTTGAAAACAATGTTTACTAACTGACCAGAGTATCTATTTGATAGTCATAACCCATAGAAGTCTAGAGGGTGCGCTAACAATATTTCAAAGAGCGCAAAAAAATCGCACGTGGTTTCCAGCACGTGTCAGAAAATCCAAACATCTTAAGAATTTACAGCATGTAAGCCCTGACGACAATTACGCGTCAATTTCGTGGGAAAACATACTTTTTGATGGTGTTCGCCTATCATCTATACTAAAACACCTGAAAACGCTGATGAAAACGGAAGCGTCCGAAACGGATTCAAAAGTGGAGCTATTAAAAATCTCATCGTTTTGAAAACGGTCCGTTTCTCATGGAAAACGCTGCCGCAAAAAGGATCATATTCTGTCGCTTCCATCAGTGTTTTCGGGCGTTTTAGTGTCGACGATAGGAGAAAACGGGGTTTTACCACGTTGTAAAACCCGTACAGTTTTTTCTTTGTTTCGTATAGCTATTGTTAGGGTTAGGGTCTATTATGTTGACTTCTTTGTATATTCTTTGTTTTACGTCACCGGTGAGTGTTACTGACAGGTTCTTACATATAAACAGAGGATGAGCCCGAAAACTTATCAAAAACATGTATGTGTTTTCGAATGTGGACAAGTGAATACAAATCGAAAACACTCGTGTGGTTGAAAATATTTTGCTTCGTTTTCATTACAAGTGTGGTCGGGGCATAAGTCGTCGATCGCAAAAAGACGCAAAACCACTCATCGTCATGCAACTTTCAACAGAGCATCGCTTTAAAATTTTCTTGAACTTCTCGTACGAGGAAGAATTAACTGTTTCTTTTATGGGTTTCTTATTTTACCAAGCTGTGATCGAGGAGGTCATAGAGTACGCGAGGATTTAAAATAACTATGGTTTAATTTCGATTTCTTGAACCCTCATTTTTTTCGAACCTCCCAATAACTAGAACCGAGACTGGTTTCCCTCTCCTCAGTGGAACACTGTAATTCTGCCCCCGCGCCCCTCGAACTGTCCGATTTTTCGAACCAAATTTCCATATGTTTTCTTTGGAAGTTGAATTTTTCGAAAACTAAGCCTTTCATGTAAGAATGAACTTCAAGTTCAAGTCTATATTTAATCTATCGATTCTGAAAACAGTTGTAAAGTATCGTCCTGTTATGATTTAGGCAATACTCAGAACTTCCCCTCGAATTTCATCCGTGGAGCAATCTGTTAACTCTTTAAGGGATCTTTTATTTTACTGACTATTTAGAAGTAGTAATAACTGAGACTGAAGTCTGCGTCAGTAGACTGCTTACGTCAAGATATAAAAAGAGAGCAGAGAAGTGGTGGATTTAGGGGAGGGGCTCGAGGGGCGGGGGGGGGGGGCCCCCCCCCCCCCCCCCCCCACTTCCTCCTATCTTGGATAAAAATAAGAAGGTTCAAGGCTCAAGGTCTGGATCCGCCAGTGTAGGGAGCGCACTTGGTTGACCTCTCAAAAACGCTGGATGCGAACCCTTCTTCTACCTGTCAATAACAGACAGATTTAAGCACAGGAATACAGGCACCTTCCGAGTTTGGGGGCGTTGAAAAAATTACACAATACCCGAAAGCATAAGAGCTGTACAAACGCACTCATTAAAAACGTAAATGTTGATAATTCCCGCGTCTAATGAAACTGTTATCATTAAGAAAATGCAGTACTAAGTGCAACAAAGTCAAGTACACTTGGAGATTTAATTAAGGTGCACTTTCCGAAGGAAAAGAGTTTTTTAGCTAGACTACGTTCAAACCGGGAGGTGATGAAATAAATAACGCACTTACATCAACTAGCTAGCAACTCGTTCCTTCAACTAAACGTCAGAAATAATTCCTTGCCTTTTTATCAGTAGTATAAAATAACTAGACAGTGGAAGCCTTATGGTTTCCAGCTCATACGGCCCTTCTTGGCCCGAGGTAGAAAACAAAAGCTCAGCCAAGCACCCTCGTATTTAAAAAAGACCATTTCATACTGCCACCGCGTCAATACGACCAGATTATCGAAGAGCGATCTGACTATTTTTTTTTGGAACGAGCTGGCTATATGCTATGGAACGTTCTAACCATAGAACGATCTGACCGTATCTGCAAGTGTATGCACCCGGAAAATGGAACAGTAGAATGTACTAGAGTTAGTCTAAAAGTCATTAGGAATTCTGGCATCTTGCCCGGGTATCTTGCCACTATAAGAGGTATATTTGGTACCTGTAAGTCTCTAAAAGGGTATGTGTATGTTTTTTGGTGCAAAACATGACATATATACAGAGGTTCAGGCTCCGAGAAGTGACAAAAAAATCCATCTGATCATTAATTCTTTTCGCTCCAACTGAATAACCTCAGCTGCATGCTGGATCTGAAGAAACTTAGTTTCTACAATTTATAGAGCTAAATTTATTTTCTTCCACAACAAAATCTCGTTAAGCGGCTCGACCACTTTTACCGAAAAATAATTAGAATTAAAGCGAATAAATATATTATAAAGTACTGTGAAATTAGCATAGGGTCGAGTCAGTTTAAAGAACGAAACTGTCAAAATTGTGCAGGTGAGTGGATCTGAACAAAATTCGCGGAAACAATACGTAATTATTGAACGGAACATAATTTCTTTCGCAGGTGAAACATGCAAGCACCCGGGGGCACCCGTCCAAAGCACGCCAGAGAAATTTGAAACCGCAGCTTTATTTCCATGATTAGGTCTACTGTCCACACTAAGCCATCACGAAAACGGAGCTTTTCCAAAACGCTTTTTCAAAACGGAGGAATTTGAAAACGCTGGCTTTGTGCATTGAAGTGAGGACGGGAGACATTTTGAAAACGAAGCTTTTTGAAAACGAAGCTTTTTGAAAACAACAACAACAATTTATTGGTATTCCCATGTATAGATGGTATTACCTAAAATGATAACTAATACAGCACAAATCACTTTAAATTAAATAAAATTACATGTTTCCCTTATATGCAATGCTTCATATATGAAGTAACCTAGTTTCTTACAAATGAAAGAATCAGCATTATTGAACAAGAATATAGTTTTTTCAGTATCGTTAAAAAGATTAAATAACGGATATTTAAGTACAATGTCACTTGTCATTTGTTGTCTAATAGTTTTATAACGATCACAATGAAATAAGCTTTTTGAAAACGAAGCGTTTTGAAAACGATGGCTTCACGATCGACAATCATTTGATTTAGCAGCCAGAGTTTTCCGCGAGCACAACTCCTAAATGACCGGAGATTTTTTCTTTTTGGAGTTTATTTCTCCGGCGTTTTGTGGACAGAAAACATTGATTTAATGCGTTTTCAAAGTGACAACAACGTCTTCAAATGCCTCCGGCGTAATTTTCCCATAAAAAAAA
>CM042749.1:32780837-32790837 GCA_022496165.2 Catalaphyllia jardinei
GACATGCAGTTGAACAGATGTGCGCCCACACTCATGACCAACATAATGCAAATCCCGAAAGCGAAGCAGAACAGCGGATACACGTGTGAGTCTTGCCAAGGGTCGTGTTTCGAGAACACTGATATGAAACGAAACACGAACACAACGAAAGCCAAGATATGACTCCAAATGTTAATGGTCTCGTTAGTAGATTGAAACAGACTCCAGAAACAATACCAGGCCGAGGAGTGGCACTTGCGATAGCTCGAAATAATAAACGGTTCACGGAAAAACGAAGGAACTTGATCAAAGTTCACGAGCTCAATCGGGTCTTTCTCTTTACATGGCTTGCGTGTGGTTGTTGCCTTCTTGAAGTTGTTATTCATGCAGTCATTTTCGTTAACCAGAACCCCATTAGCGTCGCAAATTCCTCTGTCAAGTTTACAATTAGCCTCTTTGTGAGTTGTCTGTTTGGTCCGCCGTTTGCTCATGGTAGTAAACAGTTCTTGGAGCTGTCTGTGAAACGAGAACAACCTCCACCGACTGCCGCTTTGCTCTCTTGAAACTGCTCAGCTCACTTGCTATTGTTCCAGGTCACTGACGTAGTAAATATTCAAAGTCGTGTCACCAAAGACAATATATGCTAATTGTGCAATATTTCAAGGCTGAATTTTGAACAGTTTTGTCTTCCATTCGAATGGTCTTTTAAATTAAATTGAAAAAACTGTCAACTCAAAATACAATGTGTTCAAAATACACCCTATGGTCGGTCTCAGTTCACTCACGCAATGCACACGTGAGACATGGCAGATAGCAGCTAGTCAGAAGTGACCTTGACACTTGTTTGTGCTGTCCTCAAGGCAAAGAAGCTGATTATCATCTTATTAATGAAAATTGCCTAAACAAAGGATCAGTCAAAGTTGTTTTAAACACCAGACATGACGCGTTTTTTAAAAAGGTTTATTTTCTTGCTCGCCAAGACAATGAAATGCCGAAAAATACTGCAAGTACAAAAACCTGATATTTATACTGTTTATTGACTCCTTCGAACACTTTATATCAGGTTTCGACGTTTCTTCGAGAGTGTTTTCAGTTCCCGTTTTTGTTTGGTTATTGTGTAATATGATAGAGTTTGTTAATGAACTTGACAATTTATAAGAATTAATATCAGCGTCTTACTGAATGAACGATTCCATTTTGGATTTCATTTTCGAAAGGAACTTGAACTGCATATATCTACTCGAATGATGTGAATCGGGGCCCGGCTGTAGCTGTTTCCAACATTAGATGTCCGAGTTGTCCATGTTACGAAACGATGAGTTTTTTTGATTTTAAATGAAAACTCGATCAAGTCTATCAAATATAAATTCCAACAGAAAGTTTTCTACCAGAGAGTTCCGGCTCTTTTTGTCACCCGGCCCTAATAAATAAGTATCGTAGTGCTTGTAGGTTGTATTTCATAATAATTCAAGTTATATTATATCATATATTATTATATTTTATTTTTATATTGTAATAGGTTTTGAAAAGCCTTTCTTTTTGGAAAACCTAATAAAGTATGTATGTATATGTATGTAATGGAGCCCGTGGAGGGGGGCGGGGGAGAACTTAACAAAGTTTAATACGGTATCCCGCCCCGAGGTCTAACCCCTTTCCCTTTTATATACCATTTTAGCAGAAAAGGTACCCCTTTTATTTACCTTTTATTGAAAAAAGGTACCCTTTCACATACCTACTTACTCATGTAGGGCTTAATAAATAAGCTGATAAAGCCATAAGGGGCGTCTTTTCGAAATATTAGGCCGGATTAAAGGCCCTTATAAATACCTAAATGACCGATTTCCCTACCCTTTTACATACCTCAACATGTGAAATCCCTACCCTTTTATACCTGAACTCTGAAAAAGGTACCCCTTTCGGGCGGAGCCTCCCTGTATAGGCCATTATACATAGGGAGTATCCCCTGGGGGAATGAAGAGAGGCAATGGGAGAGTAAAGTATCTGCCCAGGACCTCTTCCACTACACAACATTGAACACATATCTACTACAACCAGGGCGGGAGATGGGTGGGGGTGGGGAGTAAAGATGAAGCACTGCGGAACGGCACACTGAATCTTTATCTAAAATATTACAACCTCACTGATCTATGGAGGAAGCTCAATACAGCTCGTGACTTTCTACAAATAAAAGTAAAGACTGCCCTTCGTCTTTGGTGTCCCTGATAGTCTCGTCTGCATTACATACAAACAGGTCAGCTTTATTTGCTCAATTATGTTAAAAAAAATCCTCTAAGCTAATCAAAAACTGGCGTGTACTCGCGGACAGCTACGTCGTTATAGCATTAAGTAAATATGATTGTCAATTATCACTTGGTTTTCCTGTTTAAGATATTCATCTCATCTGTGTCCTGCATAAGTTATGCTGTTTTACAAAAGCTGATTGAAAGTTTGTCATGAATCTTCAATCCAGTCACATTTCAGTCCGAAACGTTGCAATCTTCCGCCCCTCTAAAACCGGTCGTAATCGGATCTATTACTGACTAGCAATTTATTGGACTTCCTGTTTCTTTGGGCACAGCCAATAAATCTGACAGAATTGTCTTCATGTTTAATTTGGACATCAAAAACAAACTAAGCTTTCTGTTCGATCAAACATTCTTTTGTGTTCTTGGTTACCGCTTGTGGCATGTTTTCAGTTCAGTTTAGCAATCATCGTCGAAGTCTTCGAATCCACAAGCCTCCACTCCTCCGTGGAGTTTTGGATGACGGTTTAAATTGCACCAAAGATATGAAGACATTTCAGTAACTACAAGGCTATGCTAGGTATCCGTGGGCATACAATCTAAAGACTGAAAGGAACAGATTGAGTTGGCGAGTCCAGAATCTTGACATCGTCTCAGTAAACGTTTGCTGGAGGGTAAGGCAAAAGGTTTCAATTTTTCCCCTTATGGAGAAGAGTGATTGCGCATTTAATCCCTCGAAGCCTCGCCAAGAGGAAGGAAACTCGAATAACGACAAAGGTAATTCTAAGGATCGCGCAAAAACTGCTGAAATGCTTCGTAAACTTGAAAAGCTGGAAGAAAAATCATCGAATAACAACACGTTGGTTGCCGCAGATTTACCGATAAGAAAAAGCGCATCATTCCAGAACATCACTGAAATATCAGAGGATTGTCCGGTTGATTTACGACGAAGAGGTTCAGACCCGCGCTCCATGCCTGGCACACCCAGGGGACAGAAGGGAGCTACCGGGGGAAGACGGCAGAAACCCTGGGAACTGCGTAGGTCGTCGACTCCCATTCCTGGAGCTCTGGACGTCAGCTCAATTCTTCGTAAAGCGCGAGGGAGGTTTTCTCCCGTGGTTGGGCATACGAGCGTTAAAGAAAACGAAGAATTGGATGAGTAATTTGTACACACTGCAGATGTAGAATGAAGAAGGAATTTTGTTTATCTAGTTTATCATTTTTATGTAATTTGCATGGTTAGAACCCGGGGGTGGGGGTACTCCCAGAAAAATTGGGCAGGGGTGTGCGGACCGCTTCCCAAAACCCTCACCCTATTTATGACCAAAATCTGCGATATTCCCTACCCTATTTATGACCTAACCAAACGTTGGAAACCCTATTTATGACCTGAACCTTACATCAAAATCCTGTCTCGGATCTGCGTTTTAATTGGATCCCTAGTTCAGACCAATGTTAAGTTACCATAAACATAATTTGTGAAGGGCTTTGTTGATTTTCTTTTCGATAATGTTGAAAAAGCGGCTTCTAGGTTTAAGAACATACCATATCAAGGCTAGAGTACAAAAACCATACCCTATTTATGACCAAAATGGCCAAAATCAGCTAAAATCGATACCCTATCTATGACCAAAACGGCTGAAAAACCATACCCTTTGGGGCCGCACATACCTATATAGCCCATATAAGGGAGTACCCCCCGGGGGTTAGAAGTGCAAATATTCTCATGATGGCCAGAATTTGAGAGCAGTTTGTTACTGCAGTCCATTATTTGTAGCAACAATTAAAATACATGTTCTTCCCTACATCATCCTATCCTATTGCCTGCCTTTAAAGGCAATATTTAACTGGTATGGCGTGCTGTATTGAAGTTGCTTTGAGCTACGCTGAACTAAAAGTAAATGCGATGATTTCATCTGATGAACTACTTTATCGTTCGAATAATAACATTTTGCCCCAGTTTTACAATTAACCGACGACCTGTCCACACTACGACGGAGAAATTGGAGAAGGGAGGTTTTAATTCACTCTACAAACGCATCAAATGTTGTCTGTCCACACTGCGGCGGAGGAATTTGAAACGAAACAATCAGCGGTCATTTTGGATTTGTGGTTGAGGAAAACTGGGGCAGAGAAATCACGTGATTATCGTGACGTCATCGTTTTCGAAAAGTTCCGTTTTCAAAACGTTTTCCGTCCAAATGAAAACGAAACGCGGACGTTTTCAAATTCTGCAGATTAAAAGAGCGTGTTCAAAATTAAAAGCTTCGTTTTCAAGACAGATTGGTGTGAACTGTAGGCCTAACCGTAGAAATAAATCTGCGTTTTTTTAGATTCCACTGGCGGAGTGCAGACGGGACCTGAAGCTTGCCCCAACAGAATCTTTACAAGCCAAGTTGTTAACGTTTTGACACATATTGCGATAACAGGATTAAAATCTCCGTCATCAAACTTCAGTGGTCTCAGTGCGTGTGATTTCATCGTCATCTGGAATGATCAGAGCACACATGACACAATCTCTTTCCCAGGCTCTTCTCAGCCTTTCAAAATGACGAGCCGTCACTTTGAAAATCCTCAAGGAGAAGGTCCTGGGGACGCGGTTGCACATGATGCTGACCAGGCTCATTCCCAGGGCTCTCTCTGGGGACAAAAGATGAGAGACTCTTGGAACAAGGGTGGGCTTATCACTTTGGTCTCCAAGGGCAGCAGATGCCAAGAGTCTTGTCTCTCAGCGTATCACACAAGGGTTTGAGGAAGCTGCTGTAACCGCAAACGACGTGCGAAGCGAGAAACAGTGCAACTTTTTTTCTTGTCTTATTTGGGTTCATTCCCTCTCGCCTCCTCGCCAAGCACGCGAGCGGCCACAATTGAGATACAAAACGTGAGCCCGCTCGCAGGCTACCCCTTTCTGCCATTCATGCAAGCCTGATGCTCGCGATTTGCCCGCATGTATGCCATGTCAATGGCTCCTCTGTTATGTACTATCCTCGATTAGTGAGTTGATTACTTCTCCCCTCTTCTCTATTTCGGCCACTCAGCCTGCCTAAGAAGTGAATGGTGACGTTTGTGTAAGATATTTACAACTGAAACCTTTACGACTACTCTTATATGGTGCTTTATATTAGCCATTTACCACTTTCATACAACTCACTCTGTGTGTTAAAAAAGCTGACAATTACGACTCTTTTGAACCAGTCTATTGTGAGCATTCAACCTGCATGTCTTGTGCTCTGATGTACATTTTCCTATTTCACGCAAACAGGCACTGGCTTAAACTTTCAAGCTAAGGACATTTGCATTTGGATTACGAGCCAGCCGACAGTACAAACGTCAAGCGGCATTGATACTGTATAAATTGGCTGAAACAAGAAACAATCAGCCGATAAGATATTGGGGAAAACTTTAACTCGCGCCTTTTCATAGTGAGAAACTAAGCTTTAACTGGCTCCTGGCGGTTTTTTTTATCAACAACGAACAATTAAATAAAGGGGGCAAAAAGGTTTTTTCTTTAACGTAATCAAGTCTTCCAATACCGCTTCAAATACTATGGATTTCAGAAACCGGTAGTAAAATGACGCTTACATTGGATTAACCTAAATTGAAACTCAAAAAACCTTAGTGCTTTTACTCGAGAGCTAATCGTTAACATCTTCAACAGACATGCTATATAAATAGTATTCCACTTTATCTGTGGCTTTGCACTGTAGGTCGGTATCATCAGCTTGGTTTAAGGAATTACCAGATTGATCCATTATGGGACTCACATTAAACAACTCTCGCACACTCTCGTTTGGTGTTTTACGCGTGCGCACTGAGTGCACCAGCATTGGACTGTGCGTGTGGTCAATCCGCGGCAATCTGTCGGATTGGTCATCGGGTTTTAATGTTGAGCATGCGTCGGTGGAAGGAGACTTGGAGAGCGGTGAAAGAGTCGATGGAAGCGAAAGCTTTGCGAGTGGCTCATTCGAACCTGCTTTCACAACTGGACACGATCTCACCCGAGATATACTTCCCTGGGATTGGTTTAGGCTGGGGGATTTTCCTGACTGAAAATATCTCCGTGAGATAACAGGACTAACCAGAGCTTCCGCGGGAGAATCTGACAGAGCCCGCCCCCTGATTCTCAGGGAGCTTGACGTTTGTTCTCCGGTGGGGGGTGGACTTGAGAAGTTACGCTGGATTCTGCGCACTCCTGACCGCTGTGATTGTTCATATATGGCGTTGTCGTCCACACTCTTCTGAGGTATTAATCGAGAGAGGAATGGGGACAATGGCCGAGTATCCGCGCCTCTGACGTCTTTATTTAAACCAGACCTCCGCAGATTAACTACAAGTAAAATAAAGATTATTTTTACCGAGCAAACAAGAGCTTTATAAACCAAAAATCCTTGTCTAATCCACGCTTAGGATTATAAGCATTATACAATGTCAAAGTAGTTAATACCTCTTTCCAGGAACGGAAATTTCATTTCAAACGGTCATCATTTGTATAACCTTTTGTACAACCAAACCTTATCCTCAATTTTTCATTTCCTTGTCTCATGCAATGAAGGCAACTTTGACAAATGAGTTAGTTTAAGGCTTACAGAGACTCAACGAACCGAGAAACAATAGTCTGTTTGAGCAATTATGACCGGAATCGAAAACAGACTGCAAGACTAGAATAGAATCATATACTAAGATATGCTAGAGATCTGATGCTAAAATAACGAATAAAGTTCAATTCCCTCTCTCGGTTTTCAGAAGCATAACAAACAAGGAACTTAATTATACACAAGAAATTATGATCAATTATGGTCATTAGCGCAAAAGTGGTTTTAGCTCATTGAATCAGGTTCGTTTATTATCGAATACCCAAATGTAACGCTATGGTCATTTGGACGCTCGACGTGATAGGAAAACTTTTAAGTTGTTCAAATTAGGTTTTAATCAGCAACGTAGACACGGGTTTCAGTTGAGTGTCATGAAATCAAAACCAAACCAATTACTACTTACCAATTAGACTACGTACTCAGCCGAACTCAAACCGTAGTAAGACCAAACCAAAGTAATTGCTTGATTACTTTCCACGACATTCAATTGTAAACTGCACTATAAGATTACAAATTGTTGTAGCTAGGGTAGAAAGTCTGAATAAACAGGTTTCCATGAACCGAGTTCTCTTCACGGTGCCGGCAACATGAATTCATTCCAAACTTTGGATGGTGTTTTAAAGATTTCACGGAGCGCTTATTTCAGGGCTAAGTGCTAGTTAAGATCAATCAAAAATCTTACCTATAGCTGATAACTTCTCATGTCTGGAGACCATTCTTTCCTTTGTGATTTTTCCCTCAAAAACTGTTGGAAGGGCGAGGTGTTCAGCGCTTCCAAATCCTCTTCGTTTGCCCCTTGTTTCGGACAAAGATGGTCTCGTAAGAACGTTTGATGAATTAATTTTAATATCGTCCCGCACATCGTTCGAGCGTCTTTTCCGCTCGTCGCTAATTTGTACGTAGTTAGAAGAGTTTAGGTCCATTGCAAGCTTAATTCTGAAAGGACAGTTGTGAAGGCCGCTGGAGCTTATTAAGGTGGAATTCATGAAGATTTAGTAATCCAAAGCAGCTTTAAAAACTTCAACAAACTTGTCATTTGTTTGGTTTTGTGTATTGTCGTGACTCAGATCCGTTACAACAAACTTCTGTAAAAAGTAGCACTTGACATTAGCTTATTCGAAATGAAGCTCCTATTTTCTTGAAAAGCTTGCGAAATGCAGCCCAGGTTCAATTATTATGACGTCTGTAGCCATACAAGCTCTTTCAGCAACACGGACATTTTTGCAGCGACTTCAAAGGACTCAAAGTAAACCAAGGAATTAGTCTTTCTTTGTTCCCGTTCACAGAGGAGAGCTGTTCTTTTCAAGTTAGCAGCTATTCAAACTCTCAAAAGGCGACCTTCCGGCCAATGACAAGGGCATTTGGAAGGTGAGAGGATAAAATTAAACAAAGAATCTGGCCAGCATTTCTGTATGTCTATCAGTCTCGTCGTGAAACCAAAAACGCAAAACTCGGCTGGCGAGAGGTAGAGCAGAGAGACGGCAAAGTAAATAGCAACTGACTCACCTACACGGCAAATAATTCACACCTTCAGTGAGAAAAAAACAAAAACTATCGATATTGAAAGGGTAAAGTAATTGCAGCTTTTGTCCAAGTGCAATTTACTTTACAGTCAAAGACCTTGCACTTTATATATTCAGTGCCATTCTCGACTTACTGTGATTATATGCTTCTTTAAACATTGCGCGTGAACAAATCAGCATACAAAACGGGCCGAAAAGGTGAAGTAACAATAATTACCGTACTGTAATACGATTTGTAAAGGCTTATGTGGTCAACAGAATGTCGTGTTCTCATTGGTTGAAACAAAATTGCCTCAGCACTTACGTAGAAAGAGTAGGGCTCGGTAATGTATGGTTAATAATGTTACCGAAGTTTATTTGAACAATTTGACAGACACTATGAAAAACTAAGTCGCTTTTATCCAAAGACAGCGTTTCATTTAAAATTGTAAAGAGATATCTTTCGAATTCTTAACGACTGAAATATGATTAAGTTTTTTTTACGAACTAGTGAATTAAAGAAACAAAAGCGTTCTCAGTTGAGCTTGTCAAAGAATTTCTCTTCACGCATACAGGCATTGAAATGAACTGAAAACTCCTTGACGTGCTGATTAACATCAAATTAGATAAAAGCTATAAAATGCTATTAAACAATTTTAAGTTATTCTTGTCACGTTGCGTGATTTTAATTTGTCAAAGAATTAGTACCCATTTTTCCATGGCATCATGGGATCGAGGTGCAGTGACAAGATCACTCCGTCCTCACTAGCACTACGCTGGAGAAATTTGTGTTTTAGTGTGAACGGAAACCTTTTTGAAATTAATGAGGCTTTTAAAAACGATGACGACACGATAATCACGTGATTTCATAGGTGATTCCACTGAAACAGTACAACACTCAAACAAGAATATGTCTACAAATATTAAAGCGGTGTTCTTCAAACTTTGCATCAGCACTGTACATCACAAAAGCAAAATGACACCTGTTGTGCCGTTGCCATGACAATAGTCATGACGCTGGTCCTGTTTTAATCAAAACTAAAATTTCCAGATTTTATCCTAAACAAGGATTATCCACTCACGACAGTCAAATGGGGATAGGTAAGACAATATGGCCCTCTGTTCGACTTTAAAAGATTGCAAAATGGGGATATTTGGTTTTTCACAGAAAGAGACTGGAGCCGAGAGTGTTGCCATGGCAACAACATAGTAGGTATCATTCTGTTTCTTTTGTGATGTACGTCTCTAGTGCCAAGTTTGAAGGACACTGCTTCAATATTTCTGGAGCTGATATTCTTGATTGAGTGTTCTACTGTTTCAGTGGAACCAACTATGACGTCATCACATTTCTCACTTGCATAATACAAAAACGCAAATATCTCTAAAAAGAAAAAGATATTGCTGCTTATTTCAAATAAGCGGCAATTATTTTTTTACTTTACAGGCATTTTAAAGGCTTCCAAATCTCTCGCGTATTTTGTTCCTGATGAGGTCAAATTTTCGCGCGAGAAATGAAGAGAATTGTTTTTAAAATGCCTGTTAATTCGGTCTTTTTCCTTGTGTTCATTAAAAATATCGTTTTTTTTTGCGAACAGAGAAGAAACCTCCTACAGCAATTGTTTTCTTTGTTTTGTTCTCCGATAAAAATCAGAACACGCCATGCCGTTCACTCAAAGCTCGTGTG
>CM042749.1:32795837-32825744 GCA_022496165.2 Catalaphyllia jardinei
AGAATTCTACAAACGTCTTTGAATTCCCTGGAAAGAGCTCGGCAGAAAACCCTTTACCGACTGCAACATGAAGTGAAAGGATTACACCATACGCTCAGAGAACAGGTGGCAATTCGCTCGCCGCAACTTTCGAAGAATTCGCATTTTCCAGACGCGCGGGATAATAACACCGAGACAAAAAGATCAGTGACGCTACATACAGGGGTTTCTCTAGTCCCTTTGCACGATGAAAATTCAGGGGGTCAACTGATAGATACCGTGGGAAGAAGCTTGTTTGAAGACTTAGAAGATTCGACTTCAGAGCACATCACTTTAAAAGGTTAGCCTGCCTTTTTTTGTGTTTAGTTGTTAATAAGATATCAATTCTCGCGTTAGTAATCCTTTTATTTCGATGGCTTCAAGTAGTAACTAACAATAACTAGAAACCAACAGTGTTGGTAAGCATTTTCAAGGAAGTGTTAAAATAGCTGTAGTTGACTGGACATCTGCAATTCAAATGTGTAAGGCCTTTGCGCAATGTTAGTCCAACGATGTTAAGTATTCATTTTTCATATTTACTGAGTCTCAGGTGGGCAAAAAGATGTGGCTCAGCTGCAAATAACTTAATAAACAAATACCGCAGGACCCTTGAAAACAAGTTATCGAGAGCCACAGACTCTCGTGCAGCTCGACGCGGAGTCAGTCAATAAGTGATTTATCGAGTGGCATCTCCCCAGGGCCATGAGCTTCAATCAAGAGTTATGAAAATACTCAGGTATAGTAAAGAATACCTCGAGTTAAGCTCACTGAACGAGAGGTTTATGAGACACAAAATCGGGTAGGTCCGATACAAGGCGTATTGATGACCTCTCATTGAGCAGAAAGTGCAGAATGATTTTCATTTTTAAGAAAATGTTTCGAAATCTAGATTGACTAGCGAGAAAGTTGAGTTTCTTAGCAAAACCGCAAAAACCACCTTTGACGCAGTATTTAAAAATGTCAGTATCAACATAAGTCCATAACAATGATTTGCATTGCAAATAAACGTCAATTTAGAAAACTACTGCATCACTGGCAATTGATATTGACTTCCATTCAAACAATAAACTAAATATAAACAACAGAGCTGAAAAAATGTCGTCTACATCGTCAAATGTAAAAACCGAGAAAAAAAAATCACCAGAAAAACACGAGCAAATTTCTGAAAGATTCTGCAGGAAGCTAGTTCCCAGGCTCTTTCCTAAAATGCAAAAGAAGAAAAAAAAATTGATCAACATTTCATCGCGTTCTTTAAAGTCTGTTCAGGTTGGAGTTAATGAATCTCAGACACTCCTCGGCGGCAGTCGCAAATTTATGTCGATATAGTTTATAATGAGTGGCTATTGCCTTGTTGTAAAATCCTGACTGAAAAACAAGCTAAGTCATGTTCCGATGCGATGGTTGAGAGGTTCTCAAAACAGCACTTGTAATATGTGAATAGAAAATGACAATGCATGAGGAAACAGGGAACAAAAGAAAACCTGTCGAATGATCGTTAATACAGGCAGTTACTGACGCTAATAGTGGTCATTTGTTTGTATTAATTTCATAGCTTTGACACAGGTATTTCAAGTATATGATGTGTTTCGCCGGATTGATCATGAGCACAAATTATTTTTCACATTTTCGCCGTTTTTCACTTGTACCTTCCTACCTCAGTGAGAGATCAGTTCGTCGAGATGACGTGCATAAGAATACATAGCTATTGAGATTCAGCTCCTCCTGATCATGATCAAATTTAAAAGAAATTACCATGAATGTTCAAATACGACCTCTCGAAAGTTTAAAGCCCCCTTCCTCGAAAACAACCCTTCAAATTTAGGACTCAAAAATGCCCTTTGATTATAAGCGCCTTCGAAGTCAATCGGCTTGTGAAAGTATTGTGTGCTCCAAGGAAAATATGAATAAATATTATTTGTCAACATGTAACTTGTAATAATACGACGCATTTACAAGGCAGCTAGGGTTACCGCCCTAGCGCCTTGTAAATGCTTTGCTAGGGACAACTCGCCTACCCGGGACAACTCTATTTTGGCTTCCAAAAGCAAAATATGATCACAATACCGAATTATGACGCAGAGAACATCAAGTTCTTTCACAATTTGTCATGTTTTTGCTTTGGAAATAGGTTATTTTCCAGTTTTGTTATCTGTTCGTGCTTCACTTATAAGGTTACCGAAGCGTAACAAGCGTAAAGTTGTCTCGGACAGCAGGGTTACCCTACCTGTAAATTTTGCTTGTAAACCTGGGCTATCTTTTAACCCTCTTGCTAGGGTTACCCTGGCAGTAGGGTTACCCTACCTCCTTGTAAACAGGGCCTTAGATAGTTTTACTCAGCACATCATTATACGCCCTACAAATTAACTTTACCGAGGCAAAATTCCTTTTCTTAACCAATCCCCCGCCCAATCCCAAGCCCAATCTCAACAATAACACGTTAAAAAAATAAGCACAACCAGCTTAGGCTTATTTCCTGAATTTTGCGAGCAGTGCAATCTAGGTAGAATATACAGTTTCGAAATAACTCATGACGGTTTTTTGATAGCTTCAGTCAAGTCATGGCTGGTGAAAGGTCGCCAGAATCATATTTCCGCCAAGCAGATTTGGACGATTTGGCTTGACAAATTTGATTCTAATCTGTAAACATTCACTCAGATTGACGAAATTTTGGCAAATCTGCTAATTATTTACGGTGTGCATTTCTGGATATAAGCCTGAAACAACAGCAGGTGAAATGTCCCAGGATCGGTAATGGGAATTGATAAGTTGAGCAAATAACTGACACTGTGATCAACTGTTAGAAAACGCGCCGCTTTAGTCTTCGTTCTGTGCGTGATCTAACTAAACACGCTGTTTTCGTTGTAGAATCCAGCAGCTTCGGCGGGAACCCGCCAGAAAGAGAAACAAACAACCAAGACAAAAGTGCTTGGACGAGAAAACTTTCCTCAGGCACCAAAGCTGCCCTTAAACGACCACTCGCGAAGCAGCCGTCGAACTCATCCGAACACTCTTCGTCTTCGGCGACATTGTCGGTGCCTCGTCGTAAGATTTCCGTCACCGATCCGCCGACAATGAAAGAACTGAGTCCCCGTCTGCGCAAGACGTCCAGCCAAAGTTCCTTGCAGGTTAACAGTCACGCCTCTTTGAACCTTGCCAGGGCGAGATCAACTGAAATGATCAATATCGTGCCTGCAAACCCTGGTGTTAATGTCCCATTGAGAAAACTCACCAGCGAATCTGTCAGTCATATGGCCAGTCCTTTGTTCTACAGAAGAAAATTATCCCAACATCACCCCCAGTCTCTCTCCTCGTCCCCTCCCAGACCGGTCAGGAAAATATCGTGCCCATCAAAGATGCAATATCAACTCGAGGTTCACCAAGAGGAAGTCATACCTCTCCAATTGTCACGTGAAAATACCGGAAGTGC
Source organism: Catalaphyllia jardinei (assembly GCA_022496165.2). Classification (NCBI taxonomy): domain Eukaryota; kingdom Metazoa; phylum Cnidaria; class Anthozoa; order Scleractinia; family Caryophylliidae; genus Catalaphyllia; species Catalaphyllia jardinei. The sequence goes on from CM042749.1 coordinate 32,799,283, forward strand.
GTCACGGACACTTGCAACCATGGGAACCGACCTCCCGAAACTGAATGTGTCACATGAAGTAGAGAAAGGGCATCAATTTGACGAGGGTAAATGTCTTTCCGGTTGTCCAAGCCACTCGGGACTTCATGTTGAAGGAATGGACTGTATCCTTCAAGAAAAAGTCAACAACTTTCTCAGGAGTTTGGAAAGAACCGATGTCTCTCATGAACCGACGGAAGAAACCAACTCCAAATAGTATTGAAAACTTTTCATAATGCTAAGATCAGTACCTTTGTAAAACTTTTACCGGAATGTAACCGTTCAAGGCTAAAATAGAAATAATATCTGACATAATTTTGACGCAAAATTTAACCATGGAGCTGTAAATAAATTTGGAGTAATATTTTGACATAAATGGAAAAAAAAATACAATATCATCATAAGAACATGTACCATTTTCAATATTTAATTATGGGTTTAATAACTACTTACAGGGTAACATGCTGATATTTTAATAATATTATCATAACAAGTCCTCAAATAAATATATATTTTTTTGCAATTCAGTGTTTCTTATATTGAAATGATTGGGTTTTAAGTGAATAAGATGGCATTTTTTACCATGCAGTATCAATCTTTATTAAAACTGCATCATTAGATAATGCAATGCAAGGGTTCTCATTGTTTTAGTCATCATGGTATCTATAAACAATAGCCTCTATTTGGTGCGAAAATATGCTCGGATGTTTGTCCGCGGACATTATCTGTTCCGAAAAGCAAACAGTTTTCCGAGAGCTCAATAGAGGCTATTGCGTTTAGACGCCTTCTTTTTTTTTGCAGCACGCGCAGTTTTCAAAATTGGGAATATCACTCGGATATTCCGCAGTTTTAGTTGAGACATATTTGGTCAAATGGTGCGTTTAACTAATCGCGCGGGCAATTTTACTACGCCATACCGGATATGGTAAGCATATACATATATTTTTTAGAGCGTTTAAATTTAAATTTAGTTGCGTTTTCTATATTTTGATGCTTTTTAATAAAACAATTATTTCAGTGGCCCTTACTGAATACGAGTTGAATACAGCGATCATCTCATATCCAACGCGCGCTTGAGGAGGAAATATGAAACGAAATAAAGAAGGGAAAACTAGGGAAGAAAAACGAGATTAGGTAACGACAGCATACGAAGGAAATAAAGGCTAATTCTTTTCACCCATTAAATTCTTGTGTGGTTTTAAATAAACGTGGAAAGTTCTAAGCAGTGCTTTGGGTTCTGTGACTGGTTAAAAAACTCGCGCCATCTACTCACCCAATCAGGTACAAAATCAAAGTTGCTTACGTGCGTTCACCCGCCCATGGCGACGGTCACGTGTTCTTGAATCAAATTCTAATTGGTTCATTTTGGTCAAGAATGTATGATCAGGATCATAAGCTCTTGTTCTGGTATATTGCGACTGGCAATTGACAGAAGTAATATTTTTGTGACATTTCATTGTCAGTTTCTTGTAACTCTCTTTAACTTTCAATGCAACATTGGCCGTTTTTATGCTAGAGACGTTTAAGTTATCTAGACAACTCACCTCGTCTCAGACGTTAAAGGAGACGCATTTAAGTACACGGCCGAACAAAAAACATTTTTTTTATAAAGAAGACTGGGTGCTATACTCGGGACACAGGAAACAAGCAACTTTTAGCGTACCAATATACGAACAAATCTATGAACTGATCCTAACATAGCAGGTAGCTAAGGGCATCACGTTTTTATAGTAGACAGGTTTAACATCTCAAACGTTAAAGGCGACTGATAAGAGCGTCGTTTAGACACTCTTAAGGGAAGACGTTAAAGTAGACAGACGTTAAAAGCATCTTCCTTGTCAGTTTTCCGTTTTTATACTAGACGTTAAAGTCGTCTCGAGACAGCTTTAACGTCCGAGACGATATTAACGTCCCTAGCATAAAAACGGCCATTGATACTGCACGAGAGATTTCAAGAAAGTGTTACCCGTTTTACGACCGGTCCTTTACATTTAAAGTTCATCCTTAAGGGAACCAGCAGGGACTGTTAGTTGTTCTATGGCAGAACTCTTCATTCGTCCAAACATCTTCTCCCGTTTCTCTCGATAGTGTTCCAGTTTTTCTTCAATAAACTCAGTCGTCAGGGCAGACTTGACACTTTCATCGCCATGTAACATGTTATATATCTCATAGGCTGCTTTATCTTCCTCAGCGCTTTCCAGATATTCCAGTGTTTCTCGTAAAGCCTTGGAGATTGCCAGGCGATAAGTGCGGGCAACCTGTTGGGTGGATAAACGAATCTGGTTTTGAAACGGAGATTTTAAGACTAACTCCAGGCAGGGTCAGCGAGAATTTTGATTTCAGTTTTATAACTTTTTGGTTTGGTGTTCTGTTTATATTGTTTGCCCTGCAGTTTTAAGCCCCAGTAATCTCAGACTACATTAAACGTTAGAGGTGAAAAACATTTTTAAACAAGCAAATAATACTGCAGTTCGTTTGGAAATGTTTCTCTCTTTCGGATTTTCCTATATACCCATAGACAGTTGCCTTCAATCAAATGTCTGCTTCAGTACTGGATTTTTCCACATGGATTCACACTAACTCGGGTTTTAAAATACCGCTGAATTTTGCTCTTTCCAAATTCAGCTATCGCAGATCAACTTATGGGTAAGAAAGGAAATTTTGTTCAAGGGAATCTTGGTGGGAAAACAGTTTAAGTTCCAAAGTATACTTTATGGTTCTGTTTGACTGATCCTAGGGTGTATGTATTAGGTTGATATCACTGCAAGTGGTTCAAATATGAAGTGTTTGGTTCAGTTGACCAAACTCCCAGCATTCAAAACAGCCAAAGAATTATTGACTTCAAATCACTGAAACAGCTTAAAAGAAACACCAACTTGTGATTTGCAACAAAACTGTTTTTTTTTAAGCTAAAATTCGCTTTAAAAACAATTTCCACATGGATGCCACGACATTAATATAAGAAAGTCGTAGACAGTTTAAGTTTTGGTTTGCAAACAAGTGAACAAGTCTCACAACAACCTCACTTCACCTCAAAATGTTCAATGAATCTGAAATTTAGTCGCCTGGCTTTCAAAAGAGTGCAAAACCTTTCTTATTGTAATCTCGTTTCCAGCGTCCTCTCAAGGTACAGAGATGAACCTGGGAACAAGGTTGCACTCACCTTACAAGCGAATGTGTAGCGTGCCCCACTGAACCCAGGGCTTGGTGGTCTGGCAGAGTGTGGAATGATACCTCTAAATATTACAATTCGTCCATACCGTGGGCGCACAGAAGCAATCCACTCATATTGCTGTTTCCCTGGGGGAAAAGGGGTGCCATCTTTGGTTAAAACTTCTTCAAAAAATGCTGTTTCCCCATAGTTATTTGCCTCCCAATCTGGCGTTAGGTACATCAAAAACGTGTATTCATGCTGAAAAAAAAAGGATTTTGCTACATGCGAAACATAAACTATAAGATGACAGGACCTTGTGATAGCAGGAGAGGGGGTGGGGTGGGAATTGGAGAGGGTCCAACATAGGCTTTGTCAATTCTGTCCCCACCACTAGACTCGATCCCACCATCCTGCCCTACTCTGAATCATCATCATCATCCTTATTACACCACACCTGGTTAAAGATGCAGTTTTCCATGTGACATCTGCAGCGAGTGATTTTCTGTTATTCCTGCTGTCAATTTTAAACTTATTTTGCATCCTGACTATCAAAATGAGAAAATTCTACTTTCACTGCAGAAGTATTTTTTATCCCGCATTTTGCCACTACACCCATCATTGCACATGATTTCCACCTCTATTTTTACCCTCATCCCACATCCCACACCCCCCATCACAAATCCCACATCCCACATCCCCCATCCCCCATCACAAATCCCACATCCCGCATCACAAATCCTGCCGAAACTTACGTTGGATCTCATTAAAGATGGGGACTTTAAAGACAGAAATTTCAAAACTTCCATAAAACTTAAACAATATTTATAACAAGACTTTGATGAGCCTTGAAATGATCACAATACTTTAAGGTGAGTAATCCAAAGTAATACCTCACTGGGGTCACAATCTTCATGAATCCTGGGATAATGTGAATTTCTGATGATGTTCATAGACACATCGTATGGATACCACTCATTAAGGCCACTAAGAAAAGTCGCCAGTTGCTTCACAAGCTTCCACAGGCGACTTCTTACAAAGTCCTTTACCTATGACAAGAGACAGCTGATCAGTCATGCATAGAGAATGATGTGCTTTAAACTCTTAGTTTCAGTGCAAATTTGCAGAGTTGTTTGCATAATAATGCATCAATTGACATAAATTAAATCATAATTTTCAATTCATCAGACAGTGTAACTAAACTCCCAAAAAGAGTTTTTTTTTTAACTTTCTGTGGTTTTTATTGAATACTGTATGTTCAATCAAACTCTTGCACAATCACAAACACAAAGAGATTTTCCAAGTTTTAAAGAATTCTAAGGTTACCACTGATTTAATTTTTTTTTTGGCCATGCACCCCTTCCCACCCAGATTTCCTGGGATCCTTAATCCCCTTTACCAAGACAGAATTTCTAGTATACCATCCCTCTGGGGGAGGTGGTGTCATTTTTTTGGAATAACGAACATTGGGTTTGCTGTCCGGGGTGTGGGAGTACTCCCTCATATGAACTATGAAGGAATGTGCAGCCCCAACGAGTATGGATTTTCAGCCATTTTGGTCATAAACTGGGTATTGACTTGACTTTGTCATAAATAGGGTGAGGGTTTTGGGAAGTGGGCCTCACACCGCCACCAAATTTTTCTGGGAGTACCCCCTGGTTAGGGGGTTTCTAGCAGCTCACTGCAAACTTGATGGTAAATGTTTATGGAACTGCATATGCTTACACTTAAACTGGTTGCCAAAAATAGAAACAACTTTAATGTCAATTTATCATTTTGCATTGAAATGAAATTAAGAGATAATGTAAATATCTCCCTTTGCGTTTTGTCAGAATTAAAATGATTTCCCTCGCCTCAGTAAAGGGGCAGGAAATTATAAGAATTTAGCCTGGAGCAGGTTCACTCGTTTGGGCATGGTGTCACGGGCAAAGGGAGCCCCAACTGAGAGCTGGCGAGAAGAATGGGGAGAGGAAAAGTGAGCCTGCAGGCGAGCTATTTATTTTTAAATTCCCTGCATTCGGTGACGAATGCAGCTATCCAATTGGTTAAAATTGTCAGGTTACAGATTACATATTCTTAGTGCATTTCACATCAAGGTTCAAGGAGTGTTCCTCAAGCTTTTGATTAATCCTGACTTAAGGTTTGAACTAAAACTAGGGTAGAAAATTGCGGCTGTGAATTATCTGTTGGAAGGGAGGGATGTTTCCGCAGTGATGCCGACCGGTTTCGGTAAGAGTTTTTCAGCTTTTCTCCACAGCGATCGAACAGAAGAAGATTTGAGAAGGAGAGTATCCGAACAGTGTGATTTTAGTTATTTGCCCGTTGATAGGCCTGATTGAAGACCACATTAAGGAAGGACAACGTTTGATCTGTGCTTCACTACAAGATGTAAACGACCCTTTTAGTGACAATCCTTGGCCACAACTTCTGTTTGCATCAGGAGAGAAGGCACTCGACAATGACTTCAAGAGGATCCTCAAAGACAGATCTTCAAAGGTTCCTATTGAGTTGAATTGATAGTCCTAGACCAATCACACACTGTTGAGATCTGGACAGGCAGAAATGGTCAGTAGAGACGCAAGCTTTCACTTTTAGCAAGAAGAATTAATTTGAACATGCTGGTGGTTGTGCAGTGCACGTCTGCGAAATTTTCAACACTTTTTTGCTTTTAAAGAGCTTTGTTCACCACAGTTTATTGTACTCTCTTTTGTATTTCTTTCATCTGATACTCTTTGTATTCTGGAATTTTAGGTCTTAAAAGTGAACTTTATTTTTGCACACTGGATTTCTGCATATTTAATTTGCGGCAACCACTGCAGTTTGTTTGTTTAGTTAATTCAATTTGTTCAAATATATTTTTCCTTTCACAGCGCTGTAATATATTTCGTCATGCGGCGAAAAGATTATTTGCTTACTTGTTATCAAATTGGTTTTCACATGTTTCGTTTTGTTGTTTTGCAAATGCTAACTGTTATATTACAAGAATGGAAATTCTGTTGTACGTAGTTTCGATTTGTCCCAGAATAAGTCAATAGTTAAAAGTTTACTCATCGCGCCATCAAGAAGAATGTCTTCAGGTGTCGTGTTTATTTACATTTTGCTTTGCTCCAAATGGATAGTTATCTGATGCATGCGAAATGCCAACTTGACTTCTCATGAGGGGTGGAATTCAACATTCAGTAGCTCATGTGTAGGTAGGCTCGATTACCAGCCGCTGTCCGGGAAAGGAGCCAGCACTCCTTCCCCGAACTCACGGCTTGACTTGTGGACCTTAGTATTGTTAATCCCGACCAATCAAAAATCTGCCTGCCTGAATCGAGCAGGCTGCATAAATTACCTTTCTTGCAGTAGCAAAGATGTTCTGCGATATAAAGAGCGATCTCGTTAGCGGGACATCTAACCAAACACCTTCAACTGATGAAATAATGTCTGATCTATTGCATAGCGGCATATACAACACGCAAAATAGTCAACAGACTTTATGCGTGAGAATCTATATTTCAAAGAGAGGGATAAATGGAAACATTGATTTCAAGAAAAGAAATACTCAAGCAAATTGATGTGTACAGTAGTCTTCTTGAAGGAAAGCGACACTAGTCTCTGGTGAAGCCAGACCACAGTCAAACAGCTCTGCTCTACTTTCTTTTTAAAAACTCTTCTGTAGAAAACAGCATATAATACCCTTCTGTAATAATAGTGTAAAACAAAATAGGTTGGAAGGACCAAATTAAAAGAAGAGGGGACGAAAACTGCACATGTACAAATGTTACGAGCCTTAGGTGTCATGTGGGCCCGCCAATGATTGTCATCATATGACATTTGTGGTAGCCAGAAGCGCCGCAAGAATTTTAATTATGAATTTACGTCACAGACATGGTTTGCCACTCACGCGTCCAGCCGTCTCTTCTCGGGGAAGGTAGACCAGACTCGAGAGAGCGGCGAAAATCGAGCCTAACGTGTAGGCTCACTTTTCCTCGCCTCTTTCTTCTTGCCGGTTTCGCCAGTTCTTGGTTGCCTTTACTGCCTTTGACTGTGACACCCTACCCAAACAAGTGAGCCTGCTAGCAGGCTAATAAGAATTTTGACAGAATGTTTGTTAAATTATTTCCTAATTTCGCTCGTCACCATTTGATATTACCCATATGTACCGGTATTCACCTTTAGCATAGCAATCCAAGACACATTGTCATGTTCTTCATCTGCGCCATCAAAAGGCTGATATGCGAAGGCACTGTTATAGTGTAACAAGAAGAGTCGCAGAGCGTCAAGATCTGATTTATCAACCAAACCATCAAACACTGCAATCTCGCGACCCTGACTGTCATGGAACCTTCTTGTCTCATATTTACTGAAGTCCACAAGCGGGATATCTCCTTCATCTGAGAGGGTGAAACCTGAGGCATCCTGCTTTTCTGATTTCTCAATTAACTTCTGTTGGAATAAAGACAGAAAAAAGTCTCAAAAATTAATATTCATGAGATGATAATATTATTTTGGAAACTAGCTTGCAAAGTGAATCATCAGTTAACATCTTTTGATTTTCAAGAGTACAATAGGCCCTGAAGCTTGAGGGATATGATATCATAAAGGACAAACTGTGACAAGGTGGAAGAGAGGGGAGTGAACTAAGTTCTAAGGGTAGTGAGAACTCCCACATAAAATAGATGGCGATGCTTGTCAAATGCAGTTTTAGTACCTCTTAAGGTTTTCAACCTCAAAAGGTCCACAGTGGTCCGAGCTTTTGCAGTACCTTTCAGGGTACAGAGTGGGAGGTGCTGTGGCCTCATGGTAAATGCGCTTGACTCTGGAGTGAGCAGTCTGGCTTCAAGCCCTGGCCGTGGACACTGTGTTGTGTTCTTGGGCAAGACACTTGGGTCTCACAGTGCCTCTCTCCACCCAGGTGTATAAATGGGTACTGGTGAACTTAATGCTGGGGGAAACCTTGTGATGGACTAGCAATTCCCATCCAGAGGCAGTAGAAATTCTCCTAGTTACGTCATGCTATAGAAACAGGGACAAGCTCTGGCCTGATGGGCCACAATTGGCTAATTTCAAGTGTATATGTACCTTTGTTTCTGCAATGGCTTGCTCTGCTTTCTCTTTTGATGTTGTGATTCTTACAAGAATATCAAACTGAGCTTGCACATACGACATTGCAGGGGGTTTAAATATGAAAGGTACTGATGCATTCCATACAACCATCCTTCCCATCTTAGGGTGTACAGCTGCAAGAATTTCTCTGTTGCCTTTGTAAAAAATAGCCTCTCCATAATCATTTTTCTTGAAGTCCTTGTTCAGAGATATCCTGATCACAAGTTCATCTTTATCTATGTTATTCTCTGTACAAAAGGAAAGGAAACATGAACACAGATAGTAACTGTTTATTTAAGAAATAAAGAGAAGAATTTCCCTTATGTCATTATAATGTAAAACTGACAGTGGAGACTAACAAAAGGAGTATTGAGAATTTAGGGACATAGAATAAATCATTGCCATGATACAACATGCCCCCACGGAGAAATGGTAGTGGGGGATTTTGCTTTAAATCAAGTTCACACCATAAACGTTTGTACCTCATTTTTTCGAGGGGTGAACCTAGTTTGCTCCCTACTCTGAGCGTAACTTTATTTAACAAACTCTATAAGATGACTCTACTTTTAGTTACAGTCAAATCCCTACAAAGCGGCCACCCTTGGGATTGTGATTTGAGACAGCACCCTTCTCTGCCATCCCAAAACCAAGTAAGTTATGTGCAGTGAATTTAGGATAGCAGTTAAAAAAAATATGGATAGAGCAGTCCATCATTGGGACAACCAAAAGGTGGCTGCTGCCACATAATAGAGGTGGCCGGTTAAAAGGGGTTTTGTTTACAGTATTTTACTGACAATAATTTCAGTGGCTGCTTAATAGAAGTTCGACTGTATTACTTTAAATGAGAGTAAAACCACTACACAATATTGTTCTTTAAGTGTAAGAACAGGCTGAGTGAATAATGATGGGGGTGAACTTGGTAGGCATCTTGTGCAAAGAGAGGACATGAACTCATTGTGCATAGCCTCTAGGATTCAACAAGGAGAAACAGGTAACAAGTGTATTTCTAGCAAGTGTGCCTGAGGATAACAAAGGAGACAGATCAAGAAAAAGATCTGTATATGGTATATATCATCTCTTACTTAATTTTGTAATGTTTTTAGGACTTTTAATGTTATATTAATTCTATTTTTAGTTGTTCAGGGCACCCCTTGATAACAGCATTTATTATTACTTCAGGACTTGTTCTGTGTTTATAATTTTGTGTTAAAAAAATATCTGCTATAGTTGTAAGTCAACAAAAAAATCTTAAACGTGATCATGGCAACTGGAACGTTTCAAAAATATTCTCACTCAGCTGAAAATAATTTAGAGTCAATTATTAACCAATGTTAAACAAAATGTAGGTTTTAGATGCCATTTGCAAGTAGGAATATTTACATAAAAATTGGTAAAATTATCCTTTTGATTTATACTTCACAAAACCGTAATAGAAACAATAATTGCTTTTTACTGAGCGACTGAAAACGAAACTTTAAACTTTATTTCGTTAGTTTTAATTAATAGTTCACGGAAGTAAGACTTAATTTATAAATCTAAAAGCGAAAATAAATAATCTTAACAGGAATTTATAACAAGAAAAAAATTTACAGTGACTAAAGACAAGCTGAAATAGTTTTTCCCCTTACCTTTACTAGCAGCAGTTATAAAATCTAGCCTTCGATGCATTGAGAAAGAAACATCGTAAGGAAAATATTCTTTGCCGCCTGATAATTTTTCTACAACTTTTTGGCTGATCTTCCACAACGCCGTATCGGAGAAAAACTCAGGACTTACAGGCGCTATCCACGGTGAATTACTTGATGTATTAAGAGTGCCAATGTCCTGATAATAATCACTGTAAGTGTAAAACCACGATGAAATGTTCCCCGGAACGCTTCCCGTAGTTACAAGCTCATAGTACGAGCGAACAACGTCTGTGGGAAAAAGTTTGTCCAAAATCAACACTTGTTTGTCTCCATCGTGAAATTTTCGTGTTAGAGTTGGCTTTGATTGATGACTTGATGGACATAAAAGTAGGAAAAAGTAGTAAACGGCTGCTTGATAATTCATTCTGTGTCGTTAAAAATCCCACAGTCAATCCGTGGGCACCTTGTGTTGATCTTGAAAGTCCTTTCAAGGTTGTTGTGTCTATTGTTGTTTGGTGGTACAGGTCTCGCCTTCGGCTTTGTCCACGAGAGAGCTGGTAACGATATTATCTGAACAGGGGCGGTTCAGGGGCCCGGGCGGACGTATAAGCGCCCTGCAGGTGGTCGCATGGCCCACGGTTAAAGCTACGGTAGGTGAAAAAATAACCTCATATTAATTTAAGCAATGAGACATTCTGATATAGGTTACAAATACGGCACAATTCAACAAATGAATATCCAAAATAACCTCTTAAAAATATGTAAATCATCAGTGTTTTTAAATGTAATGGGAGAACTATAATCGAAAGATGTTTTATCAATAGTTTTAGTGTTTTGTTTTGAAGATTTGTTTTAAACGATGCAAAGGAAGGCAAAGTCTTGATCTTAACGGGTAAACTGTTCTTTTTGGTCGGTGGAATGTTCCTCAAAATTGACTTCATTCCTCTGCAAGGTGAGCCGATGTTTGGCCGCGTAGAATGGGACGGTCAGGAAACGTATGCATTTGGCCTGTTCCAGCAGGTGTCCAGTTAGTTGTGTCGCGCGAAAATGGCGGAGGAGAAGCACAACTCGTGACATCCACTCCTTTCGGCTCTCACCGTTTTCGTGCTGCCTCCAACTGACGGAAAGCCTGGGGAAGGCGAGGTTGCATTTTCTTCCTTGATAAAAGCCATTCTCGTCCCAATAGCCCTCTTCTCATCTCTTAGCCGGCAGGGCCTAAGAGATGAGAAAAAGGCTATGGGGACACAACATATCCTCGCCTCTGAAATTAGCGATTATCGATAATTCCTAATTTCCTCTGAATTATCGATCATCGTTAATTTAGAACACTGTTTCCCAGGACTTTTCAGAAAAGATTTGAAACCGGAACTACCCGGCGCTAGCTGATGAACAAGATGACGGGAAGCTGTATAACCTAATATTTAATAAAGTCTTGCATAGAATATCGCTGTTGTACAGTGATTAGGCCTAAGCGCAGATTTTAAATGGTTAGCTTTTTTATTTAGGTTTGGTGATCGACCTTTTCCATTGACTTTCTAAAATTATTTTTTAGCGAGTAATTAGATATGCTTACTGCTGGGTGTAGAATAAGCGCATGAATTATATTGTTTAAAAATCGAGTTTTTTTAAGTAGCGACGTGGTGGTCTAATGGTTAGAAGACAGGTTTAGAAAGCGAACGATCCCAAGTTCGGGTCGCGCGTCCAGACACTTGGGTTTACTTTTAAACAAAATATGTTCATTTCCCAGAATTCCTATCACATTGTTGGTGTTCTAAATTAACGATAATCGACAATTCAGAGGAAAATAGGAATTATCGATAATAGGTAATATCAGGGGAGGATGGGTTGGGGGACGAGAATGGATAAAAGCTTGTTACGTATCACGTGTCGGAAAAGGCCCTGGGAAAGAGGTTGGTGTCCTTCAGCAGGCAGCAACCCATTTTCTCCAGCCTTTTTCTTTCCCCTTCTCTAAAAGTATTACAAGACAAGTTCACATGATAAATTGTTGCCACCAAACTCACTGGAATCGAAATCAAGACACAACTATCACACCAGTACAATGTTGCCAGACGTTTATTTTCGTTTCCAAGCTCCTTGTACCAGACGACACCCCACTCGCAGAAGATAACAAAACCCAGGGAAAACCCTCTAACATGCTTCACACAGCGGACCTCAAGACACGAGTTAAAACAGCACTATCCGTATATTATTACATCTTAATCATAATTTCTTGAATTTTACGACAAAAAATGTCATTAACAGCAACTATATTGCGCGTCTCCTTCCCTGCCGCGACTTCCATTGTCACGCAATGATTTTCTTTTCCGAGTGAAGCGTTACGTGACAAGTAAAATGACGATTGCAAAAAGAGATACTACTTTGATATTTGGACTTTCAATTTTAACTACATTAATTCTTATAAAATCTAAGCATAACACTGTTTTTTTGTCCACTCTGCTCAAGAATTGGACGTCCATCAAGTACAGTTTAATTGCCTTTGACATGAAACTACTTGCAGACCAACTGAGAAAATAGCTGCTTTAAGAAGATTTTAGCGGCACAATAAAAATTCGTTTAAAAAATAGCTTGGAAATTCCATCTGTATTCTGTGTACTAAAAATAGGAGTAATTTCTTTTTATATTATAAGTTTAATATCTTTTCCTCAAGGGTCTACAAAAGAAATCATGATGTAACGCTTCCCCCATGTCACGGGTAATCCTTCGTGGTAGTGTGTAAGCCGTCCTGGGTGCATGAAAGACCAGCCTCTGCGAGTTTCTGTGACTTGACAGTTGTAACGCAAAAATCTGCATCCCCCGCCCTAAGAAAAGAAGAACAAAGGGACACAGCAACGTCGGTTTAATGAAGTCGCTTAGGACGCTATATTTAAAGGACCGACTGTTCTATCTACACCCCAGTTACTACACTTCATATAACAACCAAATAAATGCGCGCGCTCTGATTGGTCAATCAGCTATGGTTTATTGTGCAGTAAACAGATGGAAAATTCGCGCGTCTTCTAAAGTAGTGCGGCTCGTGATTTACATGTACGAATTCTTCTCGTGTTTTTCAACATCCCGCGTGGTTTATCAGCCTATAAACGATACAAAACTTTGTCTATTACTTGAGTACACCAACGAGAGGTTGGCATATAATCAACAATCTGTATTTGGTTTTCCTAATGGCAAAAGCGGGCGAAAGTTTGCGATAGCCATCTCGCAACACCACATTTCAAGGGATAAGACAACGCAGCCTCCATTTCGATTGGCGAAGTCTTTTTGCAAGAAAACCTCTGACAAACACAGAAAACCACTGAGAAACACAGAAAACCACTGAGAAACACTTCGAACACGTACAGATTTGGTTCAAATAATTTCTGATTACTTACGACTGGCTGAACAGTGATACTTACTCCGTGATCGATCCCTGGCCTGGTCAAAGCAATGTTGATTGTGTACGTTGAAGAGTCATGATGAGGTCTGAGATAGTACTGGCGGTTAGGATCGTACTTCACAACAAAGTTCATGACGGAACGAGCCTGTACAGAATAAAAAAGAAAAGATTAATATTAATCTTCAAGAAAGGATTGGCGTACATTCGGATAATTGCAGTTTCCGGCGAATCTTCGTTAAGACCCGAAGCGTTTCCGATTATTGAATCTACTTCAGCTTGTCACCGACAGTTAAAGTCGTGTTGCAACCCTCCAATATCTTCGGCCCGCGAACCTAATCCCGGGTTTCCTTGTTGAGTCTGACGCTTATTATTAAAAGAGTTTGACGTTTGCGAGAAAACGCCGCAGCGACTCACCAGCGTACCAGGCGACAAACCTCGTGAGAGAATTGATAACGTTAAATACGATTTTCTTAACTTTTGAGACAATATTTAAGATGATGTTTCGAGTTTATTCTCACCTCAGAGTTATAACCAGGATACAGTCTGGCGTTGACAGGTACAATGAATTCTTTGAGAAAGTGAAGCCAGTGTCTTTCATAGCTGATCTGCGGAGACGAAAAACAAGCAAATAAACAAACTCTTGGTACGATCTATTCCCCAATGAGCACGGCGTTACTACAGTATACTACGCCACAACGGTAAACCGCGATGCCAAAAAGAACTCACAGTAATGAAGGTCATATATATATAATGATCTCTAAACACAATTAAGACAGGATGCTTTTTTACAACCAATCAGGAACAAACATAACACCAATCTCAGCCTGATTTGCGCGCGCTTTAGCACCGGCCAGCTGTTCGCGTCAGCTTGGAGTTGTGATTGGTTCGTTGCCGTGTTCAAGTTTGAGCCCTGTGATTTGCAGAATGCGATAATTTGGCTTTGGGAGTGATATTCGTTTGCTACGAACATCTTTTAGGACATTATTGATTGCAGCTAACCTGATTCATGTGTATATCGTCCGTCGGTACATTCTCATAGCCTCCTGCGAGTCGCTTATCCTAAGAAACACGCAAGATTAATAAGAATACGTCTAGTAACTTGGTTATAGGAAAAGACCAGCCACAAAATAACGTAGAAGAAAATAAAATTCAAGTTCACCTCATGTTTCCCTCCAGACCAGTCACCAAAATGTTCCATTTCCTAAATAAAGTACACATAAGAAAATGAACGTTTACATTGTACGAAAAATTGGCTTTAAAAATATGTTGATCTCACCTCGATAAGGTGCTTGGCAAAAGTATCTGTCACAATAGGGAACCAGTACACATCTGGACAAGGCTACAAAGAAATATACAGTTTACAATAAGAGAAGGTCTGTAAAATGGCGCAAGACTCGGGAGCTAACTTCATACTAACATGCGCTTCTACTAACATTTGTTTGACGATCTCGTTGTGGCTTAAGTAAAGTCTACGAGCTGAGTGGCCCATCAGGCTGGACATTGTCCCGGTTTCCTTAGCATGAAGCGACCAGGAATATTTCTACTCCCTCCTGGATGGGATGCTAGTCCATCGCAGGGTAACCCCCAGCTTTAAATTTGCCGGGATCCATTTATACACCTGGGTGGAGAGACACGGCTAATTCTGTCACGGATAATTTTACCTCTTCAATAGGAATGCTGTAGTTCAGGTTCTCTGTATAATTTTCATGAATGTATTTCTCCTCCCAGTCCTAGAAAAACAACACACAACATCAAACCATGTTAAAGTTTGTAGAGTGTGATATTAAGTCATTACACTGGCTGGAATGTGCTATTTCTCTGTGCTCATGCCAAGCTAAGTCCTCCCTTAGTCGGAGAGATTCTCTTGAGTGGCAGATGAATTAAACATGCAGAAAGAGGCGCTTGTTTACCATTATCTACGAAACACTTTGGTGGTTCATTAAATGACTGTATAACAGTCAGGCTGTGGGAGAGCTTATTACACTTTTACAACAAGAAATTTAGACTAAACATTCTTTAACTATATACAATTACATGTTAAACGTTCCGAGATTTCAGCTGCCAGACAATATCTTTTGAAGGACCAATCCTTCCCTGCTAGAAAACCCCAGAGAAATTATTAAGCTTGGTCCAGAGTACAATAGCTTCCCACTGAGATGTTCTTTGGGTTCGTCACGCAATCTTCCTGCCGCAAGGCAGAGTAAGATTGCGTGACGAGCCCAGAGCGTCTACATAGGAGGCTAAAGGTACAGTTGTTCAATTTTTACAAGCTTACCGCTCTGTTGTCAAAGATCTCCCACAAATCATTGTGCAAATGATTTGTGTTATAATTATCCGTCTCTAGCAGACGACCAAAGTCATAAAGATTGGTGGCGTACATGAAAATTCCCTGCAAGTAATACAAGAAAGATTACTCCGGATGGCCTCTCAAACTCATTCACAATTCACTAAGTTCAAACAAAGGAATCCATAACCGTGGCTGTATTTGGATATCTGAATTTAATCAGCAGATATTTTTATGATGTTATTTCTCAATTTTCTCCTTAACTAAGCCCTGGCCAAACGGACTGGCAAGTAGTCGCAAATGGACGCAAGTTGAAGTTGCTTAGAGACTCGCGTTGGGCGGCCAAACGGACTTGCAAGTTTCCTCGCAAGTACACGCAAGTCACAAAAAAGGACATTTTAAGAAAAACTATCGTCTATTTCATTGGCTAATAATAGATTAATGGATGTCACTCAAATTGCGTTGACTCGGGCTGGGTGGCCAAACAGTGAAAAGCTTGCTTTGAACTTGCGTGCGAATTTGATCTCGACCAAAGTGAGCGCAAGTCATCGTATGTCAACACAAGTGCACGTAAGGCCTGGCCAAACGGAGTCAATAGTAGACCCAAGTTTTCAACTTGCGACTACTTGCAATTCCGTTTGGGCAGGGCTTTAGTGTTCATTTTGATTGAGAAGATATACATGTATCAAGCACTCAAGACCTTGTTTGACTGCATTTCCAAACACACTTGCCAAACCTTATACCCATTTGAGTTGACTTAATAATACATACACATACATACATACATACATAGTTTATTGTCGATATGAATCCCTAAACATGTAGCTTTAGAAACAAAAGACAACTCATTAGGCCCTAAACAAATTTTCTGTAAGGGTCCGATAAATTTTGATTTGGATAATAACATCAGTTCCGTTTTTTCAGGATGAATAGTCATGAAGTTATCCTTAGCCCATTTGTTTAAGTCGGCAATCGCTTTCTGAATGTTAGATAAAACTTCATCAACAGTTTTTCCTATGCAGAAAGCTGTGGTATCATCTGCAAACATTTCAACGGAAGCGTTCGTGGTGGCTCCGGGTAGATCATTTGAGTAAATGCAGTAAAGTCTGGGACCAAGTAAAGACCCTTGGGGCACACCAGTATCTATTTCCAACAATTCTGAATTAGAACCATTCACAGTGAACAAATTGTTTACGATTTTCAAGGTAATTTAGGAGCCAATCGTAAAAGGAGCCAGCAATGCCTAGAGAGTGTAATTTATCCTTGAGAACTATATGATTGACGCAATCAAACGCTTTTTGAAAATCGATTAAGACTACGCCAATAATATTGCTTTCATCCAGGGCTAAACGCCATTGTTCTGTTAATGAGAGTAAAAGCAGTTCAGGTAAGCCTCCTTTTCTGAAACCCCATTGATTCATTGAAATTAGATCGCTGCCATATAAGAAGTTGTCGAGTTGTTGGCTGACTACATTCTCATTAAGAGCGGTCTTAGTGGCAGACCCTCTCCAGTTTGATTATTCGTAAAACCTAATTGCTGTTTCAACACAAATTCTTTGAGGAAAATTATAATACTATTTATATTTTGCATCTATAATGCATCCATTACATTCCACACATGTGAAGTTTGATGTCTGAATCAAAGTCAAACTATTGCCATCAAACCTTTGCCATTAGGTTCAACGCACGTTAAGTTTGACGTTTGGGAGCAACTTCAGAATACCCCGCAACCCACGCCCTCCTTAAATCTACTGCTACCGTGGTCCGGGGTCTGCAGTCGGCTAGCAAGGTTGTGTGTATGTACTAAGTGTTAAACTGAAGTGCTACCGTGGTCTGTAGTCCCATAGTCGATGAATAAGTATTAAACTAAATGTTAAACTGAAGTGCTACCGCGGTCCGCAGTCCCGTAGACGATGAATAAATATTTAACTAAGAGTTGAACTAAAGTGCTACCGCGGTCCGCAGTCCCGTAGTCGATGAATAAATATTTAACCAAGAGTTGAACTAAAGTGCTAACGCAGTCCGCAGTCCCGCAGTGGATGAAAGAACGAGGTATATTCATGGTTTTTTTATACAGTTTATTATGTAAATTATGTCGACTGCGGGACTGTGGTAGCAGTAGATTTAAGGAGGGTGTGAGTTGCGGGGTATTCTGAAGTTTAGCTGACGTTTGAACTAGTATTAGGAAGGGGGCTCAGACCAAGTCAATACCTTCATGGGCATCACATGGAAATACTTACATGATCTCTGAAATGCTGACACAATGCCATGTCTGGATCAAGTTTAGAAGGTCCAAAACTTCCCTGCATCTTATTTAAGACTTGTTTCTGAATCAAATAAATGCTTGTAATGAAGGGAGAATTCCACACACCCCTAGAATGAAAGAAATAACTTAACGTTTCACTTTGATCACATAATATATTCAAAAACAGTATTGTCACAACAAACTGGCAGAATGGCATATTCGTTAAATCCCAGTTACGGAAAGCTAATACATGTTTATACCGAGGAACATCCCACGAGTTCCCAGTATTTGCTCAGTATACATGGGCCTTTATGCAAGTGTGTGCACCAAGAAAATACAAGTGACAAGTGGGATATTCCATGGTATACCATGAGAAAGCATTGCATGTTAAGTATTTATACCATGCCATAGAAACTACAGAGGATGGCACAATCAATGCCACATACACACAGAAGATGATGGGTAGGCCTGGTATAATACTGTCTAGAATACAACATGACAAAAATTAAGGGGTGACCTAAATGGATCATCTCATCTGGGGTAGGGTGGGGGGAGGGGAGGGTAGTCATACCTCTAGCTAGTCTCTTCACACTACAGATATTATCTCCTTCAAGAAAGAACTTTTCTACTTACTTCCTCTGCTTCTGAACAATAGCAAGGTAATCACGTGATCGAGCATAGTAACCATCATTTCCCAGGGCGCCCCAGAAGTTTGACCACAGTTTGCCATGCTTTGTTACAATAGGTGCTAACACAGGTCTTGGAAAAAAAGAAATAAAAATTATGTTATCCCGGTTTCCTTAGCATGAAGCGACGGAGAGTATTCTACTACTCCCTTGGATGGGATGCTAGTCCATCGCAGGGTTACCTCCCAGCATTAAATTCGCCGGTACCCATTTATACACCTGGGTGGAGAGAGGCACTGTGAGAGTAAAGTGCCTTGCCCAAGAACACAACACAATGTCCCCGGCCAGGGCTCGAACCCGGACCGCTCGATCCGGAGATGAGCGCACTAACCATGAGGCCACCACGCCTCTCACCAAATTATGTTAAGACACAATTAAATGCATCTTTTCTTTACAAACATTACATTTGGTAGACTTCAAATGAACATCTTTTGCTTTGTTTGAGGTATAAAAGTCAATGCTTGTCTTTTCTGACCTGTTTTGTTTGATAAGAATCTTCAACGTGTCCTTGTTGGTAAGAACAACAGAGCCATCCACAGAGAAAAGATAGTCACACTTCTTTTCTTTACACATCTCACTGAGAGAACAAAACCAAAAAACAATGTGAATCAATGATATATGCTATGAATTAAAACAACCATTCCTGTTACAAGATCAAAACATTATTTATTGCTAACACTACAAGTAATTTACAGAAAAAAACATGATTTTGCATTATTATAAACAATAATTGGATGAGGTTTTTGTGATATCGGGAATAATCAAGGCCTGATTACACTTGCCGAGACCTTGATTATTTCCGATATCACAAAAACCGAATTCAATTATTGTTTTATTAAACATTGTCTTATGGAAAATATGTGTGAAATGCCAGTAGATTTTACTTGTGCTTCTAAAAATACAAGGACAAACGCACCAAAGCGGCCGCATCTTTCGAAACCATTCAAGTGCTTGTGCTCTTAAGCCAAAGATGTATTACGCATGCGCACTACGCTAGGTATAATCTGCACATATAATTGGATAGCAGATTATACCCTAATCATGCTTGTCCACAAAATCACGTGAATTCTCAAAATAAGCAGGGGGCTGTTGGCCGATCAGAATGCTGATAGTGAGTACAATACTGAGAAACCAAAGGTTTCGTTTGTTTTTCGTTCAACAAAAGATCTCAAAAAGATGCCACTAGGAAAACTGAGTTTTTTTTGCATATGTTGTTTCAGAGAAAAGTTCTCAAGTAAAATGAAGGCCATATACCAAAATTCAGTTACTGGTATTTTGGAGCAATTTAAAAAATGGCTGAAAAATCTAGGGGATGTTCTTGCCTTAGGCTTTTTAATTGTAAAATCGTAATTATTACTAACAATAACGGATCTATTTGAAAATAGATGTACTAACTACATTGTTATGAAGTATTTATAATAACTCATTATGATGTTTTACACAAAAACATGATGGAGATCAGCATGATCGATAACAGTCAAACATTTTTATTTTCCTAAGTGGCTGTCATACTCTTTGAGTTAGTTTGTCTATCTGGTCATTGTACAACAAAACTCCAACCTAGATGTAAAGAGAATCTAACAGTACAAACAACAACAAACAAGATAAAACAATAATAAAAATGTCTTACACAGCATGATTTCTGGCTTGATACTCATTCACATTGTCTTCAGGTTGCAGTACAGTGAGAGAGTTGAATTGATCCTTGATCTCATCTGTTAACCATTCTCCAATTTGTAACTTGTGATACTGAACCTAACATGCGAGACAAGAATGCTATGGGTGTAGATAAAATTCTGTCATACAACTGTGCTATAATGAAAGGCGCTCGCAATTCTTAATATACTGTTGGTAAGTTGATGAAGTGCGTTTGTCAGTTTAGCAAATGTTTCTGCTTTTTCAGTATCTGGCAGAGCAAAAACTAAAAAAAAAAAAGCACACTGGCAGAATGCTGAAAAAGCCAGTATTTGTACAGGAATGCTTGCTATACAAGCTTATGTCTGTTCTAAGGTTGAACGAAGAAGAATGAAAATTCCCCACCGTGTCGGGCCAAGGATCCTTGTAACTTGGGTGTCCCAGGCTGTACAGGTGTCTAGGCATTACTCAAATGAGAACGTGGGGTTGGACTTGTAGTTAAGAGAAAATTGTGGGCCTCAGAAGCTTTTAATACAATCTCAAAATCTTGGAATCTTTTGTGAACTTGTCTAAACTCATATAAGCAAAATATAAATAATATATAAAATGTACTTAGCAGACAGTATACCTACCGTGTTGTGGATCAGAAGATCAATACGTTTTTTAGGATACTCCAACTGCATCATTCTATTCAAAAACTCTGGTATGAAAGGTGTGGGCTTTTCAATAAACCATCCCATCAAGATTTTAGGATATTCCTTCTCCTAGAAATGACAGAGAATCAAAATGTAGCAGTTAGAACCTAAGCAATAAAGGCTTACATAAAATGCTCCTTCGTAACTGAAATTTACTTTTATCCTACAAAATCTCCTGTAAAAGCAGAGATGCCAACCTTCAAATATCAAAATCTGGGAGTGGGAGATCACTTATTTTACCTTCTCAAGCCTAAAAACTTTTAACAGTAGAAGTTTGCCGATTCGACCACAAAAATGGACCAAAATTAATATCAAAAATGTTCTCATAAATTGCCAAAACTCACCCAACTACTAACTAACAAATGAAGACTTTCATAAAGGAAACACTATTGGCCAAAAAATGGATGGGCAAAGAGGATGGAGACCCAGCACGGCACACCATGGAGTGCCTAAAGCACACCATGGAGTGCCAAAGTGGTGTCGACTGGTGAAACACAGAGATTGTAGCAAGAGAGAGAGAGAGAGAGAGAACATTAAAGCAAAGAAACGTTCTCAAAGGAATTGAGTCACTTTAACCGAGATATTGTGGAATGAGATTCCTTAACAATTTTGACCATGTTGAAACATGAAAACCAACCCTGAAGTAAAAGTACTTGACAGGCCTCAGACTGCATTTCCCATGCATTTTGAAATCATTTCCATGTCGTGTAATGATCATGATACGTCAGGTGCCGTTACCAAGTTGAATCACAAAAAACAATCCGCCATATTGGTAACTTTTTAGCCAACCTGACGGGGAAAAATCCTTGGAAACCCCCCCAAAATTCAAAATTTAAATTTCACCCAAAATAAGTGAGAAAAATGCACTTTGTGTGCTAGCCTTCATATCTTCATATTTAAGGACCATTCAGGAGACCAGGAGATTTGGTCTGTAAACAAGAGACTCTCTGATAGTCCGGGAGAGTTGTTTTAAAGTGCACCTAACCTTTTTTTTTTGCTAAATTGAGTCTACTTGTTATTTGAAGCATTTGGGCACAAACATTTTTGAATTATTTGCTTGAATCCTCGATTTTCTATGGCCTCTCAAAGTCACACTTGAAGTGTTGCACGACCAAGTTTTAGGGAATCTGGGTCAGCGGTTGCTGATGACATCTACCCAGGAACCAAACACAATGGCGCACCAGTCAGCTTTCTGTATTTGCGGAGAAAATGGCAAGCAAAATTAATCGTTCCAATATATTTTGGAACTAAAACGTCCCAGATTTTTTTAAGAATCATTTCTTCTTCATCACTGGAGTCAGAGTTAAGTTTCAATTCAAAGCCTCCGAAATAACCTTCGATCGAGCACGTTCAGACATTTGACAACTGTGAAATCACTGCCCAGAGCTTTGAGAGCACTTTGCAACTGAATATTTCAACGACGGGGAAGAACTCTTTGTGGACAAGCTGCTTGTATATTAGGAATGGAAAGCTAGATACGAAGCTAGTGGAGGAGCAAGAAAACAAAAAGCAGGAAAGAAAACTCAAGGACTGCTTTGGATGGTAAACAAGGTTCCCACGAGTGTTTATGAAGCCCGTTTACAGTTGCAGTTAGCGAGAATGTATTTTGTCAAGGTATGGTTGTTCTATTAAATCAGTTACCTTTGTATTTTACTTCCTAGAATGCTTCATGTTTATTAGAGCGAAGTACATGTTGCAGTTTTCAAGATGGGATTACCTCCTAAACACTAGTAACACTGGCTTCCATCTGGCGATTGAAAATAGTAGAATTGTTTGGGCCTTTATTTTTGAAGCTTCGCGAAACAAGGTGGAAGGAAGCATTTCATAAAATTACCGATTTCACATTGTTACACGTTTTAAGTCGTAACTCCAAATCACCAAATGGGGAATGTATTTTTTTCTCAATGCTTAGCGCGAAGTTCGTCAGATAAGCAAACAGGATGTGCTCCCTAAGCAGTCTGCAGATAATATTACGCGGCCGGCATATTTTTGACACTATTCCACAGAATTTTTGTCAAACTGCTGTCTTCCAAACGTTCGAAAAACTCTAGGAGTCTAACAATTTTGTTACCGTGTAATTTTAAAGGATTAGTCTTCCACTTTTATCTGAATCAAAAGACAAATTAGTGTTGGTTGGCGGCGTATAGTTACAACTTATTTACGTATCAGTAATCGGTCGCATGACTTTGCCAGATATGTTATAAATACTGTGGGATAGGAAGGTATAGGTTGTCGTTAGTGTCTCTACAAATTGCTGGTTGGTTTTCAGCAGAAAATTTTGAAAAAAGCGTTGAAAGTCTGCAGAACAAATTCCACTAAGAGTTCTTCAATGGTTCTCACAGAGTTAGTTCGCCTGTTCGATAATTCGACAAAATCAACCATCGCTTACGTTTTTATTGTACTATTGACCGATCATCGCCATTAAATTATACTATATCTTTCTTTAAATCTGGGATATTGCTTCAACAGCCGATAGCAACTCTGGAAGGCGTTTCTGCGCACTTTTCTTATATGTTTTGCATCATTCTTAAGGAAATGAGAGGACAGGAGATATTTGATCTTCCTGGGTAGACATCACAACAGCTGCTGGACCCATTCTCCTCAGACTCGGTTGTGCAACAAAAATGGTGGTGTTTTTGGGATTTCGTTGGGGCACAGAAAATCGAGGATTTATCCAAATCAAAAAAATTTTTCACAGAAGTATTTCAAATAACAAGTAGATTCGTTTTAGTGAAAAATTTGGGGGTTAGGTGTACTTCAAATGTTTTAAATCAAGCTGTGCGTTACTGGCAAATGTAAATGTTGTGTTACCTTGAGTTTGCCTAACGATATTGTATCTT
Organism: Catalaphyllia jardinei; assembly: GCA_022496165.2. Lineage (NCBI taxonomy): Eukaryota > Metazoa > Cnidaria > Anthozoa > Scleractinia > Caryophylliidae > Catalaphyllia > Catalaphyllia jardinei. The sequence continues at coordinate 32,822,947 of CM042749.1, forward strand.
CGGCACACGCAGTGCAGCCATCTCTGAAGTTCCATTTATCAGGCAGGTAGTTATCCAGGTAGTTTAAAAACAGCTGAAAGCACACAAACAAAAAAACTGGCTTACTCCACTGTCAACATACAACTCGTTATAGGAGTCACACAAGAATAACAGATATCCTGTAAATCCTGGTGAATATATAATGTAAACTATTATTTTTATGATTGTTTTCTACACTGTAATGGAGATGAGAGAGGAAAAAAAATGCTAGCAAGTAATTATTATCATATAACTGATACAGTTGAGTCATATTACCTTGCTGGGTCCATTACCATGGGCTACAAGAGGCTGTGTTCCATATTCCTTGTTCTCCAGCCAGGCCTTGTCACCACTGAACTTGATTTCCACTTCCTCTGCAAAAGATATTTAATGTGTTACGTGTGAAATGTCCATATGACGCTGTATTCTGTACCTTAAGCTCATGGTCTAAGGTTATCAGAAATTCCAAGGAGGTCAAAAATGTTAAAGGAAAGTAAGGATTCAACCAAACTATCCCGAGATGGGAGGCTTATGGTTATTTTCTGCAACAACATGTCTTCACCATAAAACATAAAGTTCTTATATCAAAGTTCAGGCCAAATGTAGATAATTGTATGACTTAAGTTGTTCCAGTCAGTTGAAGTAGTATACCTTCTGCTCCATTCAGATTCATAAAGATTTCTGCTTTGTTATCTAACTTCATTTTCAACTGATCCTGTCAAAGCCAAAAAAGAAATAAAAAAAATAATATTAAAAAAAATAATAAGCAACTATTATACATAAATCCTTGAATTTCTATCTGCAGCCACAGCTTTCATAATTTCCACCAATGCTAACTTAACAACTGACAACGAGGAAGCCAAACATTATAAGCCACACAGTGTCGCAAGGGTTGGGCTTTACTGCTTATTAATTGCAGTCGTTGCTGGTAATTGAATGGCTTGGTGCAAGACGGTCGTAAATGACTTTTTCGGGTAAAAATTTTTTTCCTTCAAAAGTGCCTGAATTTTTGCATGTGCTTTTCAATAAAGCAGAAAAACATTCTCCTGTATCTTTTTTTGGCTAAAATTCTCTACTTTTTCCACTTTGTTGCGTTCTTTGTGCACGCTTTGATATTTTGACTTCATTTTTCTCAGAACCAAAGTGCAAACCATCCAAAAAAATTACATGGGAATCTTTTACTACTTAATTGAAAAGCACATGCAGAAATTCAGGCACTTTTGAAGGAAAAAAATTTTTACCCGAAAAAGTCACTTACGACCGTCTTGCACAAAGCCATTCAAGCCATTCACTATTGTTCAAACCGATTCAAGTTTAATTATGCATACAATAACATGGCTCTATTACTCCTGCTTTGTTAGCACAAGCGGATAAGGCGCTCAACGGGCCGGATTCAAATTTGTTTTGTCGTGACGCCGGTTCAAGTCGATGCGAGGTCAATCAATTTTTTTTGTGTGTGTGCTGTTTCTCTACTTCTTTCAAAAACCAACATATCCATTGTAATCGAATTGCCGTTTTTACTCGCTAGGATCTGGTATTGATATGTTTTTAGCTGGAATTGCGACGTAAGCTTTTGGCGCGCAAAGCAGTAATTTACCAGAAATTCAGCGCTTACCTGTTCATTAAGCATAGTTTGCTCGTTATTTCCACCGATATTCAGCGCTTGTTCGAGGAATATTTGTGCCCGCCTGGTAGGAGATTTGGCATCATTAAGCCTTTGACCCTCGATAAGTCACCAGCATGCCTCAAAGAACCGAGGTGTGTTTTTGTTCCGAGATCATGGTTTAACTTAGCCATTGATTGAAGAGCAAGTGAGCCAGGCGGTAAGAGTCTAGAAACGCTTCTTCTTCCAAAGCAAAGCATTTGTCGGGGACTTAGGGCTGATTTGCTAAAGTTCGCGTGTGTCAGTTTTGGAAATTAGAACTACTTTCTAGACTCTTATTATTTTCTTGAAATTCAGCCATGTAGCATCGTTCACTGCCAAAATTTCTGGGATATCCCATAATAATCTTTCATACGTATGTAAAGCCAGTGCCGTGACTATTGTGTGTATGACTTACAACGTGACTCAAACACGGCCGGGAACTGGTGAGAAAGGCGGCCAGGCAGCAAAGTCCTTGAATTTGACCTGTGTTAGGTGAAAAGTTAATTTCAACAGATTCAAAGCCGTTTCTACGGGCCAAAAAAGAAGGCAGGTCGGTTAAATTGGCAAGCAAGCGTTCCTTGAGTGTATGGTGGATTTCCAAGCAGATGATTGCTTTGAATTGTGATAGGATCGAGCCCGCCGCGAAGATAAAAAGACAAGAAAGAACGCCTGATCGCAGGTTAGGAAGAAGAAAACTTCAGCTGAAATGTAAGTTTTTCTTTGTATTTCAGCGTTCCTTGGCTGGTAAATTTTCCGTTTCATGCGCTTTTTTTCGGCATGAGCAGCGTGTTAGCTGAAGGCTTCCTCTTTCTGCGTTGTCAGAATTAATCATTTCATGGAACGAGCAGTTTTGCACCGGCCAAAAAAATACTTTCACCTAGAAACATTTTATAAATCACTGACGTAGCCTATTTGCAAAACGTTTAACGTCTTTCTCTAGGCACTAATCATTGACTTGATTTAGGTATCGATTCGTGCAATAGATTCTAACGTATCATGACCTTAACTCTAATCTAATCCGAAGACTAACCTTCAATGCTAACCCTAGTTTCGAGCGGTAATGCTAAACCTAACTCTAATAAGACTGAGAACTCTTAACCCTAAGGGTTAAAGTCAGCTGCCAATGTAAGTTTTG
>CM042749.1:32825754-32847585 GCA_022496165.2 Catalaphyllia jardinei
AACTTTGTTCTGTAAGCCTAATCTTCAATGCTAACCCTAGTTTCGAGTGGTAACCCTAAACCTAACTCTAATAAAACTGGGAACTCTTAACCCTAAGGACCTGTTTTGGCCTTGTTCAATTTTAGCAAAACATCTAGGGGACGTTCTTGCACGCGGCCTTTCAATTGAGCTTACATGTTGTGAAATGAACTTCTTGCTGTTCTCTACGTGAAATCAAAGTCCTTGCGGTGGCGTGATAATGTGAAATCAAAATTCTAACTGTCAGTAAATGACCTGATATCAAGAGTGTCTAGCTTGCACATTGCATGAAGTAAACCTTTGGCTGTAATTTGAGTGAAATTAACGTCTTTGTGGTCGCACGTTAACCTGAAATCAAAGTTTTAACGGTTTTTACCAGTAATCAACATTTTCGAAGGTTACACGTTGCGAAAGATCAATATTTTGCTGGATTTTAAGTGGAATTAGGGTCTTTGCGGTCAGGTGCGAAACGAGGAAGTCACTGAAGCGTGGCATTTGCTGCCAGTTGAATGGCTTGGTGCAAGACGGTCGTAAGTGACTTTTTCGGGTAAAATTTTTTTTCCTTCAAAAGTGCCTGAATTTTTGCATGTGCTTTTCAATAAAGCAGAAAAACATTCCCCTGTATCTTTTTTTGGCTAAAATTCTCTACTTTTTCCACTTTGTTGCGTTCTTTGTGCATGCTTTGATATTTTGACTTCGTTTTTCTCAGAACCAAAGTGCAAACCACCCCAAAAAATTACATGGGAATCTTTTACTACTTAATTGAAAAGCACATGCAAAAATTCAGGCACTTTTGAAGGAAAAAAATTTTTACCCGAAAAAGTCACTTACGACCGTCTTGCACAAAGCCATTCAATTATTGTCATCAGGGATTGTTACAAATAATTATTATTGAACGCACCCTTTTTTGCTTGTCCAAAAATAACTTGGTGTAATACAACTGATCATCTTCGACATCTTCAATGGCATGATCTGCCACAACTTGGTGGAATGTCGAAGCATAACCTATAAAACCTGATGAAACATAGACATGTAACAATTATAGTTACTGGTAATAGGCCTTATCATGGTTTTCGAGGCCATCTTGATGGGTAGGCAAAGCAGTCAGAAATTACAGTGTTTGTATGGGAATTTCATGGCAAACAGCTTTTCCCAAAATTGAATTTTATGGAATTGATGAATCGCAACGTTAAAATCCTGAGCAGAAAATTGTTTGAAGGATGTAGCTTGGCTAGAACGCACTCAATTCATTTTTCTAATTTTCCATACATTTTTCTGTAAATTAGGCAGAAAAGGAAAGGGCGGCGTGGGAAAAAAAATTACAGACAAATGTATGAAAAATTAGAAAAATTAACTGAGCATCTTCTTTCCAACCTACATTCTTCAATACAATCTTCTACTTGTTATTTTAACGTTGTGATTCATAAATTACTTGCCATTGGATTCTCATACATACAAACACTGGAATTTCTGACCACTTTGCCTACCCATAAAGATGGCCTCGAAAAACGTGATAAGGCTTCTTATTATAATAAACCTGTACAGGTTTACAGATGTAAAGTGAGAAAATAGCCAGGAAAAACATGATCAATGAGAACATAACTGGCATGTCCATCAGGACAAAGAAAAAACTGATTTCGTATTTACCTCCTGAACAAAGATATTTTTTTCCACGAGTAACCTCTGGGTATTGGTCCTGTAAAGCAAAAAATTAAAATACTTTTAACATGCACCTCTTTGTTATCACTAACCTCAAGACTCCTGAATGTAGGGGTCGGGAGTATCCCATTTCCCAACCAAATGTTATTGGGTTCCCACACTACAATCCCAGAGAAAAACTTAGGACATGAAAAAAGTTTTCCCCTCCCTCACTTACAATGCTGATAATCAGGCGATTTTCCCTTTTTGTTGGAAAAAATGTGATATTTTCAACATTGATTAAGGAGAATGGGGCATACCTAATACAGCTCAATCCTATTTCCATTTGTTGTGCCTAATGGCAAATCCCATTTTCCCACTAAAAAAGCAGGCCGAATTCTCATTTTCTCACTTGAGACCTGTCTTTATGGTTAGCAAAGAAGATTAAGGGTAAATCATATGATAAGAAAAGAGGAATGGCAAGGGAGGAGAGGTGAGGAAAGGAAAGGGGGGTAGGAGAGATGGGACGGGAGTTTAGGAGAGAAGAGGGGAGAAGAGGACAGGAGAGGGGAGGATAGGAGGGATGGACTGGAGAGGAGAGGGGAGGGGAGCATAGCACAGGAAAGGGAAGAAGAGGAGAGGGGAGCATAGTGCAACAGAGGGGGCAAGAGGAGAGGAGATGGCAGCAAAGTGGCGGGGTGGACAGGAGAAGAGCGGGGATGTGAGCATAGCAAGGAAAGAGAAGAAGAGGGGAGGGGAGAAAAGAAGATGGGAGAGAAGCAAAGGGGAGAAGAAGGGAGAAGAGGAGAGGAGAGGGGAGTATAGGGGAGGGGGAAAGGAAAAGAAGAAAAGAGGAGAAGGAAGGAATTTTTCCAGATCAGCTGAGACAAATGTACATACTTTGAGCCATCTGTCTGGCCAGCAGAACCCTTCAGCAGAAAAGACCAAGTTGGCACTAAACTCAAGAAACTTTTTCAGGAATTCTTTGGGATTTGCAAGTAGAATCACATCATAGCTGAGGAGAAATCACAATATATTATCATAACTGTAAAAATTCCATCAAAATACAAATAAATGAAACCATATTTATTGACAAAAGAATGACTAAAAACAATTTCACACTGACATCGTACCTGTCCACAAACATTAGCACTAGATTGCTTTCATTCTTGTGAAGTTCTGTTTCTTTTTTTAGAATGTTAATTTTGTGGCCTCCGCCAGGATAATTCTTGACATCCCCACCTCGCCACTCCTCACCCATTCCGAGCACCTACAGTTACAACAGATTGTGCAATTAACTAAAGTATTGAAAACAAATAAAGAAGCCTAAATTGTGTATTACACTGTGATAAAACATGATGGGCATTTGACAACACAAGGGAAATGTAGAAAACATCAGCTGCAGGCAAGTGTTTTCTACATTTCTCGAGTGTTCTCAAACGTCCGGAGTGTTTTATCACAATGAAATACATGGTTTAGGCTTATTCATTTGCTTTAAGATATAGATTTTTCATGTGCAAAACAATAAAACATGCTTTTTCTATGTTTTATACTCTGATTAAACATGGGTTTTTGACCAATCAGAGCATGCACAGGATCCTACCTATTCAATAAACAGAAAACATGTACATGTACCATGTTTCTATTGAGTTATAGATTAAACAAGAGTGGAAGTTTGGGAGAATGAGAAATCCTGAGGGAACACAAGCTGCAGGCGAGAGTTTCCACAGCTTTTTCAAGCTCACCCAAACTTTCACAAGTGCCTCTGTAACTCGATAGAAACAGGGAGAACATGTTTTCTATTTCTCTTAGAAAACACAGTGATAAGAAAAAGGAAAATGACTTGTTAATTTTGATTATCAAAATGTAAAATAAAATTCTCTTTGTTCGTACCACCATTACATTAACGCAACACTCCCCCCAAAGAAATGGCTGCTCACAACCGAACCACATTCCTTTCTATTGTATTTTTGGTTTCCTTGCGGTCTGTTGAACAGACCAATCGCATAACAGCAAAGTGCAAATGACATAAGCTTTTGCGCGAAAAGGCCTGCGGTGCGAACAATGAGGGATTTCTGGCTTTTGTTTCACCCCTCACGCACACCACCAAAAATGGGCTGTGTTCGCGGGATACGATCATGACAAATGAAAACAAATGTGAATGAAAGCCCCACATACTAAGTGTTTCATGTCATCACTATGTTTAGCTAATGAGAGAATATAGTTTTTCTGGAAATGTCTAATTGCAAGCATCAATCAAGGGTTGAAAGCTTCCTACAGATTGAAAACAGGAGACAAAAGCGGCATTCAGAACTCGCTGTCAACAAATCAAGCGAAGCTATTTGATTTCTTAGTCCCTTCATTAGGCAAGTTAAAATAGATATCTTCCTTCTTCACAATGATTTTTTGGAGTTGAATTGAAAGCTTCTAGTAATTAGCTTTAATGAACTTTTTCAGTTAAAAACAAAGCTCATTCAAGTGTCACAGATATCTTTCCGCATCCTTAAACAAAAGCCGGAAATCCTTATGTTCATTTTGTGATGTCTCCAATAACGAGATTCAAAGATAAATAACATTCTCTGATTGGGCAAGTTTCAAAGGGCAAGTTTGGCGTGAAACGGTTTTTGAAAATGGAATGGAAGCCGTGATTGGCTTAGTTCATGAAAGGAATGTGGTTTGGTTGTGAGCAGCCGTTTCCTTGGGGGAGGGTTGCGTGACATCCCAAAAACGGCTGCAAAGGAGACTAGTTGGTTATGAGATGATTATAGGATCACACAGGAAAGGGACGGGGAAAATGGAAATGATATTTCTTCACAGATTTCCTTAGAATTCACCTTGACACGCAGAAAAGAAAACAACTTTGTAAAGATCTAAAAGCTATATCATGATGGTAAATGGTAACATAAAAACCGTTTTTGGTATGTTTTTAATAACAAAATCATTGCAAAGCGTCTCTGACAGCCTTTCTTTTGTTCAGCTGAAAATACAGTCTAAATAGCTTTTCCTCACAAGAAGAAGCTAATCACATGTTGAATAGGCATGCCACTTCCACTTCACAATATTAAATGTAGGGGTAACCCCCTTTTGTTAAAGTTAGTCATCTTTTTTGAAAACTTTTACAGTGCCCCATAGATCCTACGCAAAAATGGCTGCCTTTATATTATTCTTTTGTTTGTAATTAAATTAACCTTACTAACCTCGTTTTTGAAATAAAAATTGTAAAGAATTTGTTATCCTGAACGAGGTTAGTGAGGCTATTTTGAATACGAAAGAATAATTTAATGGCAGCTATTGTTGCATAGGGTCTATACACTTTTCCTGTCACCTCCCCTGTAAGTAATAGATTTGCACCTGTCTTGTTTTTGCATGCTCGCAATGCCATCTGCAGATTCATGTTTACAGTTGGATTCCAGTATAATTTTAAACAGATAACAGCCAGTTTTTCAGCTGGAAAACGTTAATAGCTAGTGGTTAACAATATGCTGAGATATTCTGGTGTTCCTGGTTTAAGTACAGGTTCATTAAACTTGATTTGGTCACGGGGGAAAATTTTGCAAAAAAATTTAGTGGTGTACTTGTTAGTGTAGCTGATTGCATCAATGTCAACCCTAGCGCACATGTGGCTCTTAACCATGCCTTGTGTGATATCCAGATCATGGGCATACCAACAAAAGTAGTCACTGTCCTTAACCCCTAAAAAAATCTCATGACGAATTTCCAAGGCATAAAAATTTCAAGAAAGTACTAAATGAAATAAAACAAGAAACAGGAACATTACCAATGGAATGTTTGTGTTTGTCTATTCATCACATCAAATTTTTTCACCAAAATTTTCCTGCTCAAAAAATCCTGAAATTGAAAATTTCGAACTCTAAAAATCCTTTGAACATTTATCTCACTTGAAATCTGGAGTACACCCCCTGGGCATCAAACATCACAAAAACAAATCCTGTAGGTAAGACAAGACCCCTAACTGAACTTGGATTGCACTACATCCAAGAGAGTATTTTTTTTAAGATAGCCAACAAAGAGTAAATAAGGAAAAATTAGATCACTAGCTGACAACTTATCGATTCAACTGTCATTAAATTGCACTCCATTCCAACGTTTTACTTGCATTTAATATATTATTTCTTCATTTCTTTGAAAACAAGAGACCAAAATACTTCACTTTGAATTGTATGAGGCGACATTTTTCCCAATGCCTTCCACATAAATTTAATAAAAGTCGTGAGAATTAGCATGTGTCTTCAGACTCTACATGTATATACACTAGATCCATTCATTACAGACGGACCATCAAGGGCTCTTTCATGACAACAAGACATTCGATACTTCACTCTATGCCAACGTGTAAGTCTTTTAAGTGTTGTGATCGGCCGGCCTTTTCCTTAAAAATTGTAGGAATCCGACGACATCTTTTACGATATGTGAAACAAAAAAAAAACGTTAGCACTTTTACTCGATTCCCAGAAGCATCCTTCAAAATCAGGCTTCACGGTTAAAAATAAAAATTCAAAACGTTTACGTGCAGAAAATTCTGAGATTGCTATCACCCAAGTCTGTTTTTGAATTCGTCTCCTTCGCGAAGTTCGTTTCTGAAGGCAAAGTGCAGTTAACTGAGAAGGAATCAGATCTAAGCGAGAAAATCATAGAAATCTGAATTTCTGTTTACACGGAATGATTAAATATTCAAATGCTCAAGAAGAACAAACAACACGTGCGAAATCAACATGTTAGAGACCATGCAGAAAATTTGACGGCAGCTTCGCATCTTGCTCCGAATTTCTGAAAATGAGTCGATTTCATTGTAGCTTCAGGACGTAACGAAGGTTTAAGTCGATGGTATCTCTCACGATTGAATAAAATTAACAAGAAACTAGAAGATAATTTAAGTTAACTTGTGGGTCACTACAGATGATCAACTCGTCTGAATTATAAAGCATCACACAGCTGATCGAAGGAGATACATATAAGCTTATGTATGAATAATTGACGATACCTTCACATCGATGTTATTAGCTTTAGTGGATCTCATAAATCTTTTATAGCCATCTGTTTCATCTGTTGCTACCGTTATGGCAAGTAGTTTGAGCTCATCCAAACCTATAAACCCGCAGGCAGCATGGAAGAGAAATCACTTTGAGATCGATGTGTGATGTTCTACTAAGATTACATCGTAAATGTTAGAAAGTATTTTCCCCGTAAACCACAAGTCTTACCTCGTTCCTCACAACATACATCTGGTAGAAGTACAGCTAAGACAGCTAAAAGAATACAGCTAACACATCGGAGTGTTTCTCGGCTCATCTTTAAGTGAATCTACCGAGACACGAACTGTGCCTAAATGGAGCGCTCCAGCGCTCTTGGCTGAAAATATTGGGTCACGTGATTATTTAGAGGGCAAAAAATTCCTTAATGGGGTGGGATGTTGGTGGGGTATAAGACGGAAAGATGAGTGATTTTTTGAAAGTTTTCGTTAATAAACATTTACACTTCCTCAAGCCTCGTGATTGTTTGAGAACTCTTAAAAACATCACTGTCATTGTCGAATTGTTAAATGCTGACAGAACTCACATTTAGGGGTACCCTGGGACACTTCGGCGGACACGAGGGACGAAGCCCCAGCGACACCCAAAACCGCGTAATAAAACCTCCGGCACCCAGAGTAATTTAGGTGTCTAAATCACATCTTTTGTTCAGCATTAGTCTACGCCTGGGTGTGTAGTTGAAATTTATATACTTCAAAACTAATTTTTGAATTTTTGGTCAGTCCATAAAGGAGGTGAGGACAATTGCAAATAACTTTGGTCAGAGGTTGAAGGTTTTAGAAGCGGGCCACACAATCCCACCCATTTTTTTTTTAACAGTCTTCTCTATTTCATGATTTTCTACCCGAAGGGGTGAATTACCCTGTACACAATTCCACACCAGAAGGTAAATATCCCTGTTGGTAAAACCACTCAAGTACTTGATAGAGAAGCACAAATTCACTTAATAGCTTATTTCGAGGACCACCTCTGAGGTACTTTGTGCCTTGTCTGTGCTCAGTCTGTCTGTGCCCTGTCTGTGCTCAGTATGGCTGGGACGACTTATCTGTTAAACCACTTCAATTAACTAATTAATTAAAGAGACAATTTTTCCTCTAGACTACTTCCATTAAATAAATAATTCAATAAATTAATTTATTCTCACAGCATTCTTCCAAAACAGGTTTTATTTTGAGTTCCTATATTGATATTTAAATAAGTTTGTAACTAAATGTGTTCATTAATGAGTGAAAAGTAATGCTGATAATAGTACTGGCTGTGTAACTAAGGTTTTGAATTATTCGTTGATCAACTGTGTTGAAACCTGTTGAAGGAACAAAACGTGGCCTTTGGGATGATGTTTACAGTTGTTCAGAAGACATATGAAATTATCTGTTCATCTATAACAGGTATTATTAAACATTGGATTATTGAATAACGCAATTGGAGAGTTTTCATTGGCTTAGCCACCATGGGTTATGAGCCATTATACCATGCTCAAACAATTTTTCAATTTTTTTGGTGTTTTTATTTTTATTAAGTCTTGTTTTCTATATTTAGGGGGCATTTTTAATAAAACAATTTCCACTCACGCTTGTTGGATAAGAGATGATTATAGCAACTTGGTGCTACGTGCCTCATTGGTTATCTATCATCTCATATCCAACATGCGCATGTCGAATAATTAAGAAATAGAAAACATGTACCGTGTTTCTAATGAGTTATTAAAAAAAGATGAGTGGAAGTTTGGGAGAACACGAAATGCTGTGAGAACACGAGCCGCAGGTGAGTGTTTCCACAGCTTTTTCGAGTTCTCTCAAACTTTCACGAGTGTTTCTATAACTCGATAGAAACACGGAGTACACTTTCTCTATTTCTTTTAGAAAACACGACGATGAAAAAAAGGAAAACAACTTAACTTTGATTATCAAAAGTAAATTCTCTTTGCTCGCGCCATCATTACGTCAACAGCTCGTGCCTAGTTCTGTGTCTCCATTGAGTTATACAAACACGATTTTTAACCAATCAGCGCACGTGCTTTCTTAGGACTGTTCTAATTGTTAAATATCACATGAAGGAAGAACAGCTAGTGAAAAGTGTCTTGCCAGGACTTCTAGATATTGATATAATTAACATGTCGTGAAAATTTTGTGTAATAAGGTAATTGTAGTAAAATGATGACAACATGCAAATCTGCTATTACTTTTCATCTTTGTAGGGGGGACCAAGTTGTCACATGATCTAAGAATTCAAAAATTAAATTGGAAAAACCATGGCCACCTTGCATCTTCAGTTTTTTTCAGTTGATTTCTAGCAATCACTACAAAAACAATTATTGTAATTGGCTTATTTTATCAGTAACAATTGACTTGATCCCTAATATCAAATTATTTGTAATAATACACAAAGCTGAGTGACTCATGGTCATACATGGTGAATGTATGTCTTGTTTTGTTGTATTTTTTTCAGACTTTCCTCGTCTTCCTTGTACAGGTCAAGAGTGTTTTGATGGCCCTTACAGCTTGTCCTTTTTGATGATCAAACACTGCTTTACCACTTTGTGAAAGCTCTCCTCCCAAGCATGAATCAAAGCATCATGCACAATAAAATTCTCCCCCAGAATTTCTTCACGGCGTGGTGCCACCACATGCTGCGAGATATCTGGATGATCTACAGGCGTGTGTATGTATGGTCAATTAGCAGTTCAGCAAGTACTTGTCATCAGAAAAGTACCCGATATCAGACTTTCCCTATGCTATGTGATTTGTAGTTTCCTGTGGTCAATTTTCTCCAGGTGAACAAGACTTATGAAGTGTGTTAAGGAGTGTTAAGGTTGCTTATGATGTTATTTAGCCTTGATTTAAACAGTAAGGGAGGTAGACTAGCCTTGTGGTTACTGCAACTGACTCCAGATCACATGGTCTAGATTCAAGCCCTAGCCAGGGACATTGTGTTGTGTTCTTAGGCAAGACATTTTACTCTCACATCGACTCTCAATGCAGGTGTTTAAAATGGTACTGGTGAATTTAATGTGAGGGCAATCCTGTGATGGACTGGCATCCCATCCAGGGCTGAGTAGAAATACTTCTAGTCACTTAATTCTACAAAAATCAGAGATAAGCACTGGCCTGATGGCACTTATGTCCAGGATTGAATGCAATTATTGTTTTATTGGTACTTCATGTTTGGCAAGGTTATTTCAATTGACACTTTCATATTACTTCGTATCTGACAGACCTGTGTGTGTTTTGGTGACTTTTTACCAATGAGGACACTTTGTGATGCTTATCATAAAGAGTTTGAATCTCGTTAGTGTTCAATCCTGGACATATCTCCCTGATAGGCCACTTGGCTCTGATGCAGACTTAACCTTCCTTCAAACCTCACATCACAGGTCATATGAGGATATTGCATTGGTCCTTTTGGCAACCCTTCCCAGCTGCAGGTTAGAAAATAAACCCTGCCAAAGCTCAACTTTGCAAGTTCTATCTGAAATTTTAACTTTCTTTGAAACTAGAGAAAAATTCTTTAGAGACATTAAGAGTATTTTTTGACAATTTAAAATACTCTTTGATGACATAGGAGCTTTCTCTGATTGCCTGTAGAATATAAAATAATATAAATAAAAATAAAAGTGAAATAAATGTACTTAAAAAATGCGGACTCTCACTGATGAATGTTTAGAAAAGAATGCATAAAATGTTGTAAACATAATTTTGTGTAGAAAAGGATACGGCTTCAGGTGTTCTGCAAATGCTTTGATCTCTTCAGCCATAGTGTCCTATAAAAAGAAGACCATATATGTATAAATTAATGTTTCTCTGTGCTGATTTTCTAAACTGAGAGTAGGGCTTGTGAACTACTGAAACTGTTACAGTGTGTTTACTGAAACTGGGGCACCTAGACAATGAAAGCCAATGAGATGACAAAACTGAAACTGTGACATTTTCAAATCCAGCTAATCAAATGTCTGGTACAAAACAATGAAATCTCAACTACTGTAGTAATTTGTTTATGATGCTTATGCAACTAATCTGATTGGTTTTCATTAACTGGGTGGCTGCGGTTTCAGTAAATGCACTGTATTCTATGTAGAATGCTATGAGTTGAAGATTCTGTGACCAACCACTGGTGTGCTTGTTACCTGTTGCACTGTGGTCAAAAGGCTGATCTCAACAAGATAAGAATCTGAAATGGGTTGGCATGACTGAGGATCATTAACACTGGCAACCTGAAATGTTACAACTCATATTAATTATTAAGTATTATAATAATGAACTAATGAATGATTGAATGTTAAATAAGTTTATTTAGTTAAATAATTAATTTATTAAAATTAGCATTTTATAAGAACAAGAAAGTATGTAATTATATACACAATTTTTCAGTCCGATCTCTTCCATAACAACATCTTGTAATCTCAAATATTTTCCAAGGCTAAGAAGTTTAAAATTTACCATTTGCCAACTATCTAAGATGGATATAAACCTTGCCAAAGACCTCATCTTGGGCTACATACATAAAATTATGTGGGCCTCCACAAAGCTCTTCGGAACGTCTCAGAGGATTGGTTGAGAAAATTATATACAAACAATGGTAACAATGGAGCCTAGCCCTAAAACAATAAGAGCTTCGTGCCAACAAGATCCAATGAAATTAGAGGTTTTAGAGAGCTTTGTGACAACAGAATTATGTTGATGCAACTTATTTCATTCCATTGCCACTGAATAACTTGCTTCATGCTACGAACCCACAATTAAGTACTAGTGCAAAAAAGAGGAAGGGCTTATTGCTAAAATATGAATTTGCTCTCAGATTATCCTCAACATGTCTGCCTAACATTATTGTGCTGCAAAAGTCACTGGACAAGGGAAATGAACAATATTACTTACTCTGCACACTTGACTCACAGTGATACGCATGTGTCCTTTAACAAAATAATATCCCTTCAAGACAAATTCACTTTCAAACCTAATGTGACAGGAACGAAGAAAGACTGTATTACTTCTTATGTATCATATATAGACACCTTTCACATCACATCAACAGCTTACATGGAGTTTGCTCTCTGCACTAGAAACATAGCATATAGGAAAAACATTTGAACAAGGTATTTTGGGTAAAATTAATTGAATCTTGTGTGACTACTGACTGAGATGTTGATGGAGTGTTCACTGAGTAGCGATCGAGATGCTGATTGAGTGTTGATCAATATGATGATCAAGTGTCAATCAGGGCGTCAACAGAGTTTTGATCAAAAGTAATGAATGACACTCAACCGCAGATGCCTTTAGTGCATGAAACATTAAACTAGACTACACCTCTCACAAGTAACAAAGTAGAGTGACATAATAAGTGAAACAACTGACCTAAATCCAAGTTCTTTAAGGAAAGTCGTCAGATTATCACTTGTTGACACCTCCACACAGCTACGTAACAATGTACTCCGACTTTTATCACCCATTTCACTTTGACCAACATAACGTAGCTGCCTGTTGAGCAAAATAAGTTTGCTTAATTAAAAAGCTCTGCTAAATATACAGAGTATCAGGATGTCCCGCAGCACAATTCTCTCAGTCCACTTTCACTTTGAAACAAAACAAATTAATGCTTACCACGGGGCTTTTGGGTCATCTAGGGAATGTCGTGCTCTAAAGGAAACATTACTGCCAGGACTACCTTTAAAAATAACAAGAAATGCTACATATTTAACGCTCTGACATTGAGAAACATGAGCCTTCCTTAAAAGGACAGGGCATGGGTTCTTAAACTATACTTTCCTTTGAATAAACCTAAACCTTTTTTGGAAGTTCTTTCCACTCATTCAAAATGAGCTATTGGTGAACTATTAATGAACTATATAATTATGAACTGTTAGTTAAAAATCGTATAGTAAATAGTTATCTTTCTTTATGTCTGATATTATCTTTGTACACATTGTTATATGTACCATGCTTTATATTTTGTCAACTCAGTCTAGGTAATTAGTTAATTATTTATACTTGCCTTCATTGTATTTTACTTTTGATCCTAGCCTTACTGTTACTGTTAACTTTAATTTTACTCCAAGGAAGCCCAATGTCTGTAAGCCTTATGGTTTCTTTATGGGCTTCCTTGCCACTTTCATTTGCTTTTAAAGAACTTAAGGTTGAACTTTTCAATACATTTTTCATTCATGGAAGAAAGGACGAAGGAAAATAGGGAGGGAGAGAGAGGGAGGAAGTATATACAGCAGAGAAGCCCATGTACAATAGTCCAAACCTTGGAGATGGCAAATGTCACATTCTTGTCCCAAAGTAGAGCTCTGCTAATTCAACCATAACTTCATACAATTCTTTGAATGGGAGACTGGGAGATTATAGGTCTTTATAATATAGCTATATGCTAGTGCATGCTTTGATTTGCTAATGTTTTATGAAAAAGAAATGGATGGTTTATAGAGATGGTTCAGGCTGATGTCATTGTCGGTAAAATTTCTTGACAGCAAAAGTTTTTCTCACAACTTTTTTTGAGTAAAACTTAAATTTTGCTGTTACTAATGGTTAGTAATAACCCAACATTCGAGTTAGTGTTTCTCAATGACTTTGAATATTTAGAAAATGTGTCTGAAATGGTTGCAGAAACATTGGAAGTGTCAAAAGATCAACAAAGTGCTACCAATGAAAACAGCATGTGCACATGCAAAATTTGACCAGTGTAGAAAAAGCAACTTTTCAGCTTGAAAAATGTCTTGCTATGTTATAAAAACAATGGCCAATGTCTAGCGTGCGTCCATCCAATCTGGGATGCACACAGATAGTTGGAAGAGAACTTAGGTAGCTAGAGATGCTCTTGGATTTGCCTCAAGCATCTCTTACGCTACCTTCGTGCTCTCCCAACTATCCGCATGCATACCAAATTGGATGGACCCCGGCTAGACATTGTGTAGATCCAGAAAATATCCATGCCCACCCCATGGAAGGTTAATGGAAAATCCAAGGGTCAGGGGGTTTCAAAAGCCCAATTTTTTTCATGAAAGTATACTATGACACTAAAATGGAATTTCTGGAGGGGTGGGGGAGGGGGGAGGGGGTTCAATTCAATAAACCTTCCATGGGAGGGTATGGATATTTTCTGGAACAACACATTGTCCATTCTTTAACTATCCAAGAGATTCCCAGAAAAAAATCCAGGAGACTTGTGTAGACATTAAAGTTTAATGTGTTGATCAAGTAGAGACATCAATAAACCCTGGGCATGCATTGTTAAGCAATGTGAGGTGAGGAATTTGAAATAGAGTTGATATTGATGGTCTTACTGTTATTGGGCTGAGAATTAAACACCACACAAGAAGGATGGGGAGAGGTAAATGTTTCTATAAACTGTCTTGAACTTAGTGAATCCAGAATACATCTAGCTATCTAGCAACATTTTCAAGTTCTTTCAAGCACGGTGAGGCATTTGAACTTCATATTTTAGCATCTTTGGCCCAAGAATGGTTTTTTAACATGTAAAACTTCACGTAAATACCCCGGTGGTTGTAAGCTAGGGGTGGATGTCCGAGTTTCGTACTGATCGCTACATAAGTTGGTCTATCGGCCTGTATCGAAAGCTCCATCCCACAAACAACGTGCAAATTATTCACTCATTACCAAGTGTATACAGCATTTCATGATCCACAAACTTCGCAGACTGCCTTGATGCCCCATCACACAATCCTCTGAGTCTATGCAGCAGAGTGTTAACGGATTCCTTTCCCACACTTCCTTGCAAAAAGTATTCAAGTTGATTTTGCCTCCCTACCACCGCCATTTTCTTCCCAGTCGTCGGGTGTTCCGACTGTTCTACGATAAGCTTCCGATCAAGTCCCGAATATATGAAAAAGATATATGCAGCTCATGGAGTGGAGTGCCTTTGTTTTTCCAAGTCATGGAGTTTGTCATTTTATTTGTAACACTTCAATATTTATTTCGATTGAGAAAAATCATTTTGGAGTGACTGTGAGTGGGTATAAGAATTTCACGCTTTGCCGTAAGAATTTCATGTATTCGGAAAATGGCGCGGGACTGGAAAATCAGTTCCCAAGAAGCCTTGCGTGACTACAAGAGTTGTGAAAGACAGCACTTGATCACAGAGGACGCCATCCATCGAGGAACTGAGGGAACACCAAGACCTTTGTGGGAAGCACCACCAAGTAGCGAGGGCCCTAGAGGCTGTAACCATCAGCAACATGACCACGACTGAAGAACCACAAGTCGAAGAGAAACAGCCAGTTGAGAAGAAAGTTGTTGGTAAGTGTCGCTGCGCGGAGAAAAGCTACGTTGCATGCCAGGTTGAAAGCGACATCGCGAACATGTGCGCCGTAATAGCGTGAATATGAATTGTTAATGTATATTGTCACGATATGTTTTCCGGCCACATGGCATGTTCTTATTGCCCAGATTTTGTTCCCTTTTCCAACTGTGGCTTTATACTATCGACTGACTGAAATTGTTTGCCAAATGACGTGGCTTTTTTATTTTTTCAGCCAGCAAAGTCACCGGTACGGTAAAATGGTTCAACGTGAAGAACGGATATGGCTTTATCAACAGGTTAGTTCAAACCGGTTTCTTTTTTTCCGTCTTCTTTATTCGTTTCCCCTTTCGTCGATTGTATTTTTTTCTAACACAGTCGTTGAGTTTGTCCCCGTTAGAAAGTGTTTGAAAAACGTGCCGAGTTTTGCGCGCTGATGACGAGAGCAGCGAAGTTTTCGTTTTCTCTCTCGAAGGCGCCGCGGGGCTGATTTGCATTTTCTAATTTTTTCACACAAAAGTCCTGATCTCAGTTTGTTTTGCTTTCCTCCTTAGAGATGACAACAAGGAAGATATATTTGTTCATCAGGTGTGTTCAGTGTTCAATGAAAGTAGCTGTCCAGTCCAGAAATATTCTCCAGTTCTGTTGGTGTGAAATTTTGCACTTTAGTGCGCCAGCATTGAAGCTCTGTGTGGCAGTTTAGAAAATGTTTTGGTTTCCTTTGTTTGGATAAGAATATATTAATAGAACATGGCTACCACCAGTGGCTGATCGCAAAATCGGACTGCAGTTTTTCCCTTTCATATTGATGTTTCATCACTTAGACTGTTGGATATTAAAATGGTGTTGATTTAATTCTTACGTGCAGTTTGAAGTACATTGTGTATCCCTCTCTAATTTAGAATTCATATGTTTTCTGAACGCAAATATCGCCTTCACACAGAGGGAACTCTTACTTGGATGAAAAATAAAGCGACTTAGTATCTGAAGTATTATGACAGCTATGAACATGATATATTTATGTAAAAGCACTGACAATAAAATTGAATAGTTTTTCAACGATTTACACCTAATAGAAAATTAAGTAAATAGTTGTTTTTTAAAATTAAGGGCCTCTCAACAGAAGGAGATCTCCCTATATTGGACAGCAAAGTTCAGTAATCCAAAATGTTTATAGCATTCAATAAATCACGAATATATTTTTCATTGCAAGAAAAGAATTGAACCATTAGGGGATTAAGTTTCAAAACGAGATTTTGACAGGCTTCCTTTTTATTTGTACAATGTATTTAAATCTGCCTTGTAATTATTGTTTGATCAGTCTACTTTCCTAATTCTTGAAAGTGACAGACAGCTGACCAAATTGGGGAAACTATAATTTTGTAAACTAAATTTCAGTTTTGTGTCTGAGATTTTTAACAAAGTTTCTTTTACTCTTCCACTATTGGTTCAATAATAATGTTCAAAGCAAAGATAGTTCTTTTTTCAAATTCTCCTCTTGAACGTAAGCATTTGATAAATTTTAGAACCTGTTTTGGTTGAACTGTACGGTTCTACACTGATCGTTGTCATGGCAACTTTTTTCTACTCTTAGGAATCGGAAAGTTTCACCCTTATTTTAAGTTGTTTTACGGCAGCAAAATGTCTTTGTGAAGTGGGAGACCGCTGGTACCACATGCACAAAAACAGCTAAATCTATATCACAAGCAAGAATATTTTACAGCATAACCTCAAACTGAAACAGAAAACACAAGCTCTGATTTGCGTTTTCAGTAAAGAGCATTGTAATTGATAAACATTAAGGGTATACAGCATATGTCTTTAAAAAAATAATTATTTTAACTCCTGTCTTACTAAACAACATTCAAATATCTTCTTGATTAGTTTAGTTATTGGTGTATTAAATCTGGCATTGGACTCTAAACAACAAGCAGACATGGGATTGATTTCATTACATTGCAAGTTAAATTGCAAATTGTTGTACTCATTTGGATTCTGTTGTTAATTACCTTCAGACTGCCATCAAGAAGAACAATCCAAAAAAGTTCTTGCGCAGCGTTGGAGATGGGGAGACCGTGGAGTTTGATGTTGTATCTGGAGCCAAGGTGTGTAACTTGTCAGCCCTTTTTGAATAAAATTGTCTTTTTAGGTGGTGACTGGCATGAGAAGAAAACTCAATAAATTCAACATCCAAATAAATTTGCCCCCCCCCCCCTGTGGGGGGGGTAGTGGGGGGGTTGGGGGGGGGGGGGGGGAGGGGGTGGGGAGGGGGGTACTACCAAAACTAGGCCCATTTTTAAAGGTCTACTGTAAATTGAATCCTTTTCAGCCACTGTTATTAATTTCAGCAGGGGTTTTTCTAGACTTGCCACAAGTCGACCTCATGAATTTCAGGGTAGAATATGTTAGGCCGCGAAGCGGCTGTCGTTTAGGTCATGAAGCAGCCGATTGAGCGATGAAGCCGCGAGATGTTGTCCTTCATCTGGCGGGTAGTGAAAGTCTGGGGTTTTTCCAAGGGGGGGTTTTCTGACCACTGGTTACATACACATGCACTTACATAAACCGCATATTAATCATAAAACTAGTAATAACCAAAGGTTAGTAAATGCTGGCGAGGATTTCTTTTTTTTGCGTATTGGTGAATGTCCATGAGCACACCCTCCAGGTTTTACTCGTTTTTACCTCCATTTTGACAGTAGCAATAGAGTGATTTTACAAACTTTTTGAAACAGCAACAATTACAGGATATTACTAAATCTAAGGAAAGGAAACAATGGGATTAGTGTCACGTGGAATGCTCTGGTGTTACTGTTTCAAAAAGTTTGTAAAATCACTCTATTGCTACTGTCAAAATGATTGATTTAACGCAAGTGTGATTTATCTTAAATCATGGACAAATAACATGGACAAATATGAAATCAAAGATGGCGATATTTCATAAACAAACTGATAGGTCGTGATAGCCTACACTGTATTTGCCGTGATTTTAACCGTGATAGCTCTGTGTTTTGAACGAGTATTGTTACAAACAGTTGCCTTATTTCGTGGTGAACAAAGTGGTTGAATGATAAAATTGTGGTAAAATTGTGGCAAAACTGTGCCGATATTTCATAAACAAACCAAAGTAGGTGACAGGCTGACAGCTGAGCTGGGCAGACAAAAGACTGAAGGAAGACCAACGCTGCCGCTTCACGCTTCTGAGATCTAAGACAACGATCTCAGACAATGAGCTTGTTAAGTCAAGGACAAACAGCTTTCGCTCCACGCTTCTATGAAATTAAAGAACGCGATCTCGCACTATGCACTTGTCAGCTCAAGGGCAAACAATTCTGACGCTCCGCGATTGAAGTTAAGGACGAATAGTTGCCACTCTCGATTAAGACGGAATACGGCCGGGAAATAGCATACAACGCGACAACATGAACAGGAAGGTCGAATCCAAGTTGACACCCTAGATTTGGATTGGTTGGCGCAACCGTCATGCATGACCTTCACGTGATCCAAGGTCCAAATGTTACGTGTGATGCGCATGAGAAAATAGCATTCTTTGCATTCTATGCATTCGTGGTGGAAGACTCAAGATTTCAGCAAAATCGAGTCAGAGCCAAATTATACAACTGCGGTGCATGCATTTGTAAAAGCAATGTTGAGATTAAGATTGCGGGCTCCTTTTGTCACGCGCAGTAAAAAATATGACAAATATGGCAAAGAATGTGGCAGAAAAAAGTGCATTCTATTAGTAAGCTATCCAAGAGTATTAATGTGTGTAAAATGTGTTGACTGGCCTACACAACTCCTGAGGGCTTGTTTCATCTGTAAATCTGCCGTTTTCTTTTTTCAGTCTCTCAACCTTTCTTTGCTGACACATGTTTATGAAAGGAACTAAAGATATGTTGTGTTGTTAGCAGGAATTTTTAGTGAGCGAAGCTGTTAGACTGTGCTGTAGCAACTTGGAAGAGGTCATGGGTCTGCATGGTTTTCACTGTTATCTTTGTATTGCTTTGCAGAGTTTGATACCTCTTTGATTTGCCTTGTGGTTGTACTTTGTTTAGGCTTGATTCTATTGGAAGATATGTTTTAAGCTCTCTAAGTATTGGCTCTCAAGGGACAGAGTTTGAAATAGTCTGTAAACTTGTTCCCAACTTGCAACTTGAGGTCCCGCCTGTTTTATTTCCGACTGCTTTTAAGTGCAGTATATTGCTTCTTATCTCTGATATCATATTTGTCTTTGTGTAGTTTTTCTTCAGAGACTGCCATACAGGCTTTTAGCCAGGAGTCGAAAAGTGGGCATCCAAATTGCACTATAGGGCCTGCTCAAATGAACATTTTTTAAGGCAGCACTTAAAAAGTAAAACAATTTTCTTTAAATTAAAAACTGGCTGTTCACACGATGCCTGGTTGCCCATCTGGCTAAAAGCCTGCTGTGTAAGCTTTACTTTTAGAATGCTATTCGTTTGTATGCCGAAGTTCTTATGTTTCTTACATTGTCAATGTCATACTTTGCAAGAACATTAAGTTTGGTCAATAGTTATCCCAAAATATACTGTAGGATATTTTGGAGTCAGAATTAAGAGAATGCATTTACGTTTAGTATTGTGTACTCGAAAAATCTCCGTATCGATATCAGTGGCTTTGGACAATATTGTGATGTTGAGAGGTTGGAAACTCGGACAGGGGGGCATAAGTTAACACTGTTTCTGGTAAATTTTATGTCCAATGAAATCCCAATTGTGGACAGATAATCTTTGAGTGCTGAATTATTGGCTGAATTCCCAGTGGAAATTCAGTGTCAAGCAGAACAACATTACATCTGTAATTTCTGGAAAAGAGTACAGCTTGTGAATTTCAGTGTGTACCAAAATTTTAAAACATTTCTCACCAGGAGTTTCTGTTCCATTTGATTTTGCACCCAGAAGTTCCAGAATTTTTAGTTGAATGGTAAATGTATTTTTGAAATCTGACAGTTGGATTTTTATGGAAAATTTTCCCAGGAAATTTCAGTACAATTGTCTTCAGTTTCCAAAGTACCACAACAAAGAGTGTGGCAAAAAGAGAAACTTTAATTTCACATCAGTTGCTTCTTTTCTCCTAGAGTTGCTTAGGTCTTTTCCAAGTTCTCTTTTGCCTCCATTTCAAAATGGGTCCTTGTGGGAAAGTTATTACATGAAAACGAGTTTGATTTAAATGTGGATGGTTTTGCACAAGACTTATTTTCAGACTGAGGCAACGGGCTACTCAGAAACAGCCTATTTATTGACCCCTCAATTTTTTTCACCTCTTTGTAACTGAAACCAAAAGAAATGATCTCCCTCCCCTCAGTTGAACACTGTAATACATATATTAGTTATTTCACCCCTTGGGCAAACTTGACCCTCAATTTTAGTTAATCCAGTGTGGGGATGGGCATCGGGACTTCGGCTGGATGGACTACCTATCGTAGTACATAAAAATACTCCACAACGCACTATGTTTTGTCCAACCCTAATTAAATGGTGACATTGTTGACATTTGATCCTTGAAGAAAAAAAAAGAAAAAAAAAAGTTGCCACCCTGGGACTGTGATTGCCTTTTTATAGTGCCTGGAGTTAATCTTGATCCAAATTTCAAAGATTCAGTGACCAGCATCTAATTTCCTGTTACTGCATCAACAAATCACAAATAGAGAGGTGGTGAGAAGATCAAAACTCATCTAATTTACTGTTATGGAAAACTAACTCTTTTGAGGTGTTTTCTATACTACCTGGTGGCAGTAAACTATTTTTGGAGAGTTCCTTTATTTGTAGCCAGCATGCAGATCTATACGGGAGATGTTTCACAATATGGGTGACAAATTATTCCTTAAGTTTGGCACAAAATTTTGGTGTTAATTTATTATTTCACTAGTGAAATTGCAAAATTGCCATGACAATGTTTAGTCCAAAATTTCTTGATACAATAAACAAGAAATAAACCCCTTATTGTATGTGTAATTTGTCACCCATGATATTAAAAAGTAATCAAATGGCATACTTTGAAATTATTTCCTAATTTCATTTGTTCATGACCATTTGATTACCTGCATTAAAAGTTGAGACCTTAAAGGCTCGTTTCCCTAAAACACATTTACAAGGACATAAGCATGTGCAGAAGTGATAATTGCCTTATTTTCGGTTCCATGCCTCCTCGATACGGTAAAACAAGATGGCAGACGATTTTATTCTTATGCTTGCAGTGTGATGCTTGTGTTGTGGGCATCCTCGTTGCTATTATGCTTGTGTCTGAGCTTATGTGGTAGTGAAAACCAGGCTAATGATGTATGTACTGAAGTCTTCTTACCGTGATGTCTTTCTTCCTTTCCTTTGTAATGTTTCATTTATCTTTACATCAGGGTCTTGAAGCAGCTAATGTGACGGGACCTGATGGAACCCCTGTACAGGGAAGCAAGTATGCACGTAGGTATCCCTGTGACTGTGTTGATGTACCACTGGCTTCTAAAACTAAACGACTAAGAAATCGCTGATTAAAATACAGCAACATTTTGTCACTAGAGACCTGACTTCCAAGCTGCGTCTTGAACGGCTCCTTTTGAAAAATGGGGAAAGAAAAAAAAACATTTCTCCAGTTTCTTTTTGGTGCTTTTCGACCATAGAGAACTGTTATATTTCAAAATACTAAATTTTATTAAATGGCTAGCTCCGCGAGCGGGCGAGATGACCCAAATCGCGCGCTGTGATTGGCTACCCGAGCGGGCAAGATGGATCCATTTTGCCCGCTCGGGACTACCCGCTGTATCCCGCAAAAAACATTTCCCCTAAAGCCATATAATAAATTCTATATTGGCCAAGTTTCAAGTGAAGTATGATCCTCGCAGTAAATTTTCCAATTTAAGCAATTG
>CM042749.1:32857585-32879770 GCA_022496165.2 Catalaphyllia jardinei
CAGTTATTCGGCAGTCTGTGAGTCAGCCAATAAGAAAGTAAATCGGTGAATTCATACCAGCCAGCCAACCAGCAAGTCAGTGAGTCCGTGAGTCCGTGAGCCCTAGGGGCCCGTGAGCCCGTGAGCCCGTGAGCCCGTGAGCCCGTGAGCCCGTGAGTCCGTGAGTCCGTGAGTCCGTGATCTAGTGAGTCAGTGAGTCAATGAGTCACACAGTCAGCGAGTTAGTGAGTCAGTCAGTGAGTCAGTGAGTCCGAAATAGTAACAGTAACAGTAACAGTAAGAAACAGTAACAGTAACAGTAAATCTTTATTGCGCCTTACTCTCCAAATGGAGATGTCGGTCTTGTTACAATAAAGGTGAAGATATCTACTAGAATAACTAATTAATAAAAGATCATACATACAATCAGTGAGTCAGTGAGTCAGACAGTCCGTATATCAGACAGTCCGTGAGTCAGACAGTCCGCGAGTTCGTGAGTCCATGAGTCCGCGAGTCAGTAAGCCAGCATGTCAATCTATCGGCATTTCTGTAGTTAAGTCATTAAGTTTATTTATGCCGAGAGTGGCGCCTATACTATATTAGATAAGACAATAATGGGCCATATTGTCAGTTGGTCTGTTCGCCGGTACATTTGTAAGGCAGACAGTGCATCAACAAGTCAGTAATTTAATAGCTCAGGTAGCAAGCTTGTTAGTCGTTTAAATTGTAATCAAGTCAGTCAGTCATTAGGCTAGTGAGTATGTTTGTCAACAAATCAGTTAATAAGCCATGCCCGTATTTGGTTCACAAGTCTAACTTCAAGCCTGTAACTCATCGAGTAAGAATGTACTTACGGAGCCACGGAGTCACTGAGTAAGGAAGCACTTTTTACTGTTAAATAGCCTGTTAATCATTTAGTCAGTCAGCCTACAAGTCACTAACCAGAGCGAGAGAATATATAAATCAGCCAGAAGTTTGTTAGTGTTGCAATTAGCTTGTTGGTTGTTGGCAAGATCTTAAGTCTTAACGTCCACCATGACTGAATTTTGGCGCTGTTTTATTGCTTTGCCGTGTCATATGTATTGTTAGTCTGTATGCTCGTATTATGTGTAAAAAAAACCATGCTGAAACTTGATATACGCAGTGAAAAATACATTTTTGTTCCGTTAACAAATGATAAAAAATGCTTATAAATACTGGAATGCACCGTAATGCACCGATAAAACAAACACCTCCGTGAGGACGTTTTCATTATTTAAGCGCAAACACTTTTTCAAGTAAAAACAAAAACTGCTTCGGCTTGCAAGATATAGTCTATCCCATTAAGTCTTTTGATTTAAAATTTTCGTGACGTCATTTACGCCGGTCGTTTCCAGCAGTTCCGGCGAATGTTCGTTTGTCCACTTAAATGTTCCGTTATGCTAACTCGCTGGTATGATATGTATCTTTTTAGTGTTTTTTCCATTTCTAGTATGATATGCCATCCGGTGTACCCTGTTTGTTGCTAGGTTTAACTGTTCAGTTGTCATCAGGTTAGTTTTATATGTCATTACGTTTATGCCGTTTGTCATCAGATTTCAGTAACCTGTTTCTCGTCGCGTTCGTTTTGTCTCTGATCAGGTTTGACTTCAAGTTTATCTTATTTGACATCAGGTTTATCCAGTATGTGTTCAGGTTTGTCATCAGATGTATCTTGTCTGTCACCTAGTTTAACCCGTTTGTCGTCACGTTCACTTTGTTTGTTATCAGGTTTGTCTTCCTGTGTTTCTTGTTTGACTTCAGGTTTATCCGGATTGTGTTTAGGTACGTTGTTTGTCATCAGGTTAAACCTGTTTGTCGTTAAGTTCACTTTGTTTGTCATCAAGTTTGTCTTCATGTGTTTCTTATTTGACATCAGGTTTATCTGGTTTGTGTTCAGGTGCGCGTTATTTGTCATCAGTTGTATCTTTTTTGTCATCAGGTTAAACCTGTTTATCGTCACGTTCACTTTGTTGGTCATCAGGTTTGTCTTCACGGTTTCTTGTTTGACATCAGGTTTATCCGGTTTATGTTGAGATGCGTGTTGTTCGTCATCAGGTTAAATCTGTTTGCGGTCTCGTTCGTTTTGTTTCTCATTAAGTTTGTCTTCATGCATATTTTGTTTGACATCAGGTTTATCAGGTTCACCTTGTTTGTCATCAGATTATCTTCAACTCCTCGTCAAAGTTTTTTTTCTTTTCTGTCGTGAGGCTTTTCTTGTTTGTAACCAGCTGTATCCTGTGTGTTTGTCATCCTGTTGATTTTGTTTCTTGTCAGGTGTATCTGGTTTTTGTCCAAGTGTATCTTGTCTGTCATTAGGTCTATCAGTCTGAATGTGATCAAGTTTATCTTTATTGTCATAAGGTTTACCCTGTTTGTCCGGCTTCAGATTAATCCTGTTTGTCTTCAACTCCTGTTTTTGTTTTACGTTTTCATTGCATTGCCATTTGCTGTTTGTTGTTTGTCGTCATGTTGATTTTGTTTGTCATTAGCTTTATTCTGCTTTTTCTCTTGATCGTCACATCTTTCTTGTTTAGCATCACGTAACATTTGTCTTGGGTTTTATTAGGTTTCGTTTGTAATCGGGCTGAGCATTTTTCGTTGTTAGTTTTATCCTGTTTATTGTTGTCATGTTAATTTTATTTCTGATCAGGTTTAAGCGCCTGTTTGCTTTCATAAGGTTATTTGTTTGTCATTATTTTTATCTTGTTTGTCGACCATCAGGTTTATATTCTCGGGGGCGGTTTTTCATCATATCAGGCTTATCCTGCTTGTCATTAGGGTAATATCCTCTTTGTCGTCAAGTTATTAGGATTACCTTATTTTCCATCAGAGGTTTACCCTTTCTGTCAACGGGTCTGTCTTGTTTGTCTTGTAAATCATGAGTATCTCGTTTCTTGTCAAGTTGTACCTGGTATGTCGTTAACTTTCGTTGCCATGTTTATCCTTTTTGTAACCAGGTTATCTTGTTTTTCACTAGATGTGTTCATTTCAGTTCAGGTTTTTCCTGTTTGTCATCAGGTTTACTTTATACGTCATGACGTTATTTGTTTGTTATCACGTTAATCCTGTTTGAAACCAGTTCTATCCGATTGTTATCAGCTCTTCTTGTTTGCGTTGACCTGTTTTGATGGTTTGTACTGACCCAGTTGCAGTTTCATGTCATGTCAATCAAGTGTTGCTCGGTAAAATGTGTATACAATGCTTGGTGGCTGCATAGATGTCGTCAATACACAGTTTGTCGCTTGATCATACCAATAATCATAAAAATAACAAAGCTGTATTGTTCAGTATATTCTTATTGTCCGCAGTATTTTTAACAAAGCAAGATTCTTGGTGGAGAGCAGCTCCGAGTCGTTTAAATCAGTCTTAAAGACGTATGTTACAGTCTGGTGTCATCTGATTTCTTATCAGACTCATCTCAGCCGCGTTTCTGTTGAAATGTAACTAGTTTGAAATTTGATAAAGTTCCGATGACTCCCTCGACGTCAAAACCACAATAATCTTATCCGATTGGAGATTGTTCCGCTGCAGCAATTAATTACCCAATCATAATTGGAAGTAATAACGTCTGTACAAGTGCCACGAACGAAGAGATATAAAGAACACGCATTACCTAGCTCACAAACTATTGAGAAAACAAGTTTGTTTTCAGGTTGTTTGGATAAGCTGAAAGTTGCGCGTTAACGCTGCTAACAAATTTGCAACATCATGAGCAAAAAATCAATTGCTAAGTAAGCACTGCCGACACTGCTGCCTTTTTGTACCCGATTTGAGCTTGATTTGCATTGTCTGTATTGTTTTTTAGCCGGTTTGATTGCCTTAGTTTAGTAGCCTGTCGGATGTCACGTAAGTTAAACAAAGTTTACAAGTTAGTCGTTTAGTGACGCAGTTTTTTTTTGTTTTCAGTCCTTGGAAAATATAGCTGTCTTTTGTACATCTTCCTTTGTCCTTAATCAGTCCATTTCTGTTGGCAATAAGCGTGTTTTCTGGGTAGAGGTCACTCGGGTTTTTTTGTAAAGAGGTCTGTCTTGGTCGTCAATCAAGATGCCCTGTATTCGATTAATGTTCTCTATCTGTTATTTTGTTCGGTTATGGTTTTCTCGATTGGTACATCGTAAGTAGGTTATAAACATTGAGCAACAAGACAGATTCTTTTTGTTGGAATCTTGAACTTTACCTTAATACCGCAAGGGAGAGGGCGTGTCAAACACTGTCATTTTCTCTGAGAATTCTGCCGAAGGTTGAAGTTAAGCAGAAATCTTCACATCCTGGTCGAGGTCAATTTAACTTCTCTCTACACCCTTCCGTGGTTCGTTACCTCCTGGAATTAAACTCAGCCATGTGGCTACCACATGACTTCGTGGAATCGTCAGTCACGCGGTCTTTGCATGCTTTTCACGTGGCGATCGAGGAAGGAATCCTTAGTCACGCAGTCTTCACGTGCTTTCCACTTGTCTGGCTAGTGGCGAAGAGGCATTTGCTGAAGTCCTATGCCATTTACCAATAGCGAGTCTGCTTTTTAGAGGGTATTGAATCAGGATTAAAACATTTTTCTTAATTGTTTATAAGTAGTCTTCCATTGAATAGCCAAACATCTCAAAATCGTGCATATACTTCTTGTATAGTTGTTCTTTCGCTGGTGCAGACAGTGACTTGAAATACTCCTTTGCTATGACTTTTGTGGGAAGTCGGTATCGCGAACTCTTGTTTTGCGGAAACTGAACGTCCTCTCTCACTTGAAGAATACGGAGCAGTTGGTCAGCTTCTGTGTATAAATTCTCAAACTTTCCTATAAAATCATAGTATATTAAACACGGGTGACATAACATGTCGTAAAGTTTCCAATGCCAGTCCATAAGATCTGGCTCAGAATTGTTAATAAATTCTACGAACTCTGGAAAACTCACGCCTTCTCCAGTTTCTAAAGACTTGACATCTGGGTTATGGCGATATTTTCTTATGATGCGCCTTCCGTACATCTCTTTGAAGAGCGTCAAATTGTACGAGTCTATGAACTTGTTTCTGTACGCTGATACAAGTCGTTCAAACGGGTGTCGAACGAACAGAAATTTGTAATAAGTGCTAAGTCTGTGAACGATCTCTTCGGGAGAGTACTGGTTCAAATAGCGAAAATATCCTAAACTACGATTGTGTACATCTGCGGTCTTGATGCTCCATGGATCAGCGGCGTCACCATTCATGACCATGAGCACTCGTTTCCAGTTGGAGCATGCTACTTTGGGAATGTAACAGTACAGAAGTTTATGGCGGTCACTCACTATAATGTTCCTGAAGTAATAAGAAGGGATTTCATTGCTTGTATGCGGGGGTAAAAGTTCTTTCGGGTCTCGTTTGTGGCAGTAGTCAATAAGATTCTTTTTCCGTAGCTCTTGTGTCTCGTCATCGCTCTAGAAGAAAATGGATACGGAAAATGAGAGGAACGCGAAGTTTTATGTAAGAATTATTTCATACTTTGTGCGAATCTAAAAGAAACGTAAAAGGCGTACAGCCAGAGCAACTCTAACCTCTCCCGTGCTCACCAAACTTTCCACGCGTATCCATAACTCGACAGACGCACAGATAAAAGTGTAAACACAAAGATGCAATTATATTTTAAGACAATATAAGTCTGCGCCTTCAGTCTCAGGAAGACTTTGGTCGATGGCTTTTTCTTTCTAAAAATCGCTTTTTTCAAGTTGATAAAATTAAGACCAGCGCCTCATTTACTGATTTCTTTAATTTTTCTACGTCGCGAGAAGAAAATAAGATATGCGAGCACGTAGAATCCGAGGAAAAGAGGGCAAATTCGTATAATCGTTGACTTATAGAATTGCCGGAAGTTTATTTTTCATGAACACGAAGGATAAAACGATTACGTCATTCTCGAGACTCTTAATTTAAGAGAATCTGTTGTTGATCAGTTTAAAATAGATATTTATAGCACACAGGCATAAAAAGCGCAAACTGAACGCATGAGGAGATAAGTAATATGATTACAGGTAGGCAATATGACTGCAGAACCAGCCAAGACAAGAATCATATTAACCCAAGTGTTGAGACAAACACAATTCAACTTCGCTTAACAGTGTAAAGGTTTTGAGTGCATCTTTCGAATATCAAGTTAAGCTAAAATGAGGGCTGTACGATACCCGTTTCAAAATTATAATTGGGTAGCTACATTAAGTTTCATTAGATAGTAATATAAGCGAATAAAAAGCAAAAATTTTCATTTTAGAGATCGCAAAATACATTCAGAAAACATACCTTCCAAACATTTTCCGAGAAACTGTATGCGTTGTGGCGTTTGAAATTATTTTCTGCAAAAAAGTGTATTTCAGCTGCCTAAGTTGTTCAGTGGCACCAGAGTGAATATAAAGACATAATAATAAGAGAATATTTTTGTTTCTTCTGCTCTGTTTACCTGTGAAGTTGTCTCCGTTTGGTCTGTAAAATGCTTCCCAGACAAGCAAACCGAATAAACCGAGAAGTGAGCCCAGACGAAACAAAAACAACCTCACCATCTGAAGGACAGTATCGAGAAAGTCCGAACAGAAAACGGCTGCTTTGGCATGAAGTCGTAGCGCTGCACAGAGCGGGCCAGACGAGACACCCAGGCGTGGCGGAGACTGTTTCAGTGTCTTGGCAAAGCAGTGACCCTTTTTGTCGACTTCAACGATCACACTGAACACCATTACGAAAGACATGTGGTATGAAGATCTTCACGCGGTGGTAATCAAGCGGGTAGACTACAAGGCACACTTGTGCTTGCCCGCTGATGCAGATGATTTCAAAGTAAGGGACACCATTTTCTGCCAGTCAAAATCCACAGTTTCACAGAGCGTGAGTTGCAACACCTGTCGAATCGATCTTGTGAGGCATTGAACCGAATGGTTTTCATTAGAGCGAGATATTTGTGGGCTGAAAGATGCCGCGAGCTTTTCGTATGACTCATGATTTTTCCGTGTTGAAGTCATGACCCGTGTAGACACACACTCGAGCAGCAAAGACAGGCTCGACCCAGTAGATTTTCAAAACGAACCTCTTTAGAACTTGACCATGTCCGACGCTGTGCAGTGCTTAGCCAAACTGGAAATCATGTTTAATTGCGTAAAAATTAAGATGGACAAAACAAACTGACCCGTGACTCAAAATAACGGCGTTTATAGAAAGAAACATACAGTTGCGATAGACAGTTAGAGTGAGGTAATCCACTTCTGATAAATATTTGAAAACAGAAGTTGCAAATTTAAGGGTATTCAAAAACCATAATCCTGTTTAACATCAAAACACATTCAACGGCACCACGTGTACCAAGTGGTCGAGAATATGACAGAGAAGTTGTGAGGAACTTTGGTTGTGATGCTTGACCATTCCTGGGTCATAAACTGTTGTTATTTTCTTGGTGGAAAGAGAAGGTCGACGTCTTCAAAGATTGAGTCGTTACTGGGAACCTTAACTTCATTATTGGGAAGTTCTTGCCCTAGATGTTTAAAGGGCGGATAACACTATCCACCGGATAAATCACTATTCAACAGATAGCGTGGTTTGTTCTGTTAACACTTATTCACTGGATAGTGATTATCCGATGAATAATGTTATCCAGTCTTTAAACAACTAGGGCCTTGGCGATAAATTGCTCTCCGGTATGAAGCCGCCGGTGGTCGATCGCCGGTTGAGACCGTGAATGGTGCTGTGCTCTTGACTGGGCGAGACACTTTACTCTCACGGTGCCTCTCTCTACATGAGGGGTTTGACAACTGTTTCTTGGTAATCTTTCAAGAAGATGGGGGTAGCCTCAGCTATGTTGGACGAGGACTCTCATCTAGAAGGAGGCGCCGCAGCTAATTTCCCGTTTCGTAAACCGGCTGCCATCGTCATCGGTAAAGCCTTTCAGAATGGACGATGCCATATTTGCTTTAGTTTAGGCTTGGACATGATAGAAACTGGTCATAATTTGTTGATGAGTAAAACGCACCCACCAGATGCTTAATTGTTCATATTCACACTGGTTTGCTTGCGGTTAGCTTTTATTTGTTGGTTGAGGCAACTCTATCGTTAAAATTTAAGAAAGTCAACCTGGTAGTGTAGTGGTATAAGAGGGCTGTCAGAAAACAGAGGTTTCAGGTTCGATACTGGGTGGTTAGTTACATATGTTCCTTTTTCCTCAATTTAGTAGAGAAAAATTTGTTGATAATTAAAAAAGTTTCGCGAAAATGGCATCGACCGTTTACGAAAAGGACAACTGCGGCACTGCATTACTGAGTCCCTCGTCGGTGACAGTAATAGACTGGTTTATTTAATCACTCGGTACAACAGCACTAAACAGCATTAGGCTTCATTAGGACGAAACTCACTCTTTTACATAAATACACCTCGATATCCCAGAAACTTTTAGAACTATTGATTAAATCCTTCGTTATCAAAA
This sequence comes from Catalaphyllia jardinei, assembly GCA_022496165.2. NCBI lineage: Eukaryota > Metazoa > Cnidaria > Anthozoa > Scleractinia > Caryophylliidae > Catalaphyllia > Catalaphyllia jardinei. The sequence continues at coordinate 32,866,011 of CM042749.1, forward strand.
TGTTTTTAAATCAGAATATTAGTAGATAGAAAATCGTATGATTGTGAGCTGGTTCATTGAAGGAATTACACCGAGAGTGATATTTGAAAAATCTCTCAAAATTGAACGAACCTTTAGACCATTGTAATGATTTCAAATATCACGAACAGTGTAAATCCTTAATTGCTCGAGCTTTTATGCGAATAGTCATGAATTTACTCTATGACAGAGTAAATTGCAAACGAGTGCGCATTTATTTGCATTGCACTAAATTGGTAAATGGAACAAGATATCGTCCATGGTGCTGGTACAGATCCTGACAGATTCAACTGGACTAACCACGTGCAGTAAGCCCAATTCATGAGGATTGGTAATACTCAAAAGGTTAGACGTTCAAGTTTTCTCGGATAAAGACTTTAAACCGTAGGCCCCGTCTCCTGCAACTTCAGTGTTATATGGTAAGCAGGGGACGTTAAAGAACCCACACAATTGTCGAAAAGAGTAGGGCACGTAGTTCCCGGTGTTATCGTCTGGCCTTGTCTCACGGGCCGGTGCTTCACATAGGGTTGATCTCGTTGCACCTCAGGCCCCCTTGGACAGCATTGCCCAAGAAAATTACAGCTATGTGTGCTTGGCCTCACAAACTGATTGGGTTTGTGCAGCACTATTCAATTTGCTCCCTTTATATTACATGCTTGTATTTTGCTGTGTACTGTAGAGTGCAGTAGAGTGCTTTGCCTGCCAAGCACCATTTCTGTCCCTAGCATAATTTTTGCACGCTAGTTTCCTAGGTTTGTACTATTCAGTGATGTGTCCCCCTGTTATAAACTTTAAAAACTTATAAGGCGCAAATACATGTATACAAATATTTTGCTTTCAGCTCGCACAGCTGTTGTTGTAACTTCTGCTATCAACATAGACTTATGGTTATTATAAACATGCTATTGCTCCAATTTGTCCTGCTGCACGTCCTCGCCAGCACCTCTAGCGTTTCCTTTGTTTCCATAGTAGCCTGAGAGGGTATTCAATGCCCTAGTCAGATTACTGGCGCTTAGGGTGCCAGCCCTTGGGTGGGTTGCGTCGCGTTTCTTTTGCGGTTATTTGTTTTCTCTTTCGCATGTGCCTTTATCCTCGATATTTTATTCTGTCTTACCACTTAAGGGTTGGCAGCTTTTGGATATTTTTTTCAAACTCTACATGCTGTCAATTGCCTAGGCAAAGACTAACAAGGGCAAAACTCTGTGGGATGTAGCCTTAACTCTAGCCTGGTAGTGAAGTTCCTTCGATCCAAACAATACTGGCGTCGTTTTCTGTCTTTGCAACCTGACCCATTTCACTGTCGCCTTTCAATTTTCAGTGGCTAGGATTTTCTAGTTTTAATTTTAAGCCCTGGCCAAACGGAGTCGCAGGCAGACGCAACTTTAAAACTTGGGTCTACTTGCGACTTCGTGTTGGCCAGGCCTTGCCTGCACTTGCGTTGATTGCGATGACTTGCGCTCACTTTGGTCGAGATCAAATTTACAGGCAAATCAAAGCAAGTTTTTCACCGTTTGGCCACCCAACCCAAGTCAACGCAAGTTGAATGACGTCCACTATTATTAGCCTATGCATGAGAGGATAGTCTGCCTTAAAATGTTTTTTTTTTTGCGACTTGCGTGTACTTGCGAGGAAACTTGCGAGTATGTTTTGCCACCCAACGCAAGTCTCTACGCAAGTTCAATTTGCCTCCACTTGCGACTACCTGCCGGTCTGTTTGGCCAGGGCTTAACGTTCAACTTCTGTGTGTGTAGCATTTCTTCATCTCTTATTGAGTGAGCGTGAAAGGAACTGTCGCGATTAGTAGCTCATGGCAGAATGTCTTCCGGTTCTAGACTTTTCACTGGGACAGTTTTTCGCAACATACCTCTTGAAATTTTTTTTTTGAGTAAGTAATTAGCATATAACGACATTGTTACTAATATAAGGGTATTTTGAAGATTTTGAAAATGTTGAGGGTATTGAGAGATTCGTTTTTACCATAAAGATATTTGGGTGTTAAATTCTTTTTTTTACACCTCCCTACTCCGTCTTAGTTGTCACCCTTTCTCCTCCCCCCCTGGACAAAAACATGCCAAAACTAGGATTCAAAAACAAGTCAAACTTAATCTAGTCTCACTTAATTTTGCATTGAGTCTATTAAAAAAATACCTTTTCCGGTTATTAGTTTAGTAATTAGCTAAATAATGCTTTTTTTCTATTTTTATACATGGCCTGACGATTGCCTTCAACGCCGCTTCAATATAAGTAACGTCATTGAAAGCGTCAAACAAATGTCATTCGTATATTGGACATAGTGTCATAATAAGCCAGAGAATTATTAGCAATTTGTCATGAAAGAGAAATGCGGATAATTGGGTAGAAATATTTTAATATATTCGTAAATGTTTGTTTCAAGGCATAAAAAACAACAGTTTTTTGGGTAGGCAAGGGATAATTTAACAACCTTACGAAGTAACAGCCAAAACCAGGGTCTTTTTCATTATGGAAATGAACAAGTTTCATTTTAACGTGATATCAAGGAATTCAAAATGATTTACTAGCCACAGGGAGAGATGCAGTAGGTACAGAATTCTAACAATGCTAACCCTGCGATTTTGAGGAAACGATTTTTCTTTGCGGTTCGGAGCGAAAATTCGTATTGGCTTACACGAAGCGAGTAGACACGTCGACCGCAGACAGGTCGGAAGTGATATTGAGTCTCTACGTGTTTTGTTTTCATATACCTCCTTTTAAAGTAATGCCGCAAGTTTGATTCCTTTCCTGTTCCTCTTTGTTGATTGTTACTGTTTTGAATTCTTTCTTATTCTTCTACTTCACTGTCAGTCTTTCATCGTGTCTATACTCTTACCCAGAAATTCAGCAATTAATTACCGAGTGTACAGTGAACTTGCCCATCATGTGTCATACTGAAAATTTTATACAGAGTTTAGCCCTTGTTTAACAGTTTGGCAAACTTTGCACTTTTATTACCCAACAGTTATCTTACCTTTCTTTAAATGGTGTGCAGAACATTGGGAAATGTCCTCGTTTTTTAACAAGTACAATGCGTGTGCCAGTGCTTTTTAATCTTTTTAATACTGTGCAGTACATTTATCGGGCGAATCCTGGTTCTGACCTGCTGTGGGAAACGGTAAAAAAGCTCTATTTCATCTGACCTGATTTCCTTCGGTCTTTGAGATAAAAATTAAAATATTTGTAGCTTGCATTGACTAAAACCATCCTTGAACCTGAACATAGAAGGTGGACAATTGACAAGTCAAAGGAAGAACTGTTTTAAATAAAAATGGTTGTGGCTTACATACTGAAAACTTCACATAAAATTTGCAATGAATTATCCACTGGGTCGAACCATTAAGAGGTTCTGAACCATTTTACATGATTTGAACTGATAGCCTTTGGGTTGTTATGACTTTTAGTATTGCCTCGTGGCTGAATATATAACGGTTAACAGTAAGAGATAACGGGCTCTGCTCGACACACTTATCAAAGGAGGTTCTTGACCTCGAGAGGGTGACAATAAAATGCCAAGTGAAACCATTAAGCTGTGACATGCAACCTCAAGAAGAGAAGCTATAGTTTTTTTTCCTGACCTCTGTTAGTGAAATAGCACTTCAAGGTGTCAGGAATACCCTTATTATATGCATGGTTCCTATTCTTTAAACAGCTGTTTATTTTCAAACATAATCAACGCACAGACGAGATAAGATATTGCCCGCCACTTCTATTTGCAAGAGAAATTGATATGTTTTGAAACATATTTCCTCTGTTATCAAGGAAACTGGTTGGACAAGATTAGTGAAGCAAGAATAACCGGCCTTGAGGGGTTTATCGAGAGCATGAAAATCCAGATACTAAGTTAGTGACAGAAGATCAACTGCGAGCTTCACATCATCCCCTCCTAAAAGAAGATTAGTGCAGCAATTTCCCCCTTCTCCATCCTCGTTATCGATCCATTTTATCATGTAACACTCTTTAACTACAAGAAAACTGAGTTCAATATATTTGATCGGTCAGATAAGCCAGTGATGGGAATATCACGTACTTTAGCATTGTTAGCGGAACTCAGAGCCAGCTCCCGTCTTTTTTCTTTCCAAGAATCGAAGAAAAAGAAAGAAAGAAAAAAAGCAAAATTGAGCCGGTAGTTCTAAATTTTCAGCAAGCACGGTTACCATGGTTACTATTACCGACAAAAAAGCGATTTATTTTTGTTAAATTATACGTACTAAATTCCCAAATAAATGACCTTAATTACACGAATAAAATGCAAACGATAAAAGATAACATAAAATATAAATAGTCACGGCTACACGAAGAGACAAACGTGGCGAAACGATAAAACCTAGACCTATTTGTTTAAAACCTATGTACCTGAGTACAAAGTCCTGGAAAGTACATTGTAAAGGTAAGTGAAATGTATTAGAATATAATTCTGGAGAACTTTAGTTATTACTGTTGTTTGAATAATTCCTATCACGAAGATCTCTCAAAGGCATTGCTGAATGCCCCTTGCCTTCATGTAGAAGATTAACGATTCATTTAAACCGGCCATGTAGAGAAAAACCAAATAACATTTTGCGTCCAGTATAAGTAAGTCAATGGTCAATGGTCAATGGTAAAATCTCCTCGTTATGTACTCATAACACATTTTGCCTTTCATTCGGATTAAGTTTGTTTCGATTCAGTCGCTATTCATTTCGGTCAATACCACTTTCTTGTTTTCTTCTAGTTTCTAGACGTGATAAATGAAAGCATCCTGTGATACGTGGGCAAGAAACCCATCTAATTTACAACGAGATAATTTGGTTTTATCAACTCAATTGATAAAACCAAATTATCTTGTAATACTCCCACCGACGCAGCACCATAGTTTCTTTAGAAACTTACCCCCTTTACTAATTTACAACGACATTGCCGTTATACTTGACTGAAACAAAGTGACCGCATGCTTCCACAAGAAACCACAGAAAGAAGTTTCCAAGACCATTTCATCCTGTCCATCCACGACATGGCACAAGGAAATTGACTGTGTCATCAATCTGATGGGAATATGCAAGCAAACCACGACGACGATGGCAACGAGAACGTCACCAAACAAAAGGTTCATGAACAAAACAGTGGCTATGCACGTGCGTTATAAATCTTTGTATTTTTCTTAGTCGTCCTTTGAAATACAACAACGAGAAATGTTGAGTTTTTTCTGCGCATTTTGGAGAACAAAAAACAAAAAACAGTCATTTCGTGATGCGAAGCTCAAGTTTGTAAATCTTGCTTACTGAGAAAGAGCCTTTAAGTTCCACGTCGAATTCCCTAAATATGGTTAAAAACATCTACGCTGAAAGCTGGTCAACTTATAAATAACTGCTGGGCAGGAGAGACGTAATGTTGCTATTTTCATATCAAGCTAAAGCCCATGAATTCGGCTCTCAGGCAATAATGTTTTACAACAGAACAAAAGTAACACCACCATGGATATAATTAAGCACTGAATTACTTTCCATTACTGATATTCAATTAAGTGTAAAACTTATTCTTATGTCATATTTGCCTCTGACAATAGCATCAGCGATAAACGACCTTCATTGCATAAACATTTGTGGTCTATTGAAACTCATAATGTAGTGTTCCCGTTGCCGTGGAGTTGATGGACTTAAGAAATCCTTCTCGGTCCGTTGTGTATTAACGTCTGTTGTATTACTTTTTGCAGTATAGTAGTTAACAAAACCATTTGCAAGCGATATGAGGCAAATCGACTAAAACCGGTTAATGTTCCATTAGTGACAATCTTATATGAATTCCACCCCCGGCAGTGCTCTTAAAATGTAACTGTTTCGTTCAAAAATAGCTACAATTATACAGTCCCCTAAAGGAGTTCATTATCTTTGTGTGCTGTTCTGCTCGAAGTCTGACAACGAGTTCATTCCTCGTTACCGAGAAGGGTTTCTGAGACGGCCTGTTTTGCTAGAAGCTCTGGCAGCAGAATTCAGGAACACTGAACTTTCATATGTTACTGATCAGTGCCAACCGTTTAATAGTTCAGGAGTTTTTTGGTTTTTGTTGAGCGAAGTCGACTGAGTTTTCGTAATGTAACGTTAAACCTCTGCATGGATGTCTTCGATTCTGCACATCCACTGGAAGAATAGAAGCCGAAGATGCTTTGATTTACTGGACACACGTAACTCCATAAGTGCAAAAAAGGGCATACCTCGGGAAAACAAACATATCAATCTTACGTGCCAAACATTACTGAGTCATTAGATTTCGCTTTAGAACTATGGTTCTAAAATAGAAATCCATTAAAGTGCGAAATACCTCTTGTAGAGTCTCATTTAAACGATTGGTGATTACATCTTGAAGAATATCCAAAATACTACTTTCTTGTAGATAATCACTGTTGCGCAGTCATGATTGAATGATAAGATATTGTTTGAAACATGTCGTCAAACACGAAGATCACGAACTGACGTTACTAGGATAACAACACGCTAGCATATTATGTAAGTCGCAGAAATGAAACAAAAAACAACAATAATGACGAGGTCTTTTTAAATGAAGCACTCTTTGCCATTGGACCTGTATTAAACACTACAAGATGCTTGCTAAATATCTCTGTTTTATTGTTTTAGTTTTTTTTAACATGTTTCTCTGGCTTAAAGGTGTTTATTATGAACATTGTTACCACAGTAAGGCAATGAATTATTCTTTTATTGATTCTAAAAAGGTCCTGTACGTCTAAAACATGTTGAGGACGTAGATCTGCCAAAATTTGTGTCCGATATCTGTTTTGTGCACGTGGGTGTGTCCTTAAGAAAACACAGCTTCGAACAATAGCTTAAATAAGAGAGTTATCATCCGGTTTACGTAATAAACTATGGAATTTTCCTTATATCGTTTTAAGAGCCAGTCTGGAAACATCACTGAAAAAGCTCTTCTCTTTGCGCAAATACATCGCAGTAATAAACCGTTTTTCATAGTCGATGCGAACAGGTCCTTTTTCTTTCAGGTAGCAAGCATCCGAAAACAATCCAATGGCGGTATTTTCACTGATTCTTATCCGTGTGCTAGCATACAGCTTCTAGACGCCATGGTACTTCATATATAAAGTGTTTATACGCTAATGTTATATCGTCAGTGATCGCTCTTACGCCTTAGTCAGTCACCCGGCTCTTCTTGCGCGCCTTGCTGCGGTAGATGTTCTGCCGGCCTCAAAAACAACACTTGAATCTAAGTTGAAGGGAGGAGCAATTCGAAGAGCAAAGCTTTTATCAGGTTTTTAGCGCCTTAAGTACGCATATTAGTCGACGCACATCTAGCGTTTGATCTGACGCGACCATTGTTTCCTCTACAGGCGGGAAATCCGCAGCAGTTTGTTTTACCAGTATCGGCGTTCCCTACTACCAAAATGTCCTTTTTTTGCGCAAATTCCGCACTTTGGTCTAGGAAAGCCTGTTTTGCTCGACTCCCAAGAGACGCCAAGAATATCCTAAAGCGGTCTTTCAAAACACAACCCGGAGTCGTCTACTTTTCAGAGTCTCGTGTTTGTGACGTGCAAAAGAACCTGGATGCCGACTCGGCACCCTCAAAGTAGACTCGGGAAAAATTCCTCCCATACCGAACCAACACTAAACACGCCGTGCGTCAAAATCTTACGCTGTACGGTTACTTGCCGCGTTTCGGTTCGTATTGAACTTTTGCGAGCTGAGCTATATAGCAAAGAGATGAGTCGACACCGGAATAAGATTTAAACAAATTAATAGTCAATTTTCGCGCAAACCGCAGAGTCAATGGCGTAGTTGATTAACCTCGTTTTCGAAGTAATAAGTTGGATTTTGGAAAGGAAAACTGCCAAAAAGGATGATGATAAAAATGCTGCCTATAAAGCAAAATGCCTAGGCGGGCCTGAGCACGAAAACTAAACACGGATCTAGTTACGCTCGAATCGCTTAACACGATAAAAATGTTTACAAAATACGCGTCAATATTATGAAAACAAGATGAAAGGTTTAAATTTGGTCGTTTCTTCATTGTCCAAAAGACCTCCGCGGCGCAATTGTTTACTTTTGTCGGGGAGAGTGGGAAGATTTATTGTGGCGTACGATTATCGAACGAATGTGTAGAGAGACAGTGCATTTCAATGAACGCGGTGATAGTTTGTCAGCCACAAAACAATTATTAGAAGAACAATCGGCCTAATTGAGTCAACAATCAATATAATTCTATCTAAACACTAATAAATCGTGCCAGCGGAACCACAGACTCTAGACTACAAACTTTGCGCAAAAATAAGCCCGGAATGACAGAGTCGAGAAAGCATCGGTTACTTAAAGGCGCCCGAACCTCAGTTTGAGTGTTTTAAACCACGTGAATTTGTGATATCGGGTGTGTATGAAGTGGAATGGCCCCGCCGATGTCACTCACTTTTAATCACGTGCAATCTGGCTTATTAACCTTAGAAGTTAAAACTCAATGGTAAAGAGACGATATTAGGTTATAAAGGACAAATACGTCCAAGGGGGGAGATCAAAAACAAGCAAATCCAGCTTTAGAACAATGAAAATAATAAATATTGCCCCTGGTGCCTGTGTTTGTTTTTCTGTTCAAGTTAGCGTGAGGTTGAATGTGACGTATAACTCATATCTGTTCTCACGCTTTTGTATTCTGTGAACCAGTGAGCAGTGTCGAGACGAGGTTCGCTATGATGGGACGCGTGATGTGTTTCTTACGAATGGCAATTTTGATTTTATTATTTGTGGCCCTATGTGGTGCGGCGTCGGATTCTGAAACGTTAGTTCTACGACCGATTGCTAGTGAATATCAACATGTATCTACCAAGGCTGGAGGTGAGTTCAGTGTTAAACGTCAGTTTACTTGTGATTCTACCACTATCGGTGCTAATGCTTCAACGCTTGTTAAGGTAACGTTTTAGTAGTGAATCTAAACATGAGACCATGTTTATACGTTGCTTTATCAGTCACTTCAAAAACTGTACCGCTTCCCTCAAGTCGCATGTCAAACACCATGAAAAATCACCGAGCACGTTTCAAGTCTTTTATTTACAACTAAAACCATAACCTAACAAACTATGGCAACTTGTGTTGGATGGTGGAATTTTGTCATACAAGTCAAAATTTCGATTTGAATTTTATTACTGTGTATCGCAGTAGACGTAGTGCTCAGATTTTCTTTTAATGAGTTTTCCTTTTCCCTTTCTAGCAAAGTCTACAGACTTTGAAAAATTCTACACTAAGAGAAAGCGGATGCAAGTGACAGAGTCAAACACGTCATTCCTCGGTTATAAGCTATGCGGCCGCATTTGTCCACATTCCAGCGAATATTTTCTCGCGGTAGAAATTTCTTTTCCGCATTCAAGTTCCGTTAATTTTAGCCATCTCGTAAATTATAGCACGCCCCACTGAGCAAATGAAAATAGCGTGAAATTTCCCGGACTTCAAAGTTTTAAATTAGGCGCCTAACACAGACAAGCCCTTAGCGTCAATACCTGGAAGCAGGCAAACAAGTGTTTTAAAAGTAATCGAGTTGTTTCTCAGAGTTAAACTCCATACGAATGTCCTAATTCGACCTTTGATATATGAGCAACCTAGACGCGCCAGAAATAGCAGTTTCTTAAAACGTTGTGAAATAATTTTAGCGGGTATTGGACGGACTTCTGTGAAGTGTATCCGAACTCGTCTTTTAGTACTTGAGCGCCATATACTACCACCCTTAGAACATTGTAATTCTATTCAATGATCAACAAAGCTAAAAGTCCTTCTCATTCCTTCACGAAAACAAAGGTGAGGGTCTCTCTCGATGTTGCTGGATAGGGCTTGTATCACAAAAGTGCTTGAAACCATTGAGTGCCATGAAATCAGTTACCTATCTCTTTAATCTAAGTTAATCTAACCAACAAAAGACTTTAGTATTAGGAAGGAAAGATCGTAGCGCTAATGCACCATTGTTTATTAAACGAAACCTTTAAAACAAGGCGACATTCAAGAAAGGTGTAACCAATTTAATAACAATCCGTCTTTTTTTGACAGGCTGCAACTTTGGGTTTCTGCATTACGATATTGGTGACAGCTGGCATCCGGACATAACCCCATTTGGAGTCATGTTCTGCCTCATTTGCACGTGCAACAGGGTAAGTAAACACGCACTTTGTTGGGTTTTACACACTCTTTGTTGGGTTTTTCTTGGTGCGATGCAGCATACAATGTTCCTTCGCTTAAAGTAGAACCGCAAGGACCTCAGCTGCGTGTTTAGACTTGTAAAAAAAGAGTTTATTTGTTCTCACCGAAGTCTCCTTAAGCCACTCCCCTTGGCTTTTTATTTCAAGTGGGGTAGATTCTATCGTGCTTGCCGGCTCTAAAACGACCCCACAGAACGCAGCATTGAAGAGCTTTTTCAACTCGAGTTCGAAGCAAAACGTAATCTGTTTTGTATGGACGATGCAATTAACAAGCGATTGTGTCGTTCATCTCCCACATAGTGTCTAATGAATTGAAGTGACTTTTTACGCTAACTCCTTTTTTTTATTTTCAATTCATATTAACTGCACAGCGTTTTATTTGTTTGGATAAGTATTCAATCACCAATTAAAGTAATCCTCAGTACAAGCATTGACAAAAGGCTTTGTGTGTTATTCAGAAAAAAAAGACTTTCATAAGCCCAAAATGGTCTTATGCATTTTGCAAGATGGAGAATATGGTTAGGAAGCCCGTTGAAGTTAGTCTCCACAATGAATTTAGGAAGAACAATTTTGAAACGTTTCCATAAATTAAGATCTGTCATCAAGCAATTTATTTTGTAGATCAATTTGATAACGAAAACACTTATTTGACCTTATTTGTTGAACTGATTAGTCGTTGGACCGCAAACAAATCTTTTTTTGTGAACAAAAAGATTCTTTAGTTACCACACGCAAAGAACGAGGGAAACGAAAGATGTTTATATCTGAATGATAATAAGCAGCTTTGGTACGGAATGAAGGACTTTTTTAAACTGCCTTGATGTTGTGGGAAGATTTCAGACTGGGAACAAATCCAAAGCGAATACAAACAGAGGAAAATTAACTGACTTTCTTTGCAAACAGTCGTTTTTTGTGTTTATTTTGTTTAAAGAGTCCGTGCTAAACATGCAAGGCATCGTTGTAAGTCAGTTCTGAATTAGTTGTCGGTAAACTGACAGTGGCTCTTTCATAAGCGTCCAGTAATTGAATCAATTCGAGTCGAGTCGGTCAGCTAAGTAAATCACTGCCCCTCATTGATAAAATCATGTTTGTCTTATTTGAAATCTTTAATTCTTTCTCGTCCCAGATTCCAAACATCGTGACAACAGGAAAAGTGACATGTCGTAACATACGACACCGCTGTCCAACAACCGCCTGCGCGAGGCCTAAGGTCGAACCAGGACACTGTTGTCCATCATGTCCGGATGGTGAGGCAAATATTGAAAATCTTTGACTTAAGCAGAAGAATATAAGAATAAGAATCTTTGACTTAATTAGTTCTTCTAATGTAAAATAATTATGGTCTAACTACCTTGAATTAGCACTTGATATTACATGTGACCTTTCCAAAATGCTTCAAAAGTAAAAGTATTGTTTTGTTTTTTCAGAGTTCATATCATTGCTGACGACACCAAGAGCTTCAGTTTCCCGCCAAAACGGTCTTGGGCGTGCGCACTTCACACTTGTGCGGAACACGCTCAGTATTTCAATTCGCTATGAAGGGTAGGGAATAAAAGATTATCTTTGACAATAAAAACATATTTCAAATGAAAAAACGATTTTAATTTGTCTTGAATTCCCAGGCAAAGGAAACTTCGCATGGCGTCCTTTATCGATACAGAAGGTTCGGTGGTTAAGGAGATGAACATTCAACGCAGATCAATAAATGGATCCCAGGTGAGTGCTATTTTAGCTGTAAGCTACAGATCTGCTCTGACGTTTTGTACACGTTATAATCCGCTTCCATCCTAGCCGTTATTAAGCGTCCTTAGTTCCTAAAGCATACTTACCTTTTGCCGAATACAGTTCTATAAAATTCAACCATGATTTTCGTTGTTGTTAGGTATATTCTGAATATTTTTTGTTCATCTCGAAATCATACTACAAGCAGTTTTCTAACTTGCTCTCTTGACCCTGCATGGTGATTTAAGTTATCACTGATCAAATCTCCCAACTCGCAATGCTTTATCATGATGAGACGAGTACAGTGTAGTTGGAGAAGTTTTGAGTAGATACTCAAAAGCTAACAATTTGCACCCTGCCTTCTCTTACTAGGTATGCCTTGTATGGAATCAATTGAATAACAAGCAGATCGAATCCCTCAAACAAGGAAAAATTAGTTTTGCATTAAAGCTCAAAAGACAGCAAGCAGAGGGTTTAAAGGGAGACATTGTATTGTACAAATCGTACTCTGAGGGTAAGTTTATTGTTAAGGAACAAGAGTACGGGTCTTCATATGTAATGGCGGACCAAGGGGAAATTAACAGAAGACTGGAAAACCAGCCAGACATTTTGCTTTCCAATTAATGCTACTGAAACAGGGCTGAGAAAACTATACTATTGTTTCAATAGAGCCCTTGACACATTCGTTTACGCTTACGAGAATTTTGAAACGGAACAGTAAAGACTCTCGCTTACGGCAAGTGTTTCGACAGCTTCCTGTTTCAATCTCAAACGCGCAGCCTGTTAAAGACACATAACTGTATGGAAACACCGGAAATTAACGTTTGCTACCTCTTAAGTAGTTTTAAGAGAATATAATTAGACTGTCACAAGATAACAAGAGATGAAAGTAAATTATTTTTACACGAAGGATATGACTGGAAACTGCTTATGAATCCACAACCAATCAAATGCCAATCTACTCACTTCGAGATGGCGCTTAGAAAACGGTCTACAAGTCACGTGAGGTCCGTTATTTTAATACCGTGAGCTGAGATATTGCAAGACGACATTCTGGTGTGAAACAAGCCTTTACGAATGTCGTATCGTGTTTCTTTTTGTGATAGTGGATTTATTAGCTATTGACTCATGCTGTGTTATTGTGCAAGTATTAGTGGAAGTACAACGTTTTGTTATATTAATCAGGAGGTGAAGGAAGAATTCATCTGCCGGCCTGAGGCACTATAACTGATGACAATAAGCAGCAATACACGAGTGATTACAAGATTGTTTGATAAGCTACAGTCCTATGATCACGCACCTTAAAAAGATTTTGCAAATTGCTCTTTCAGAGTGCAAGTTTTTAGGTTCTTCCTTCCTAGCCGCACCCAACCCGCTCCTGCAGTCTTTAGGCTCTATGTCCATTTTCTGCCTAGTTTTGGTTTCTTCTCATCTCTTTGATGTTTTCCACTTGGGAATGTTAAATGCTTTGAGATTTCTTCAATATCAAGCTACTTTTGTATAATGAATTAGTATATCGTGAGAAAAATCCGTTAAAACACGAATGATAAACCATTTTGTTTATGTGAAGATCTTAGCCCTTTTTTCCTTTTCCCTTTTCCTCAGAGAGCTTTGAAGCTTTGTTGTCATCTGACGATGAAACATCCAGTGCTATGGCATCTTTCAACTTGATCAAGAGCGGAAAACTTCTTAGGATGTATCTTCGCTATAGTGGATCTCACAGTATAGGTTGGTAGGGTGGGGTGGAAAGATACAATTGACATTACCTGGGTGGGGTGGGATGTAGCACTGTAGTTTATGGGTTGGGTGAAATCTCAAACCTAGTGACAATGGG
>CM042749.1:32880170-32911754 GCA_022496165.2 Catalaphyllia jardinei
ACAACTGTAAAATGGTCTATTGCCATGCCGGTTGTGACTACAGTACAAGTCTTCACAGTAAATGTGCTTTTATAATTGCGTTTCAGGTAACAGGCATTTGGGAGAGACCACTGTTTACAGAAATCTGTTGGCTTTTCGGTGGAAACATGTTTATGAATGTTCGAACGACGGCCAACACGAATGGCGAAATACATGGGCAACTAAAACAGTTTACCTTTAAGGGACACCATCTGTCATATCATGGTAAGAATTAAAAACGCTGCGAGAAAGATGACTCAGCTTTATTTGTAATGATACGTTCTATGTTCCCACAGATCCACCAATTCTGTTATCTGGCAACGAAGTGGTTCCCAGGATTCAGACGGGTGCGGCCGGACAGGCCTGGTTCTCACTCGACAAAAATTGCGCATTGCACTATCATTTGATGTTCAGCGGTATGGACCGCGGGCGACGAAACTTGATGACAGCGGAACTCCAGGGTTTTGCGGATTATGGCGAGGTTCCTCAGCCGTATGATGAGCACGTGCACTTCTTACGGTCCTTTGAGGGAGAAACGGTGCGTGTGCATAACCCGGATGTACTCAATTTTAGTTACTTACAGATAAGGCAACTGAACTTAAGCCCGGTTTTTTACTTGTTATGATGGCCAAACAGGATAAACGCCTTTGATAGATAAACCATTTCGTTCTGCTGAAGTAATTTATTTGCTCTCTCAGAGGATTTAATACCGGATCTCGAATAAATCGCCATACAAATCTGTGAACCTGATATAAAAGCGTCCCACCTAGGATCGTTAGGTGCTGGCCTTGGAAGAGACGGTACTATTAACTCGCGTGAACTGTTAGTTACACTTACACTTATTTGCACTGAATGGTTTGACGCTTTTCATAGTACGAATGAAGAAACTAAAAATCACTGTGTTCTACGAAAAACCGATTATTCAAGAGCATTGTGCCAAAATTAATTTTTCACGGTGATTATGATTGAACGGTCTATTAAAAACATTTACAGCTTCAATTACACCAGAGGGAATCGGGTAGAATAAACAAATAAATAAATAGTAAAATAAATAAATAAATAAATAAGTGAATAAACAAATTCCCGACACTGGAAGTAGTAGTTAAGGATTTAAACAATGGCTTAGAAAGGCAATTAAGTCAATTTGTTATGCGCGTCTCCGTGATTCTGCAAACCTCTAAAAGCGCGCTGCAATGAAACACATCCAACTGAATCTAGTCTTGTAACGTTTATAGGTTTCTGGATTTGCACGCAACCTCGATTTAGTGTTCCTTAGTAATCTCGTCCGCGGATTGGTGTATTTGCAAGTAAGCAGCGAGGAAGTCCCACAAGGTGAGCTGAGGAGCCAGGTCTTGGTCAACAGCGATATTTGTAGGAAGCGGTTTCCCGATTTACAGCAGGGAGCCCAGACGGACGGCTCGTGTTTCCATGACGACAAAGATTACTATAACGGGCAGACCTGGATTTCTGAAGATGACAAATGTACTTCGTGTACTTGTGAGGTATATTAACTTCAGCTGAGCGTTAACTCGTTCAACACGATTTCGGAATTTTTGATACTGACATTCCCGTTTTCAATCCTTACAGGACTCTGAAATCATTTGCTCTCCACTCCAATGTCAGCCGTTAAACTGCACAGAGGCGCCTATATTACTACCTCATTTATGCTGCCCGGTTTGTCCAGGTATTTAACCTTTGCATTAGTTGCGTGGAGTTGCCTTTTCGCATCAACAGAGGCATGATCCCCCCACCCCTTATCAATAAATATTTTAAAAGTACCAGTTTAGAAGATCCGATACCGATAAAAACGATAAAAACGCCGTTGAGCTAACAGATGTATTAAATAGAAATAATTTTTATACTTTTTCAGCCACTGAGGAAAAAGTTGTCAAATACTACGGAAAAAAGAATAGACCAACCATCAAAGGGTGTTACGTGAAAAGAGACAGGAAAGTTTACCCTGCAGGAGCAGTATGGCATCCCTTCGTACAGCCATTTGGTTACATGAGATGTCACGCCTGTACATGCCTGGTAAGCGGCTAAATAGATGAATAGAAGCGCGCGCATATATCAACATTGTTCCCAGGCCCTCGGCTTGAGGTTACACTAAAATACTAGAAAGCAATCGTTCTCATTTTCAGAGCCTTTTTTCTACCAGTTGGCTATGGCACTGTAGACACATGGTGTAGCATTCATAGAGTGGGTTGTGGTTTCAAAAGCCCCCACATTGGTTTTCCGAAACAATGGAAACAAAACAACTCATTTCCCAAATTTATGTACCGGTCAATTCCAAAACCGCCCATGCCCCCACGGGCAAACCCCGGGGCATTTGACTTTTTTGAAAAATTTTGGTCAAATTCCCGCTATGTTGCCAGTTTAGATGGTCAAATGCCCCACCCGTTAGAGCTTCAAGAGCGTCAAATCCCCCACCCTCCAGGCATGTTAAAGCAACTGTGAAAACAAGTTTTGCAAAATTTACAGCCAATGCGAATTTCTTGTTCAGCTTGTCTTCACTCCACTCTTTAAGCAAAGGCACATTCCACGATATAACTATATAAAACGACAACAACAGAACAATCCGCGTGGAATCGACAAGAGCAATGACCCGTGAACGCGGCTCGCGTGCTGAATCAAAGAATTGCGGAATCCTTTTGCTTCCGACCGCTGACAGATGTTTTGACACAAAAGTCAAATGCCCCACCGGGCGGGCCTCATTTCGGGTCAAATTCCCCACTGTACGGAGCTTAACGCGAGTCAAATGCCTGGGGATTGCCCGGGGGGGGGGATGGGCGGTTTTTGAATTGACTGGTACATTAGAAGAAACTTTGTCACTGTTTGGGCACCAATATGACCGTAAAAAACGTTTTATCATTAACTGGCGAGGAATTATCACAGTGCAGCGAAGAATTATTAAATCTTGGTGGAAGTGAAGACATTTAGCTCATCTTAAATCCAAGTCATGTTTCGAGGGTCAGCAGGTCCTGAATCCTTTTGGTTTCTTATATGTATTCTGTAAAAGAGTTTCATTTTTCTGTCATAGGCCTAATGTTCCATTTTTTCCTCAGGCAAAATCAGAGGAGATAACATGCACCAAAGTAGAATGCCCCGATCTTCAGTGCAAAAATCCGATCAAAATGCGCATGACAGACTGCTGTATGCGCTGTCCTGGTAAGAAATATAACTTTGCTGCATGTGCATGTGCCTTGGAACAAGTTTCCTTGCAACGGCATTATTCTGTATAAAACTACTGAATGCTACACTGTAACAACTTTTTGGTTTTTTGAGACATAGACAGCAACTTAATCTTTATGATTAAAAATAGAAGAGTGACCAGGTTTTAGAAACACATTCATATAAAACGCGTTCTCTGGTTAAGAAGATTTAAAACGTAAGCTTTCGGCTTCCAGACTAAAGCCTTTAAAAGACTAAGATGTAAATGCACGAGAAGAAAATATATACAAAATGAAAGTGTGAAAAAGATATAAAAACGGTACAAGGGAAAAATGCACTAATCTAAAAGAATAGAGTATTGTTTTGGCAACGGCTTGTCTGTTTCATTAGCGTTAGCAGTGTGCCAAGATTCCATTATGGTCTTCATGATGTTTTGATCGATGGAATGCGTTTGCAAGGGAAAGAAAAGCCATTGTGGCCATATAAACACCAATCTTGTTCCCAGAGCCCACTTACCTTTCGGTCAGCGCCAGGACCAAACGACACGTGGGCTCTGGGAACGAGATTGAATAAACACGAGGGTAAGGCGAGTCCAAAATTCATCAAAAGAGACAAGTAAAACCTTTCTAGAATTCCTTTTACTGCGTCTGATTTAACTTGACTTTCTCTCACAAGAGGTGACAAGCGCCCTGTTTTTTTCCAGATAGGATAAACGGAGATTAGTAGATAGAAATTTTGATTTGTTCTTAATTATCATGGGCTCTGTTAATTTGTCTGAATTATTGTGTGGGGTTTACATACTCTGTTTCGGTATGACGAAAAAGAGCCAGGCTGTAATTCTGAAATATCTTTCGCGACAAACAAGTCAGAAGAACTCGAGTTCCGAATAGTGGGTCTGGTTCACAAAAAGCCACTTGTGATAAATATAAGTGTTATTTTTGTTGAACAAAAATTAAAACAATGAAAAGTTTTGCTCGCAATTAAAATACACATTTCGTTCATTTCTATTCGCAGATGACGAGGATGAGCAATCAGATGACGGCAAAGTCCCGAAAAAAGGTAACATAATTACTGACGCTTAAATATCGGCAGTATTAGCAAGGGATAGTTAGAATATAAACGGTCGATTTGGAATGATATTTACAAGGGAGACCCCAAGGCAAGGCCATAGTAACAGGCGAGAATATAGTATAGATTTTTCATTGCTATTTAAAGAATTTAAACAATGAAATTGTTTAAACGAATCGATTCTTACTAAGTCCCATTCTGTATCGAAATCACAGAATGTCGCGTGTTCTGCTTGGGTTTTACAGCGCGCATTTTATGTTGGAGCCATTCCTTTTCAATTAATTGAAAAATGGTTTTCAGAACGGTTATTGAATAGCATAGCATGTTACACGTACGGTATTTTTTATCTGTAGGGTGCAGCTTTCATGGAAACAAGTACAAACACGATCAAACATGGAAACCATTTATCCCACTGCTTCCCTCCAGATGTATCACGTGCAAGTGTGAGGTAAGAGGTTCTTCCACAATTTATGCCATGCACGGCAAACAGCAAGAAAGCCGCAGGGCGCTGAAGCGGCTGTGCCAGTGTTGCCGAGATTATGTCAAGATCGGCCTCTGCTAATTTTTTTCAGTTACACCCTACTTTGGCCTCGTTCACACTATGCCAGAGGGATTTGGAAACGAAGCTTTATTATATCTACGATTAGGCCCTCCGTCCACACTAAGCCGTCACGAAAACGGAACTTAACGAAAACGCTCTTTAAACCTAAGGAATTTGAAACTGGTGCCGGCTTTTCATCTCACTGTGGACGATGACGTCATGATAATCACGTGATTTCCTCAATCACAGATCCAAATGACTGGTGTTTGTGGTGTTTTAAAATTCCTACGGTACAGTGTGAGGATATGATGCATACCTCCGTTTTCAAATTCCTGTGGCGTTATGTGCACGGGGGATTATTAAGCACTTAATGACTTGGCCCCATGGGAAACAGTCAGTTTTGTTTCCCCGAGACCTTCAATGTTTCACTGAGGTCGAGGGTCGTGCGAGTCGAAGGTTCATGTTCTTGTTTCTCTAGGGAGTTAGTGAGTTTGTTCGCCCCAGGGAGTTAGTGAGTTTTGACATGATGACAGGTGTTTTCACATGATGCCACGGCGGCCATGTTGATGTCTAATACATTGAAACAGCGGCCGTGTTAGTGCACTAAATCAATCATGTGGGAATTGCTGTCTTCTCTCTGGTTAACACTTAGTTCCAGTAAATTTACCAGGCTGCTGCCCACGTGACTTGAAACGTCTTACAACTCTCACCTTCAGTTAACCATAACCTCACTAACGCCACTTGGCGTTTTAAAAAGCATTCTTGTTATTTTCAAAGCAATAATTGTCTTGATTAAAGACTTAAGGGTTATGATTACAGAACCTTTAAAAGTACAACCCATCCGTCTCTAAACAAAGGCCATTTTGGCTCACCCTATCCGAGGCTTTCTACACTACTACAGGATTTCAGCGTAACAATTTCATCTCTTTTCAGAATGGAAAAACGAAGTGTAGACGTCCTCAATGTCCTAAAGGACAATGTAGAAATTCTATTGACGGCGCGTCCAAAAGCTGCTGTGTGCCATGTTCAGGTAAACAAATTGAATCACTCGCATTATTTGTTACCGTCAAATTAACCATACGCGTGATACGTTCTCTTGATAAACGTCCCGGAAACATGTTTGACTGAAAACCTGCTGTTTAGAGCCGATGTCAGCTACATTATTCAGTTGCCCATTAACGTAGGCACAATACAATGGTCTCGTAAATAATTTTGAGAATAATTTTTTCTCGCAGGATCTTGAGACTGATAATAATACGTTGTAAATAAGAAGTAGGAGTGAGTCCGCGAGAAAGTCCAGAGGCCCAGACTTAAAGGAAATTTAAGATTCAGTGGACGAGGTAGCCCGCTGCAATTTTTCGCGTAACATTTCTGTCGGGACGTTCTGATGTAAAAAAAGCGACAGAAGCCGGATCAAGAGGAAGACGAACGAACCATACCTGTCTCCTTCCTACGCTGTTCGGAAGAAAAAAAGTAAGAAAAAAAATGAAACAGGACACAGTGGCACAGCAGAGGTGCGGTAAAGAAGCAATGGGAGAATGTGCAATGAAAGGATTTCCTTTTACGGTCAACAAAAATGGAAGAGATCCTGGCCGCTCTCTTAGATCTCTTATTAGATTAGAAGGCAATAAAGTGCACGCATGTTGAAAATGGTGTGCACAAATTTTATATTATTTTTCTGTTCGTTCAATCTTGCGCGCAACAGTTTCAAGATCGAAACTATGATGCTTTATGATTGTGTCTTAGTCCAGTTGTGGCCCTCTCTTTGTCAGTCAACGTTACGCTCGCAGCGTTGCGTGACAGAATAGACCAACCTCGTTACCAGGGCCTTTTTCCGCCCCGCCCCCGAGCCAGGGAAAAAAACCTGGGAACGAGGTTTGGGCTAGACCAGGGGCCCCTTTCTCGAAGATCCCGGCAATTACCGGGCCCGTTAAGCCGTTTTGTTTTCCATTCCAGACGTGACTTTCAAAAGCTTTGAATATTCCACTGTGAACAGAAACATTGAACACCGACTAGATTGTTTTGTAAATTATCCAAGAAATCGAATAGCGTCTTTGTACAGTGATTTAAATTATACTAACCTACTGTGCTACAAAGAGAGGTCTGTACAATCACCAAAATGCTAGATTACATCAGCCTGTGAAAAAGCTCTGACGAAATTGGTAATGATTATACACTGTAGCTAGGCCTCAGTCTTTTTTCCGGGGCAATTGTTTCTTCCCCCTCTATGATAATTATATACCAGTCTCACTGCATGCGAAATACAGAAGCAAGGGCCTGAAAAAAAGACTGATGAGAGCCTCCCAGAGATTCATACATGGTTTCTTGAAATTTCTTCCTTGTTCCTCTTAAGCAAATTCCATTGTTATCTTGTTCTAAAGGTCCTAAAGCTCTTGTCTAAAGTTCCTGTTAAGGACCCTGTGCTTCTTATTTCTCGCTGGCAGTTTTGTTCCCCTTGCATAACCTTTTGGAAACGACTGTTCGTAGGCGATAGCAGGTACATAGATATATGTTGTTTCCTCAAATGAATCCAAAAGACATCCCTCGTTTCCTTAAAATAAAACATCACGTCCCTTTGTTTCTGCAAGCTCCTAGGAGGGCGTCACTTAATTATATGACAACGCTTAAAGCTGTTGGATATAAGACGACATCATGAGGAGTTTTGTTGAGCTGGTAACAGACCTATCCTAAAGGCTGACTCAACGGGGGATGTTCAAAACATGAAACGGTGAAATGGAACTATGGTTAGTATAAAGAACACTCAAGTTAGCCCGAATCAGTAGTAGTTAGCTCTTAAGGCTTGACCCTTACCCGTATTCCAAATTGACTCAACTCAGTGCCAGTTTGTCATTTTGCCATTTTGTGTTTTAAACACGCCTGACTAAAGGAAACTTGATAAGTAAAATACTGCCTGAAAAAGACCTGTCTGGACAGGTTTTAGTTTCAGGTTGATAAATTTACATACCAATGACACAGCTTTGGTTGCTATACAAAAACTACGGAAGGAAATGCATGTGGTTAGCGATCAGATGAAGGTTGATCTTTTTTATTTATTGAGAGAATTAATGATTACCATTGTTAATGTATGTTTTGTAGATAAATTGAATAACGACAAAGGAAGTTCTTGGAATCCTCCAAGTTTTAGTTTTCTTGTTAATATTTGCTTTGTACATAAGCGCAATAATTTAATATAATGTTAAACAGAAAGACAAGTCCACAATGAAACAACGACTGCAGGAAGTCTCTTCCTAACTAATCAAATGAAAACAACATATTTTGTGTAGCCTTGGAAACCAGCTCCCATTCCCAGTGACTCCCACTCAACACTGTTTGAGAAAGGTCTGGGAACAATCCATGAGAGGGCCCTGGTTTCCATGGCTACAGCTCAAGAGTCCACTTTAGGTTATAATTTGCAGTTGAAACTGATGTTAAGTTATATTATGTTGTAAACAAAGGGAGATTCACTTGTAGTATTAAAATGTTGTCATAATTAAATAATTATTTCATTCTTTGGTTCTATCAAGTGGTCTGAGCCAGAAATCTCTTCATCTTTTCTACATTTACAGCCATAAACGTACATGCGCTATGAAGATCATCAACTGCTTTTGGAAAGAAACTCTTTATTTGTATAAATTTGAGTAACATCTCTTTTATGAAGTCACATCCCCCTCAAACTGTAGCATACGACAGTAACAACTGTAGTTAGTATATGCTAAAACAGTGGATAGCGTTGAAGGCGCGCGCTGATTGGCTAGCCAAACTCCGAATATCCTTTGCTATTTACCCTCGAGCAACCCGAGAAAAAATGGCGTCCCGGTTTGCATCCGTGACAAGTGAAGAAATCATCCAGTTTATATTTTGTGGTGTCTATTATCCCACTGTTTTAGTATATACTAAAACAACTATTCGCCTTAGTGTCAGTGGCTAGCGGTGAATAGTTGTTAATCAATTAGCAAATGTACAAAGCCTGGCGCCTTTTCTAAAAGAACAAAATCTGTCAATCAGACAGTGCTTACGGCAAGACTTCTGAGTTCCCAACTTGCTAATCATGTGTTTCCCACACAAACAGATACCGATACAACAAACATATAAATAAACGACTGGGCATTTTTTTAGAATGAAAACAAAAATTCTTTAATTGTTAGGCGTGGATTTTTCAAATACATTTCTCAAATAATTTATCAAGTTTACAAGTTTAAAAGACACCACGACCATGAAGGTGTTTGGATATCTGATTGTAATTAGCACACATTTTTACAACAATTGTGAAAGACAGTTTTAGTTTTGATTGAGAAGATATATCATTACCTTGAAAACACTCGAGACAGTGATTGACCATATTATGTATTTCAATACACTTCAAAGTTTGTCAAAAATACTCAGCCACACCTCGTACTTTCACATTTCTTCTTAGTGTTTGCGAATGTGGTTTTAGCCTTTACTTTATGTGCAGTGACACACAACTGGCACTGAGTAGTGTTCTGACTATCACATATTACCGAAATACAAGTTTTCTGACTTATTTACTTAAAGCATAATTTATAATTTAACTTCATAGACAACCCCCCTGTGGATGGGCTGAAATCTTATTCTCAACCGACCAGTGAAGCCTGTCCTAATACGAAACACGACTATTAAACTTAAAAGAAGTTAATACAAATCAAATGAACTTGAGTGAAAAACTTACAGTGGCTCTGTTCAATTACAGATGCAAATCCAGTACCATAACTAAAAATATTACTGTACATCTTTGTAGCAATAACTTTCTGTCTTTTAAAACTTATGATTTCATAACATCACTGCTGTCCTCCTTGCCTCTGTACTTCTGTTTTCCGTAAGTGAAAGGTAGATATCGATACCTTATCATATGCTAAAAATGAAAGCAAAAAATAAAGACACATAAACTAAATGTGTAAAACATAAATATGTAAACACGGAAACACATAAAAGACCAAATAGTTCATATTTGTATTCTTAGTTAGGAACCACTTGTAATGCAGGGGTAGTCTAGATTTTGAACAAGCCCATAAATGTTACTGTTCAAGACTGTATTATGATAAAAACTATTTGCAAAATGAAACAGTTCAGTGCTAAGAAACTATTTCTCAGCACTGCTCATTGTCTCAGGTAAAAATCAAGGATTCTGGTCTCATTTAGGGGATTGATGACCAAAAGTCACCATGTTTACATGTACCTTTCAAAGTATCCTTTAGGGTGCACTTGAAGAAATAATGACAGATACATGTACACTCTCATTATTTTCTGTTTTAAGGCTTGATTTCTACTGGTCTCTGGTATTACATGAGTCGGGTCTATAAGTGCACACAGAAACCCTTCTTGAACAGTACCTAGTAATCAAAGCTATTCTTTTTCAAGTGGTATACTGTATCTTACGGGTCCAATGAAGCTTGAGCAGCACCCATATTAGTCTCCTTCAAATGTTAATTTAAATTTTCCGACAAACTTTCCTGCAGATGTTATGATATGAAAGTTCCCAACAGGTTTCAAAGGTCCAACAGGAAGTGCAGGGAGTGAAGGGAGTGAAGGGAGTGAAGGGAGTGAAGGAGTGAAGGAGTGATCGAGTGAAGGAGTGATCGAGTGATAGAGTGAAGGAGTGAAGGAGTGAAGGAGTGAAATTGTGCCACCACTACAACTTGGAAAATATGAATGTTATCCAACTAAAAAAAGGGATGATTATCATTTGTATTTGAAAAGGCCCCCCTTATTGATTTGCTGGCATGCTAGTTTAAATTCAATACCAAGAATATGAAAAGGGCCTATTTATTTGCATTTGTCTAATTAAGGCTGGTAGAATTTTAAGAGAACTTTTGTAATATCACTTATGTAGCTTGATCCTTAAATGCACTCGAGTCTCTATGACTACCTACAGTATGTACTAAATAATTCATTTGTCTGTTTGTTAAAATTAATATTGTCATGTTTCTGAGCACATTCATCTTTTTGACTCACCTTTATTTGCCTCTTCATTGTAATAACAAAAAGAACGATGAAGTACATGACTAGGATGGGCCAGAACACAGGAATGTTAAAAAATTCAAAAAATGTACATGTTATGGCAATAACAACAGCCCTTGTTGCTGCATACCTGCAAGGAGAAAAAGCCATAAATTAATTTGTTAATGTTGAAAAACTTCCCTATTGTCAAATACTGGGTAATCTTCATTGCAGCTGTTATTTTGCTTCTCTCAATCAAGGGCTGCTGATAACTGAATAACTGAAAAATTACTTCCATTCAAAATGGGTTGGCCACATGAAAAAACCAACAAAGGGCATCTCTTATCAGTCATACTACCATTTTAAACACCAAATGCAAGTGAAAAAGCTCAGAGAGCTAACAAGAACACATTATCTGATGAAATGTTTCACCATTTAATAGTCAAGAAAACCCAAACTTTCATTTAATCCACCTATTTTGACTCTCTTCAGCCATTTATGTTAGATAGCCTTCTCTTAATCCTCTTACTGGGGTCTTTGTGTTGGACATCACAAGACAACAAAGAATGCTGTGTATGTAGCAATTAAGGTGGCCAGACACAGTTTTTGCGCACCCTCTGGCTGATGCGATTCAGGCTGCATGCACAGGAGGATTGCGAAAAAATGTTGTTGATTCAGTGTTAGAAAAGGTAACAATGCAAAAGACCCAGCAATTCTCAGATTTTTCTTTGTAACCGAGAGAACCCAGGTAAATGTATAATTTGCATGTGTAGTAAGTCAGAAAAATTGCCATTAAATGCGGAAAAAGCTTTCTTGGAAATATGCCTATTTCTTTCAGACCACTCAAAAGAATTTTATGAAATTTGGCACAAAAATACTTTAGGTAATAAGTACCTGGGGTACTGAAAGAAAATTGAACTTTAACAGAGGAAATATTAGATATTCTACTAAACCTTCACAAGGGATAATTAAAGAACTCTCTGTTAAATTATTAAATCGTGTGAACTTACGAACATCGTTACATGCTTGTTGCATGCAAAATGTAAAGAATCTAACCACTAGATTTTTTTCAAATAAACAAAGCCGACTTTAAAGGCATGTTAATATTTACATGTATTGTCGTTGCCAAGGCAATAGCACATATGTCAGCTTAACTATCAAAAAACCAAACGTTGCATTGTTAACTTGGTTTCCAGGCCCTCCTGCAGTTGAACTCAAATTTAAATAAGACTTACCAGAATTTAAACTCTGGTAATCTTCTAATAAATGGTCTGAACTCTTGATCAGCTTTGGTGGGGAGTTCTGGACCATCTTCCTCTGTAAAATACAAAAACTGCCTCAAAACAACAAGCCAGGACAGATAAAATCAAATAGAATGGTTGTAAATGTCACTCTGTAACTCTGATTCCTGTGTATTACTACCCACAAAAATGTGAGGCATTTATCATTCCACTATCACATGCCAAATATGAGACCATACTGCACTATAGAGTCATATTTTGTTTTCCATTTGCATGTGCCTTAATATGTGATTGGTACAATAATATTATTGATGGAAAATGAGGATAATTTTAAAAACTAGAAGCAGAAATATTTATACTGGAAATTATCATTAACATTAGTGGAATAATAAATCCCTTATTCAATGGATAAACATACATGTATACATGTAATTTGTGTGCACATTTTGCTCATTGCTCATATCTTTTTTCTTACAAGTGAAGTATTCAGAATAACATCTTGTTTTGATCACATGTTTAGTGTGTTCTCTTTCCATGTACTGCATCTGCCATTTTGTGAACACAAAGCTTGGTAGCCCCACATTCAAGGTGCTGCAAGACACTGGGGACTAAATTTTGTTCTGACCAGTTCTCCCGGAAAAAGTAACAACTGGCTTAATGAAAATCTTAGCCAGGAGACTATTTTCTAGCTACAACACTGTTTTAGGGCACTTTTTATTTTAATTTTAGTCTAGTTATAGTCTATATTTTGGGGGTGTTTTTAAACAAACAAATATCGATCCACTCACAGTTGTTGGATGTGAGATGACTATAGCCAACTTGGCGCTATGCACCTTGTTGGCTATCTATCATCTGATATCCAATCAGGGCATCTGACAGGATGCGGTGGTGCGGATCTGCATAATTCACCTACTTCCACATCCCCCGCATCCTTGGGGCATTTTTCCGCATAAAACTAGAAAATTGCTACATATAAGTGAGAAAGCAAATGCTTACCATCCTCAGAAGCAAAAATGGCGAAGAGATTGATCATTTTGAAGAAGTTATTCACCAAAAACAGCGACAAAAACACCTTTTCGTTCGTAAACAATTTTAATTAAACCTCCAGGCGTTCCATAGTCTTTTGATGAGCCTGGGTTCTAGTTTGGGACTTCCGGTGTCCAGTTTCCCTCGTCTGATTTAATGCCTGGTTACTAAGCTTCAGAGAAACTCAACTACAAAACTATGCAACAAAACTGCGTTGAACAAGGAAATACCTGTCCATGAATGGCAACAAAAGGTCAAACATGTCATAAAGGACTAAAATTCTCGGTAAGACGTTAAAGTGTATTTTATACATCGAAAAAAGCCAAGGGAACAGTTTTATTAATTTGAGGAATTTCCGCATAATCTGGCGTCTTTTCCGCATAATCGTCACTTTCGTCCACATAATTTTGCCATAAATTTCCGCATAATTTTCCATTTTTTCCCGCACCCTATCAGATGGCCTGTCCAATGCGTGACTGTGAGAGCAGGGCCAGTCGGGCTAGTTTTCTTGAATTCTTAGTGGCCCATCCCAAAAAGGAAGTAGTGATTATGAGATTCCTCGTGCAGCTTTATGTCTCAACTTAAATTGGTAATTTCCGGAGGTAAAGCTGTTCTTGTGACTTACTGGCACATCCACAGCTGCCGCTTCTTTGAAAACTAAGCAAAACATTGTGTTATTAGTTCGTATTGTGTGATCGTCCGGGTGAGAATAGTTCTGAGAAGAACTGTTGTTGGTGACTGACGTTTCGACAACCTGAGCGGAAGTCATCTTCAGAGTCAAGTGAATAGTGTTTGTCAGTCGGTGATGTTATAAGTCTGGTCTGTTGATAGCGATTGGTCAGTTAAGCCATGATGGTATTGGCTGGAAGACTCATGTAAAGTTAGTCATCAGTCATTGGTCGGTTTCGATCCGTTTTTTGTTAGTCAAGTTGGTCTGTTAGAGTTCGTCTATTGTAAGTCAAAATAATTAAGCCTGTCGGCGATTGTCATAAAAGTGTCAAGTAAGTTAGTCGGTAACAGTTGTTTAAGTTTGTCAAGGTGTTGTTGTAGTTTATTGTTGCAGTAGTTGAGTCTTCTGTGACAGTCGTTTATCCGCGCTTTCACCAGACGTCTGATACGAACTACTGATACTCCTGGGTTCAAACCATTTACTATGTTACATTGTGTTATTGTCGAAACCTAGCCATGTCCTTCCTTGTTTCCAGCTGTTTTGAATGGCCCTGATGCCCGCTGCCTTTTGTTGTTTTTGTAATTTTTAGTATCTTCAGTGATATCTTCCTTACTTTTCACTTTTTTGGTGGTTGCGGCAGCTCACAACCAGGGAGGAATCTCCACATTTTTGTCCCAAATCTATATTCCAATCTTGGTGTGAAGTCTGTTCTCAAAGTGAAAAAATGTGCTTTGAAACCATCCTGCACTGAACTCTGGGTAAGTCCAGAGTCACCTGGCAATCACAAAATCAAAATGACGTCTACATGTTGTGAATGTGGATCGCTCGTGAAATCGGTCTTAAAACAGTTCAGAATTTCCACTTCAGAACTAAAAATTCACTAAAATGGATGGTGTTACAAATGTAGACTTCAGGCAAAGAAACGAAGAGAATGGTAGTCCAATTAAACTACATATTGAGTTTTATTCAGTTTTAACTTTGTACTTCACATTATTAACATTGTAACCTTTTGAAATTCTGTAGCATAGTCGCACATCGGGCGTTCAAACCTTAACTTTTGGTGGCCCTGGTCAGTTTTAACTCGCCACTGACAACCGTACGACCACCAATTTTTAGCCCTGTGAGAGTTGTATACTGTAAGGTTTCTTGCACAGGAACATTAAACAGTGATCCCAAGATGGCTTCATACATTCAGTTAGTGGAGCATTGCACTGTTATCACAGAGGCCATGGGTTTGATTTCTGTTCCAACATAAATGTTTTTCAGGCTTAAAACTTTTGCAAATGGTCAAAATTGTACCATTCAAATACACTGTTAATGATAATGGATATTTAAACTCTGACATCTTTACATGTGCGACATGTGTCCTGCTATACTGCAAGGTTTAACATGTCAAAATGATAAATGGGAATAAACAATAAATGAATTAGTGACTTCTATAAAGTGCTCTCAAGTTGAAATACTCAGAAAAAGAATTTTCTGAGCCCTTAATGAGAGTTGAACCCACGAACCAAGTATAGAACCAAGCATATGACCTTGCTCACCAAGAGTCTCCCTTAGCTCAGTGGTTAGAGTGTGCAACCAGTATTCTTGACTGCTGTTGGGGGCTCAGAGTATTTTGACTTGAGAAATTACATGTATGCTTCTCTTTTATGTTACATATTACATGTAATTAACAAAAATTAACACACCTAATTCCTCCTCACCTAATTCTTCTAAAGCTGGATCAATTTTAGGTGTCAGGAATGCAATAAAGAGATTAAGGTGGTAAATACCAAGGGCATATGTTACTATGTACCAGCCCTGCAAAGAAAAAAAAACACAGGTCTGTGAAAATCTGTTTTGTACAAACATCGTATGAATGATTACATTAATTTTATCCCAAGCCCTCAAAAACAATTGAGATTCGATGGCCTGAAAAATTATACATTGATGATGTAGGCTTATACAATTGGTGTCCTGGCATGAAGTTAATAATGATGACAATATTATTATGATGGATGGTGGATGACGACATAGCTTTATAGCTATAGATCTGTATAGTATTGCAGATCCTGGATTAAAATTTTGTACACAACTGACAACTAACAATTTGATGCCTTTTGAAGAGGTAAAGAATATAGAGCACTACTCTACCTTGGTATCAAGTATGGCAAACCATGCAGTCCTATTAATATGAAAATCAACCATGCTTATTTGAAATGTTGGGCTGGGGAGATGTGTTATTAAAATTACTTGATATTTAAATCTACTCAAACAGTTAAGCCATTCACGAAGAAATAAGAATGCTTCGCAATGATGTACATGCATGTGACTCTTTACAAAGCACATCATTCTCTTATTCACATTTATGCAAGCCTGGAGAGTCTCCTTGATCAAATCAAAACTGCCAGCGATATGTAATTTTTGACATGTTTTAACTAAGCAAACATGATTTGTAGTCAAGATCTTCTCGACAAAAAGCTTCAGTTGCCATTTTGGTACTCAAAGATGCACTGTTTAGTCCAACCATACAGTAAAGTTAGTCTGTCAATTTCAAAACTTAGTTGAATGGATAACGTCCTGTGATTACATAACTAGGGATTTTATTAAGGGCCAGGCACCAAGCAAAATAAACGGCTGTCAGAATGATTTTCCTCGCCTGGTTTGAGCGTCAAACAGAATGTTTTTCTTACAAAGAAGTTGAGTTCAAATAATTAATTTTTGCTGACCTTTCAAAACCAGTTGCTGTGCTGATGAAAATGTTAATACACTGTAAAACCCTGGAATTACACTGAAAAATGTGTTGGATACATGTATTCATGTACCTGTAGATAAAATATCCTGGCAAGAAACAAAAGTGTCAGGACCAGTGTTGCAATCCATCTAAGTGGGAGATGTGGTACGGTGGTGTCCAGAAACTTCTGGTATCTCTGTCAAAAAAAAAAAAGAGTCATTGATGTAACATTAAAAACATCATAACATTTGTTTACCACAGATATTCCTCGAACAAGCGTTGAATATTAGTGGAAATAACGAGCAAACTATGCTTGATGAACAGGTAAGCTCTGAATTTGTGTTACTGCTTTGCACGCCAAAAGCGTATGTCACAATTCCAGGGGACTGCAAGGCAAAGTTACTCTGAGCCGTCTTAAGTCTTATTGACAAGATGTGATGCTGAGCTTGTTTGCTATAAATCCCTGGAAAAGCAGAGTAACCAGCAATATATAAGTACGCAACAGAACTCTGGCAGTCGCCAGCTTGATTGGAAAACACTGTTTACATCCAAACAATGTAACAAATGGAGCGCTTACCATCTGAACGGTAGTTGTTTCTGGACAAATGGAACTGCAGTTTTTTTTTCCACTAAGGAAACCAAATGATTGAACCCGGGATTGAACCGTATCATTTGATCGGAACTTTCGGATGCCAGAGGGCTGGGGTCTGGGTACATGTCATCAAGAAACTTGTTGGCTTAACTTGTCGTGCTAGACGTTTTATTGGATGACTCAGAAGATAATTTTTTTGGAGAAGAAGGCGACAATTTCATCTGTTTGGCTGCTGCAGCATCCACATTTCATCAGGGAAACCAGCAATCAGCATCCACATTTTTTCCCACAATGTAGCTCAGGCTGAAGCACGCTGGAAGCCTGAATTATGCAAGTAAAAGAAAACACAAGTACCGACCACAAAACTTAATTCGTTTTCACCTGCAGGGTTGCAATTGTGTTCTGAAACATCCACCAACACTACGGACAAGCAAAGACACACATTGTAACGATAAAAGTTTTGGGAATCTGCCGCAGTCTTTCAGATCTTAAGCATTCTTTCGCGGAAGTATTACTGTGAAGACCCTGGGACTGTAAGAGTGGACAAATGGTACAGAAATTTTCGGGAAGTCCGGTAAAAGCAAGAAAAAGGAAATACCTTGAAAGGTATTACGTTTTTTCCGAAAACTTTCTACCGGGATGAACCATTCCATTTGATTTCTCCCTGGAATTACCGAAAATTCCATCCAAATGGTAAGCGCTCCTGCTTTACTTAGGGTGCATCTGCACTATTGTCGGCTGGCAAAATTTGTTTTTGCTCTACAAAATATTCATCACAAATCTTGTCTTTTTGCAAACCACAAAATGACAGTCACATAGAAGTGAAGAAATTGATTCAACATGTTCTGTTTGAGACAAAAACAACTTAACCCATGCTTTCCTTAAAATCAATTGAAAAAATCTGTCAGTTTTGACAATATTATTAACAAAAGCCTTGCTTTCAGGCAAGATGGTAGTGCTTTCGAATTTTGATAAGGGTTAGAAAATCTGATAGGACTAAAAATCAGTAGAGATCTGCATTTATAAGTAAAAACTGACAGTTCTGAAATATTACCTGTGATATAGTTATGAAAAACGTTTTGACAAAGCCTGGTTGAGCTGGCCGGCTATCTTCTGAAGCTTCATCCATCTCGCACTTTCTACAGAAGAAAAAAAAATCCAAGCGCTTGTGATCACTTTGAAATTTAATGGCTTTAGTTTTTTATCTTTTCCTGTGCTCTCAAAAGCTGATTGAATTTTATAACAGTACAAAAAGGTTTGATTTCCTTTGTTCACAGTAAGAACTTCCATAGGGGCTTTACTGGGTAATACATGTACACAACATAGCTTTTCACAACAGGTGGTCTTTGGATGAGGGCTGAACAACCTTCTTGTAATTTCCTAAAAACCCAGCCATGGTTAGGGTTAAAACAGGTTAAAATGTCAGAGACAAGAAAAACCAGTCTCCTCAGAGTATGAACAAAATAATAATAAATTTATTCACGTTTCAAAACTAATTCCTCCAAGAAAACATTACTGATTGCATTGGCAACCAGTGAGTAACAATTTCATTTCAAATCTGTTATGGATCCCCTTCTAAAAGGTGGTCCAAGAGGAGAATCCAAATTTTGTACTATTGCTTGGGTGGGGGTATTATGTCTTGGAGGCATTTTGATCCTCAGAGTCATGGTTGGACATGCATTCAATGCTCGGACATATCTTTTCACCATCAGTAACCTCATACATGCATAAGCTTGAGACATGTAATGTCTAGACAAACTTGGTAAAGATTTCTTCATGCATTTGGCCTGGTGGTTCATTACAAATATGCTGCTACAGAGTTGTGAAGGCAAACTATTTGCTTTACAGCAAGTTCATTGAAATGCAAACAAAGTAAGAGGATGACTTCGTCTGACAGCAATCTTTCAAACAACAACAAAAGCCCATGTTTGCAGCCTTCAGTCAACATGATTAAATTAGTATGAAACTGGTAAGGAAAGTACAATCGTAAACTGAAAATTTAAAAGTAAAGAAAAGCCAACATAAGATCTTGACTATTTAAAATTGGATGAAGCCGGAAAAGTTGTTAAAATAAAGTTAGCAGACATTGTAAATCTGCTAGAAAATATCAAACTTGATGTGTTATAACGCATCAATTAATTTTCATAATATCGCTGACAATTAATAAGACCACAAACTGCTCTGAAACGGCGGCCTTTTGGTATAGTACATTAATTCTGTTGAATATCAGCTGCGAATAATGTATACAGCTGTCGAACGATCGCACGACCATTAGTTTAGAAATCACGAAAACCTGCGAAAACCTACCGGAACTAAACTTGAAGCAACAAACTTCTGTCAAATAACCTTCCTCAGTCGAACTATCTCAAATTTTACCATGTGTAAATACTTCCAAAGAAAACTTACCTTTGCTCAGAAAGTGTTGAACACCCTAGTCACCGGTTAGACGTAATAGAAAGATCAAAATTCTGTATAATCCCTCGTCTTCTAAGGCGCCACGTTGCAAACTACAAAGGTTTTATTCAGCGGTTAAACTTGAAAGTATATGCGTAACAATGACATTTTCGAAGGGCATCATGGGTATGGATAGTATCCCCTTCATGTAAATTCTACCATTTGTAACAGCGCTTTGACACAAGGTCTCTATTTCACGTTGCCTATTTTTCACGCGCATCGAGAGTCACCTACAAGTTTTCCTCGAACAGCCCTTTTGGGTACCACCGACAACAAAATTTAGATGCAATCAAAGTTCGGCCTAGCTACAGCCATACTCATAAATTTAACCTGCAAAAGATACATAACAATTATTCCATGAGCCCACGTTAGATATGAAGTGATACACTGAGTGATAAAATAACCACCGAGCGAGTAGCGCAAGTTGGTTATAATCACTTCATATCCAACAAGGGCGAATGGAATAATTGTTTTAGTAAATTCTCAAACTGGGTTTTGCCGCTGATTTTTATTTCCACAATTTTACAAAGCGAAAAATTTTAAACTTGGCGCACTATTTTCCATATGACGCAACACTCCGACTATTGGCTCATGGTCGGAGTTTTTTAGCCAATCAAAAAGCTAGAAATGCAATAGTCAGAGCTGAGAATTTACTAAATTTTACATAATAAGCTTATATCTATTGTGATTTATTGGGTTTTCCTGTGAACCTCACAGGGTTACCCCTGGCGGCCCGCGCGCGGGGGGCCCCACTCCCAGAAATATTGGGTGGGGGTGTGTGTGGTCTGCTTCCCAAAACCCTTATCCTATTTATGATCAAAAGCTGCCATATTCCCTAGCCTATTTATGACCTAACCAAAAATTTGAAACCCTATTTATGACCTGAACCTTACATCAAAATCCTGTTTCAAACCTGCGTTATAATTGGATCTCTAGTTCAGACCAATGTTAAATTACTGTAAAGATAATTTATGAAGGGCTTTTGTTAATTTTCTTTTCGATAATGAGGAAAATGTGGCTTCCCTACTTAACACCCATATCAAGGCTAGAATACAAAAACAATACCTTATTTATGACCAAAATCACCAAAAATAGATACCCTATTTTAGTACTTATGACCGAAACCTGAAAAACCATACCCTTTGGGGCCGCACATACCTAATTAGTCCCCCCTTGGGGTTTATGAACATATAATATAGGAAGCCTTGCTGGGTGAAAATAACTGCTGCTGTAATCATGAAGCTCTCTAGAACTCTCTCTAGAACTCTCTTAGTAGCACGAAGCTCTATTGTTTCAGGGCTAGGCTCCATTGTTACTACTGTTTGTATATCATTAACATATTTTTCTCAGCTAAGCTTATGAGACATTCCAAAGAGCTTCATAGTGACCACCTGCTGGAGAGTGGTGGTGTCAGTACCAGGGTTGGGAATAGGTGGAAGATGGGTGGCAGGGGACATCAAGCCCCACTGGAAATTTTGGTCATGATGCATGAAGGGGTTCTTTTCAAGTTTTGATGAACACTCCTGCCTGTCATA
Organism: Catalaphyllia jardinei; assembly: GCA_022496165.2. Lineage (NCBI taxonomy): Eukaryota > Metazoa > Cnidaria > Anthozoa > Scleractinia > Caryophylliidae > Catalaphyllia > Catalaphyllia jardinei. The sequence continues at coordinate 32,901,158 of CM042749.1, forward strand.
TTTATAGAGGAACAAATGCCTCAGTTCTCTGAAAGTTCAAAGTAGTGATGCAGGCTGCCGTAATTTCTCACATAATTCAGTTGAGCATTTTGCCATGTTCTTATAAAATTGATTACTTTCTTGGTAGACTTTAATGCTCTACACTTGTTTTTCAGCATAATATTTGGTGATATAGTTCACATCTGTCTGGATGTTGTGTGGTGTAAATCTTTAACCATTGTGATCAGTATGTCACCAGTGGCGGATCTAGGGGAGGGACCCGGGGGCCCCCTTATTTTGGGTAAAAAAGAAGAAATGACAGAAGGGAAAAAGGCCAGGAGGCCAAGTAAATCAAGACTGGGCCCCCTCCTTAGCTCAAGGTCTGGAACTGCCACTGGTCACAACTTTACAAACATCTCAAAAAGACACTTTATTTCCATTTTTAATAGCTTAATTTATTCTTTGTAATCAGAAACAAGTGTAGCTAATTTCAAACAATTTTTTTTTACCTCTACCTTCTTATAACCCCCACTGTGGCACCAAAATAGTAATATATAATGAGCCCCTCTGGGGCCATTTAGAACAATATGGTTCCACCTATTTTTAAGGTTGGTAATTTAAGATTATATTTTTAGAGTTAAACATGTATTTTTGTTGCTAGGAAGACCTGTATTAATTTATTACAAGAAAATAAGTTGGTTTACAAAGACATCAACAGATCTGACAATCTGAAAAATAATCTTGCTCAAACAAAATAATACTGACACTCCTGACTTATTCAAAAGGAAAAATGAAAAAAAAAAAAACAAAAACAGAAAACAAAGGAACAAAAAACAACAACAAAAACAACAACAAAAAATGGAATGTCCTACAGTCTCTCTCTTCTCACATACTCTTGTAACCATAAAAAATAACTGTTTATCTTCAAAAGGAAACCTTACCCTGCTGTTTATCAGCTGAAGATAAAATATGATCAGGACAAATTTGTAAATGCTTTTTTTTAACACAAAATGGGCGGTTAGCTTTCCTCTTGAAGATAAACATGTTGTGAATGTCCTCATGTGATGCATTTCAATATACCACGATTGGTTCGAAACAAACTAGTTGCATCAAAAACATTACTCTGATGGCGGCAACATTTTTTTGAGTGCCGCAGTCTACTGGAAGAGTAGTCATGATTCTAAACTTTGCCCCTTTATCGGTATTGCTCTCTGGCCCTTAAATCTGATTTCCATAGTATTAAGCAACTAATAGTTATCCTATTCTCCTTTGGATAGGATTCTAGTCTAGATATCATAGGGCTATACCCTTAGCATTTAATTTACAGGTACCAATTTAAACACCTGGGCCCGGTTGTTCAAAACCCCAATTTAACTAACCTCCGATTAAGCCTAATTGTCAATTAAAACCACTAACACCAGGTTAGCTAATCGGAGGAATTGAGAACGTTGTTCAAAGCCTGATTAGAGGGCAGACTAGTTAATCGCTGGTTAACGATTAGTATGTGGTGTAAAAACCACTTATATTGTCTCGCTAATCGACAATTAGTATCCAATATGTATTTCCAATATGGTGTCCGCGTTATGGACTGCCAGTGAAACAGTGGACTTGTCTACTCCAGTTGTATCGCCAACAACTTGCAGTAAACTATCACTCACATAAAACTGTAGTCCTATCAGCACTTGGTTGATTGGTTTCAGAGCGTAATAAAAATGTGTTTTCCTTTGTAAATCCGCCTCTATGAGGTTTGTATTGTATTCAATTGAGGCTCTGTCAAATCTGTAGCGATTGCGAGTGCGAAGCTTTTGATTGTTGTAAACTAGTATGCTACCGTTATATCGATAAATTCGTGCTCGTCTTTGTCTGATGCAACAAAGGCCAAACAACAAGTAGGCCATTTTATTTCAATATTAATCGGCCGATTAGCGATTTAATCTTCCTTTGGAGATGTATTAAATTTAACCCGCCGATTAGAGTCAGTTTAGCGTTAATCGGGCTTTGAGCAATGCAATCTAATCCCAGATTAAATTTTAATTGCGGATTAGCACATTTAATCGAGGATTAGTGCTAATCGGGGTTTTGAACAACCGGGCCCAGGATGGAGACAGGCACTGAAAGTAGTATCTTGCCCACGAACAAAACAAAATGACCCTGGCAAGGGCTCACACCTAGAGTCTTGGTCACTAACCATTAGGTCTCCTTCTTCATTTAAACAGTCTAATATTATGATTATTGCAATCAGGATACACCCCATTTTACTTGGTAAGACATGTAGTGTCATGATACAATGCAAAGTAATACTCTACATCGCAACATTAAATTTTTCAAAATTCTTGTGGATGTATTACAAAGAAGCAGTGTTTGCTTCAATGACAAAACCAAAATCAGTTATTTCCTGTTTACACATACATAGATACATTAAGCTATGCATTAGCACTTGCAGATTTCAAACAAAATGAAATCAGTATCATTATGCTAGGGCCAATATATACAGTCAGAGAAGTCATTCTCTCTCTGCCTGTAGACATAAATTTTTTTGTTTGGCCACATTTGTCTTGCTGTTAAAAAAGTTCTCTACATTTCAGCTCAACTGAGGCTGATGTCTCTACAAGACAAAAACTTACTGGTGATGGGGTGCTTATAATTTACAAGGTACTTATTTGCACATAAACATCTGGAGGTGATACAGAGCTTATTTTAAATAACAATAACAGATACTCCAACTCACGAACTGTAACAATAGGGACACTCACGATAAAAACTAATGCCTCTAATCTCATATTTATGGTACATGAATCTTGCTTCACTATTTTTAGTAAGGTACCTGTATGTTGAAGCAGTTTCCCTCCAAAGTAACGCACTTACTAAGAAACTATCATGAGTTACAAGAACAAACTTTTTTAAAGTAAACCACTGCAAAGTGGGGTGAGTAGTTCATCAAAGTCCAGGCCAAAAGAATAATTTTTTTGTCAAGGTATATGCAGGCTCTGACACTTGCTTTGTGGTAATTTCACCCATTTTGCCGATCCTCTGATTCACCATAGTAAGCATGCTAAGCAGGTCCTCTTGGCATGCATATTCCCGAAAAACCTCCACAACACAGCGGACAAAACGGCTTCCTTGACGTGGATTTCTGAATGATGCATAGCCACTGATAGTCGAATTTGCAATCAGCATATCTGCATGCTCTGGAATAGCTTCATTAAGTTTAAAGTTAAAGCCTGTGTCACTGCTCTCTACATCTTCATGAGTTGATGGTTCCTGGCCATGCTCGGTGGGGCTCTGGGGAGCATCAGCTACAACACCCTTTTCTTTATCGCCCCCTCTGCATGCCTGAATAAAAATGATTTTTGGCTTGCCCTTTAATGTCGGACATTGTGCATTAGTGAAAAAGTTTCGCACAGTGTCAATGGGAACAGTCTTGCCATCAGCCCCATAGAATTGGCCCTCCTTGCCGTGACTCATGAGCCATAAAACAAAGCAGTCATAGCCTTTGTGATCGTAAAGAGAGATTTCATCTAATAATGTTAAAATCTCTTGTCTTCCTTTATTTCTTTCAGTTTTCACTTTAAAATCCAGTGCTTCAAACAACCTCTTAAGTGCCTCGACATCTTCGTTTGACCCATGTCGTACATCCAATTCTTCTTGGATTTGCTCTTTCTCTGTGGATTCGGTACTATGGTTAAACACCTCATTGTTTATGATCAATGTTATTCCTCTGGGTTTTGATCTCATAGGGTACACTAGATTAGATTCCGGCCTATTGTGAAGCTGAATTTTCCTCAGGTCTGTTGGTATAACAAAGGGTGCCACTTCATCTCCAGGTTGTGGGTTTAAATGACCCTCTGAACTCTGACTATAAACAGCACCTGTTTCTGTGTTACCAAGCTGGGGAGGGTGTTCAGTCGCTGTTGGGCTGAGAACTGTAAAAATATATTTAACAGAAAATAAAGGTGCACTGTAGTATGCATTAGATACTATGATTATCAGTTGAATAAAGCACAATGCAGCTTTGATGATGAAGTTTTGAACTTAAAATTACGGCGTTGCCACAAGCAACTTTCCTTGTCTCCATTTACGGTGACAATATTGTCACTAAAAATTTCCCAGACTTTGTTGCCAGTGAAATCAAAGGCTGACAAGTTTCCATTCAAAACGTAGCCAGTTACCCATGACAACAACACAAGTTAAACATTTAAACCTGACCACTAAACTTTCATTGCACCTTACTCAACTGACAATCAGAGAACAAGGTTAATAAAAATTATTTTCAACCAGACAATATTATTAAAAATGACCACAGTACATGACAACATCATGACATTTGAAAATGTCTCTGAGCCTCTGATGAAGTTTGGCAGTTAAGTGATGCCAGGCTACGAGAACCAAACAGCTGCAGTGGAATTAAGTTTCGTCATTTACTCAGTTTATAATATTAAAATTATTGTCCAAACACAAGTTCCAGTTGCAGCACATGAACCACAATCTGGGAACAGGCTGAATTATGGCAACCTATAAACTCATTCCATTTCCAAAGGAAAAGAAACCTTGAATGTATGATCAAAGCAAAAGAATTAAGGAACAGCTTATAAATTAAATACCTTTGGGAACACAAGGGGGAGGTTCTTGGTATACATGCAAGCCAGTCATGTCGCTTGTGAGATTTCCCATTCTTTGTCCTGCAAACGAAACTTTGAATCAAGACTACCAAATGAATGTCTTTACATTGCTTTAAGCACCACAAAGCTCTGTAAGTCTCTTGACATTGCTAATGTGAGGGGAAAATGTTGATATTTCTCAAAACACTCACTCTCAAAACTAATTAGCCTTGTGTGCCAATCAGTAGACCGAGATAAAATATTATAGTGGTTGGACCAAATTGTGTGCAATTCAGGGAGTAATCACACAGGTAATTTCAATGTGTTTATTTTAACTCATTTTAAGAAGTGATGTTTTGATGTTTCATGTCCGACATCAATCTGTGTCGACAATTATTTTGAGACAGAGAAAAAAACAAATTAAAACAAATTAAAGATTAAACAAATTAAAGATATAACAATATTGTTCACTGGGTTTGTTGAATTTGAGACAAAGCCATGGTTTCTTACCTTAAAGTTAGTAATTTCAAGTTTGGTTTAGTCTCGCTCGACTGCTGACTGGGACTGCTTGAGTATTTTTCTGAGTTGTATTCTAATAAAAGAAATGGCTTTTTCTTTCTTTTTCCCATAACTGTTCAATGCCTCAACAACACTTTTTGTACTTTATCTTTTGCCCAGTCACATAAATTATAATATAATTCTCAAAACTTTCTGCCATTTAAAAACAGAGGGGAAAAAACTTTGAAATGATGATGTCAATCATGCGTCTATCCTCTAATAAACCAGTCAAATCCAATCAGAATGCAAGAATGACTTGGGTTATTATCAGTAAACACAAGCTAAGTGGACCTGGCTATCAATGAAATTAGTATATACGATAGTGTTGTAGGTGTGCTCTGATTGGCTAGTCAAACTCCGACTTTCCTTTGCTATTTATCTCCAAGCAACTCAGGAAAAAATGGCGTCCTGGTTTGCATCTGTGACAAGTGAAGAAATCATCCAAATTAATTTTCTGTGGTGTATATTACCTCACTGTTTTAGTATATACCGTACTTAATAAACAACTATTCAACTCAGCGTTGGTGGCTAGCGGTGAATAGTTGTTAACTATACCAAGAATTTTGAAAATTTGAGCATCTGAATCACCTTTTGAAAGCTTCACGTTGAGCGAATTTGGTTTTCTGCTTATTTAATTTGTTCGTCAGTTTCTAGACTCAAAACACGTAAAAATTACCATATTCATTTTCAGGGAAAAGTTACCAAACATTTTTGAAATAGGATTATGCACCTATCAATGGTTTGCCCCAGGATGGGGGTGTCGGGGTAACCCAGGGGAATTAGACTTCATAAAGCACTCGTGGGTTGGGATTTTGACATCCACAACGCCCCAGGGTGGGAAATGTGACTCGACTGCCATCTTGAAAAGTTGAGAGGATCTGGGAATGAGTGACAAGTGCAGCGCCATCTTGGAAAATACCCAGAATCACTTGAGGGAGTTTCCCTCGTCCACGGATTTCTGAATGAAAGGAAAGGAGTATTTTGTTGCCTTTTTTAAGCAAAAATATTGTTTTTTTTACGCCCATCAGTGTTGTCTTTAAAGCTCTATAACATAAGATATTTTTCCTTCAGCTTTGAGAGGAAATATTTGTATGAAAGCTCATTTAGATCAAGATTTACTTCCCACTTACCTGTCTTCATTAGATGCCACCCTGCCAAGAGTTTTCAATATTTTCTGTGTTTATAGATTGGCTAGTATACTCCAAATGCCAAATTGAATGAAATTCTGGTCAAGTCTAGACCTCAGTTACAAACATCATTTGAACAAAAGCGGAATATATATGGCCTATTCTAGGGGTGACATACAAATGAATCCAGAAAGTGTGGCAGATCTCACCAAAAGCAATGGCAAGTAGTGCTTTTAATAATAATCTTTTGATACTTCTCTGTTAAATTTTTAATAATTCTACACTATAAATCTGTGTCTACAAGAAATACAATTTGTGGTCCCCAGGGGTGGGAGTTTGACTTATAATGGAGACCCAAAGGCGGGGAAATTAACATTTGAAAACCTGGAAATGTCAAATTTCCCCTGGGCTGCCCGACCCCCCCATCCTGGGGCAAACCATTGATAGGTGTATTGAAACAACATGGAGTGGAGTGACTTTTAGAAAAATCAGTCTTGGAAAAAAATATATGGAAATTAAAAAATTGCAGACAGACTTTTGTTGCTTACATGTCAAACTAACTACTGTCCAAATTTGTGATTGTTTTCGATTTCCATGTTATTGGTCACACACAAACCTAAACTCGCTTGCACTTGAGACCGTCTTAGTGTCTCTGCCTCCCCCGGAACTGGCGTTTGTAGCATTTCGTACAAATGGCGCTGAGTTTGTCGCAAAGACTCTACAACAATGGCTACTTCGCTATCTCCCAGGAGTTTCACTTTCGCTAAAAGCACCTCGGCTTGTTTTCTTCTCGTCTTCTCGCATTTGACGTCTTCCATGTCGTCATCATCGAAAACTTCTTCCTGATAAAGAATGTTTACGAGTTTCTTCGGTTCGAGATCTCGCAGAATCGCCTGATAATACTTTCGCAGTCTGTGTTTGTAGGCTGCCATCGTGTTAGAGAATCTTCACAAGAGCCACATTTCTTTGCCACATAATCCAATCCTTGTCGAAATAACAGGGAAGTTTGAACATTTCGGGGGGTATTCCCCGCCTATGGATCCCCCGCATATCGGGACTTTTCCCAATCCCACAAGTCTCTTGGGCGGCTGATGTCATCAGCAGAGTTTGTACACCGGTGCGAGCAACCTCGTTTCCAGGGTCCTCTCTCTACCTCGAGATAGACAGAGGACCCTGGGAACGAGGTTGCGGTGCGCGAGGTCCGGGTTCGAGCAATGGGCGGGAAAATCAATTTTTAACCTAATTATAACTCAGGCCAACTTGAAGTCTGCAACAAGAAATATCTGGCTAAGTATATTCCTATCAATGCCCAGAATAAATTCGGCGACTAAAATTATAAAAGAAGCACTTGACACATTTATTTCAAATATTTTCCACCAGAGCTCTACTTTGCGGCATTCTCGTGATATCGGAAAAAACGCCACAGAAGATTCAAAGCATAAGTGCCCTCAACTTATGTTTTCAGGTGTAAAATAGTATGGAAAGAAGAAATAACCACTACACAAGTCACATGTTTCTCTTTGATTCTTGGATTGCGAAATGTCCACTTTTGTTTCATCTGTTCGGTTGCTTCGACTCGAGGTTCAAAGAGAGAATATTCACTGCCATTCCGCTTTCATCATCAGACCCATCAACAATTTGTCGAAAAAGCTACTTAAAAGACTTGAAATCCAGGGAACGCCATCACTACTTAGCCTTTTTCTTCGCCGCTAGCTAAATGAAGACAATTTTAAAGTTGCTTTGGCCTCTTTTAATAATTAACTAGAAAATTCCGGGTTTAATTTGACGACGAACAGCACAATTTGTTCAAAGTAAGACTACTATTTGACGCTCGAGGAACTACTATTTTTGGCGCCAAAGCTTGGAGACAAAAGATGTTTCGTATTTTTCAGTTTTTGCAATGTGATATGGTTTTGGGAATTGTAAATCCCCTTTCGTGAATATTTAATGCAATCTCTCCACTAAGAAAAAGTGCTTGATTTCACTGCTTTTCCTGTCAACATTAATGTGAGAACAGTAAAATTTTTCCCACCTGCTGAATCCTGATTGGTCAATTCAAATTTCCCGCGCGCCAGCCGTATGCAAGGCCATTATGCTAGCATTTTTTTCGAGCATTTTAGTGAGGCAAACGCATTGAGCACTTTAGTGGCATCCATTGTGAGCCCAGGTGGTGTTTGTTGGAACTCAGCATTTTGTCCAAACGTAGTTAATTTGCCCACAAGTTTACCAGGTATGTATCCATATTTAGCTTTTTAGATTTTTTTTCCACAGAACATAGAAACTAGTAGTAGCTTCCATTGGAAAGTGAAGTGCTGCCAGTGAAGTTTATGTGGAAGATATTTTTATGTCATTTAGGAAGTATTGTAGAGAGGGATGAGTCAACATGACATACTAGATTAAAGTATTTTTCCAAAGGCTAATAAGCATAAAAACTTTTTCTGTTTTAAAAAAATGTACTGTGGTCGACACCATAAAATAAAATGTTCCCTCGTGCGGCTTGCGTTACATGTAATCCGGTTGGTGGCATTCTGAAAGCTAATCCGCAGTCACGCTGTTACTCCACGCTGATTGGATGATGCTAAAGAATGCATCTATTAAGGGTGGAAAAAAACAGCGTGACTGTGACTCCTTAGCACACGAAATCCCGGCCGCGGATGCTGGTCGCTTCGAAAGCTGCATTTCTCGAAAATGTTTTGGCGGTTAGCACTTGGATTTTAAATGGATCTTCGATTGAATACCACGAGAAGAAGCATCAACCTCTCAGTCTACCTGGTGTTCGATTTGGAAGCCGGGCGATTCAAATTTTCTTGTTAAAATTCTGCTTGGCGCTGGAGCGGACGAAAATGAGCTTTCCATCCTCGACTCCCCCTTATAACGTGTAGCATGTGATAAGAGTCAACGCAAAACCCAACAAATATCGCTCAAATGCGCCATTTTGAGCCCCAAAAGTTTCCTAACGAGCAAACAGTTTAAGGTGATTCTCGAGTTTGCATTGCGCCTTCCTACTGCGCACTATTTCTGTTCCCTCAAACTAAGCTCGATAGCGAGATAAAAGCTCCTTTTCTCTTAAACGAGCACGGTGACCCCCACTTTTTATTTTGTAAATCCAATGAGAACAATATCCGCAATAACTGAGAAGAAATTTGGCAAACATCTATGGCTACTTTTTTGGCAAATGAAATACAGGCTACATATAGAGACGTAACGGGCCCACTAAAGCAACTCCAAATTATGTTTCCTTTAAAGTATAAAAATATCAGTTAATAATGCAAGGTATTTGAAGCCATTTTTCTGGGACGTAGATGAATAAGCAATCAAAGAAAGTCGAACTCTGCGTGATATAACACGCCGCATTGAAAAATAATTGAGCTTATTTGTTCCGCGCTGAGATAACCTAAAGTCACCTAAATAACCTAGCCTACCATTATTTATCCTTTTGTGAAAACACTTTTATTAATCAAACGTTGTAAGCAAAATCATTTTACTTGTGACTACGTCCAGTGTGCATAAGCATAGTTTTCCTCTCTGTCTTTGTGGAATGGAGTTGACTGATCGCGAAATGTGTGAGGCTTTGGAGGAATTTGATAAGACTATGGTTGATGTAAGTGAGTTATTCTTGTCGCGATTGGAAAACCGCTTCGACAACTATAGTTGATGAACTAGGAGGGATAGAAATTTTTGAGAAGATAATCTTTGTTTTTAAAAAGAATTTTGCGTGACGCGTGACAGCTCTCTTTTTTCTCCCTCATGTCCCTCAACGCACTCACTAATGATTCAGGTTTATTGTTAAAAATGTTTATGGGCGTTCTCCCACTAAGGGAGTGGAGACAGGTCCCTCTTGTAAAGAATTAGGAGTTTTTAATAAATACAATTGTTTCACATTTGATTTACATGTGTATAGATTGATTCTAAATTGACATATCGGACGAGTCTGAGAGACCGATCCCAGACCTTCGAGTCCAGTGGGCAATTTTCTCACCCCACAACAATCTCTTATGGGAACCTGGAACCTAGTTTCCAGGTTTCACTGCTGCAGGGTGTCCGAGCCCCTACCGCCATCTTGTATTCTTAATTCGGCTCCAGATTGGCTGAAAAAAACCTTCGCCATCTTGGATTTGGAAAACAATAGAGTCCATTGTTCTCAAAACAATAGCCTATTGTCTTTCTCGGCTCCTGATTGGTTACCAGTCATTTGAGCCAGGTATGCTACTGAGGCGCAGTGGCCTGAGAATGTTTGCGTCTCGCTTGTTAATGTAAATGTTCCCTTTCTTTCTTAACTTGGCTATTCTTGATCAAAAATAAGACACAAACAGCAGTGATAAACATGTTGAATTT
>CM042749.1:32921754-32924254 GCA_022496165.2 Catalaphyllia jardinei
AATTCCAATTTAAACATTCTAAAAATTCATGTCCATTTGAAATGGCATAGCTAATCTTAATTAAAAAACACTTTTTTAACGCTGACTGTACTTATCTTTTGTAATGGGCTTTGAAAGTCCAAAAAAGATTTCGAGATTTAAGTTCTACTCAGAATGGGTTTCAAAGTTGCAGTCTGCATCAGCTAAAAATCTCCCTCATAAAAATAACGATGACATGAGAATTATCGCACTTTCGAACCGTGGGATAACGTTTCAATTTCGACAGCCCATGAAGTCTTTTTTTTGTAACACACAGTCCGCTAGTCCCGTCCCTGAACTCTCCTTTCTTCCCGCCCCATATAGGGGCTGAACCCGGGTGGGCGAAAGAAGAGTCCAGGATAACTTGCATGCGCATGCTCAGAACGAACCAATCAAAAATTACTAGGTCCCAACCACGCTGCTCGCGCTAATGTGTCGTGCAATGCCTTTTTCAGCTCGCGCTCGCGCAATTTCTTTGACGTTGATATTGTGGTAAAAACGTAACTATCGAAATATGGCCATGGTTTATCGTAATCTGTATTTTTATCGCATCGAAAACGAGTACGCGTCATTAATCTTTTCCCAAACATTTTTTCGTATTGTTTCTGAATATTAAGCGAGTTTGCAAAAGTTTTTGAAAGGAAAGTCTGACGCGTACAAGTAGCTCATTTGCATAATGCAGCGCGTGCACTTTCAAGTCCGAGTCGGTGTTTTCAATCTGTCAACAAATCTTGGAAATATTTCTTTCGTTATCTTTGATACTGTGACAAAAACCAAATCGAATGTGGCATAGCGTGGTACTGGTGAAATTCCACTGATTTGGGATTAATTGACATGTTTTTAATGAATCTGAATGCAGAAATTGTTGCTTGTATATTATCATTCAGAAAAACGCGCCACAAGCCAAATCTGGAAAATACTTCCAAATATGGTTTTTCCCCCGATTTGGGGGGAAAAAATGGCGGCGTTCTGAGCATGCGCATGCAAGTTATCCTGGACTCTTCTTTCGCCCACCCGGGTTCAGCCTCTATATGGGGTGGGAAGAAAGGAGAGTTCAGGGACTGGACTAACAGTCCGCATGTTTCATTTGTTTCAGTTTTATTCTTCTATAATATATGATATAGAGTACACCGTATTATATAAGAAAGAGAAGATGAAAGTAAGAGAGTTCATCCCCCATAAAAGTCCCTTTTCCAGGCTTAGCACTCTTAACATATTTTTAGGTTACTTTCAGAATCAGAAATTCTCTTTTATCCTCTACGAAAACATCTACAATACACATGTGGCAAGATTAGCCGCGGGAGAACTGGTTACCACAATATAAAAACACTTCTGAGGGATTACCTTGAGAATGGGGTCTGTATGGGTAAATTAACGTCCACTCTTGACTTTTTTTATAAAATCTAGAAGTTTAAGTGGGTTTTTGCTCAAAAGCCTTCTGGTTTAACTTTGGGAGTGAGGAAGTTAAGTTACGACGACTAAAACAGAGACCTGGCACTCTAAGTCAAATCATCCCGGCTGCGAAAACGTAATTATACTTAATGCGCGGACAATTTGACAGTTTGTTATCATAAAAAAAACAAATGGACGTCCGTTTTTCATGCGTCTGTCCTATAATAGACAATGAATTTCGTCATAAGTGACATTGTCAAAGTAGTTTGCGAATCCTTTCGGCAAGCGCTATCGCCTCGTGGATCCACAGCTACTTTGACAATGTTACGACAAAATTAATGATCAATAACAGGACAGACGCACCCCGCTAGGGCTTGGTTACTAAGCTCGCCATTTTTCCATGGAGGACAGTTGTTGAGTGAATTTTTCGTTTATTCGAAAGATATCGTTCCAAGTCCAGGATATATGAAAGAATGGAGAATTTTCAAAATGACTGCTGTCGCTCTTGGACCAAAAATCTTTGCAAGTACTCGTATTCAAGGCTCTTAAGAATCGCGCTCTACTGAGTCTGGCAGGCAATGGTGGCGCGCGTTACTGAGTAAAATGTTGTTGACGACGATTAGCTCCTTCCGTTTCCCCGACCTCGTGACCAAATGAAAAGAACTGAGACCCTGGAGACGAGAATAATCGCAACATCGAATGTCGTCGTGTGTCGTGGTTTTCTTCTAAATGGCAAAATTTTGTATCTAGAACCAAAACACAACTTTAAGGAGATCAGAATGGTTATAAGGGTTCATAATAAGCATTAAGAAGACTCGACCAACGGTTAAGAGGCTGAAAATGACTTAGAAGAAATTATACCTTCCTTCGGGTTGCAAGACGGTCTGAATCAGATTAAGATGTTCCTGGATACATATAAACAAAACCGCGCTACGGAACACTGTGTAAAAGTTTAAAATGGACTCTGAGTTTCTTGTTTACGGTATGGAAATATCGTTAGTTCAACCAAATGTGTCGCTTATTGAATTAGCATTCTCCTCTAGAGGAATTGTTTTAGTATTACTTATATAAACTTTTCAGCTGACTTTTG
>CM042749.1:32929254-32956347 GCA_022496165.2 Catalaphyllia jardinei
CACATTTTTTTAAAAGCGTCACTGGTTCTGTTGTGTTTCTTGTCTCTGTTACTGATATTGACTTCGATTCTCGCTGTCTGGCTTAGAAAAATACAACGACAAATAGTTTGCTTGACCAAAAACACTTGCTCTCTTCCTCTGGTCATTTCCAATACAAAAGCGGCACCTTTCAAGAAAAGACATTCCTGGAAAACTTTGGTCGGTGCTAACACGTATGGACCGTTGGGTTTCGACGGGGATAGACCTCGCTCAGATTTACACCGAGAGACTTCATTTGACAATTCTTTTGCACCAGAGAACGATCGAACATCTCCCCATGACTCGAACACACAAGAGGGAGTTGATGACAGTTCAGCCACACATCACTTCACGAATTGTCACCCTCAAATGAATACAAAAGGTGGTTGTAAACTGGAGAAGTATTACATGAGTTTAAAGAACCTAAAGGGCGCCAAAGAACACACCTATGCAAAGCCCTGTGCTAACTCCCCACGTTGGGATAACAAAATAGGTCGACTTGACATGCGTCAAAACGGAAGGAACGAGAAACAAGTGAACGACACACTTCAAGACAACAATGAATATCTCGTGGTTATCCATTCTGACAAATCACCCACCTTATCAGAGGGAACTGAATCTGAGACGCCTCCTCATAAAGACGAGTCTTTATACCTTATCCCCATTGAGGAGAACGGACATCACAAGATGGAGCGGAAAACTGGGACGGAATTCGAAGGAAAGAGCAAGGATGGTGTGTCAAAAAACGATGATCATGTATCACCTCTTGATGGTCCAGAAAAAGCTAAATATGGATACATACCTGGTAAGCATGTGGGCAAATTAACTGTGTCTGGACAAAATGCTGAGTTCCAACAAACACCACCTGGGCTCACAAAGGATGTCGATGAAGATGACTCTGGTTATCTCATTTTGCAACACGTGGAAGGTGGTGCTGCTGGAAAGGCAGGAACCAATATTCCAGTGGGGCCATTCCAAGCTGGAGGTACCTCAGAAAGCGAGGGGCATGTGGACCCACGTCATGGTGGCGACAACAGCTATGAATACATACAGACGAAAGACTGGAGTGGGTCAGTTGACAGCAGTGATTCCAAAGTCCAGAAGAACAACCCCACTGGCAAAGGTAAGCCTGTTCCCAATTCGTCGGCGGAAGATAACCATGACTATCCCACAGCTGTCTTCAAAACGGAGGTGAATGTCGACGAAAGCCCACTCTATGACAACCCAGTAAGGCTTCATCACCTGCTGCAAGAGGGGTCTAACTGCAAGTAATAGGACCGTATCGTTAATTTTGCCGGGAGAGAAGCATTTCTATTTTTCAAAGCAGTTGGTAAATAATATTGACCTTTAATCTTAGCTTGATTAGTACATTGGTTCGTCCGCAAATGGTTAATGTCGTAGCATCCTTTTGTTATTAAGACAACTTTTGAATTAGAATGATCTAGCCTGCGAATACAGCCCGGCGCCTCTCATTCGCACACAGTAGCGGGGGCGACTGTATTCGCAGGCTAAGAATGATCATACCTCTCAGTTTTAAGAGGGCCACATAATTGGTCTTTGTATACTTTTACAAAGGATCGCTGGTTTGTTGTTAATGGCTTTTAGGTATTCAACTCAAGCACTCGTAAAGTTGTCGTCATCTTATTATAGTTAACGTCTTCTAGTAAACCAATTTGTAAATAGCTAGTCAAATCTTTTGTCGATAATCTTCAACAGTCAAATGGCCGAAATGTTATGGTCTACCGTAAACGATATTTTGAATTGTTTTATTGTAAAAAATGACCCACCATTACGATTCGCTCTTACCAAGTACTGGCTTTATTTGTACTTTAAGTGCATTTGCTTTCCGTTAACTGTCATTTGTTGGTTAGTGCCACACTATGTAATATGATATTTTTTGTGCCTACAGACAGTAATCGTTTAGAAATTTGAATTCTGGTAGCTAACGTGAACCGGGTTTGACTAACAGGGCGCACACAAATGGTTCTTTCGGTTCTGTAAGTAAAATAAGTAATAAAATTGTAATAAAATTAACTCAGAATTCTGTTACTTGCGTACTTACTTCTTTTAATAAGCCATTTTCGGGAAAATGCAAGTATAGTCTATTGTATACGTAAGTGAATTTGATGAGTGCAAACAAGTGCCGAGTGATAACCCTCCGGGGGGGGGGGGGGGGCACTCCCAGATGAAAAGGACGAGAGGGCTCGTCGGAAATTTTGAAAGGAACCCTTTAGAGATACCAAGATCCTGTTTTTTGTCTGTGGGTTGAGGTTTTTTTCACCCTAGGAGGTACCATGCCAATTCTGCAACAACATACGATCTCCTGTCATATTTTTACGGCGCAATACCCTGAAAGATGCTGCAAAAGCTCTCGCGCTGCGGACCTTCAAGGCTGATCACCCTTTGGGGTATATAAGGGGATACCAAACTGCTTTCCAGTAACCCCTAAAATGTACGACGAGAACTCTCGCCGTTTTTTTGTGGGAGCTTCGAATTTCCCAGGGATGACTCTCGGTAAAAGAACGGAAAACTCGCATCTGTCGGAAAGAATTCGGAAGTCTCCTCGCCATATCAAAAGTGTTGTAATTGTTTTAACTCGAATAATGAGGTAGTCATTAGGGAAGGACCTTTATTTTTTTTTATGGGGGAGTATGAAAAATATTAAAAAGAAATTGTTTGCAAGGCCTTAAAAAGACAAAATAAATTGCTTGCAAACATGACATGTATGAAAAAAATAGTTTGCATATGGAGGTCAGAGAAACTTGTAACCTATTAATAAAAAAATAACTTTTAAAACTGAACTTAGACTAAAAGTATATGTAGTTGTTAGTAGACAGGATATAGGGCTCCATTAACATTTTATTTGTCGAAATTGGAACACCAAATATTGCATGAGCGGATAATTGAAATAAACAAAAGTAAACACATTGGATCTTCAAATTGAGCAAGCACAAACATAAACCCAAGCGGAGCGTTTAAAAGTAGTCATGTTGGCAATAAAATCAAATCATAAATCAGTATTTTATAATCAGCAACCTCGTTCCCAGGGTCTCTCATCTACCCGCCCTGAGACCCTAGGAACGAGGTTGTATAATCAGTTGATCCTTTTCTTAAAAACAGTAACTTATTGCAGCAGTTAAATATATTAAAATCCATAAACTTTTGAAAGTTAAAAATATCCCTCATTTGATGGTTCACTTATACAGGATACTCATCAGCAAATGAGTCACTGCCTGTTTCATCACAGTGGTTGTAATTTCAGATTGGCTGTCAAATAGTTCTAATTTTTCTTCAAACATTTGATGTTGAAGGGAACACATTCTTTTGCAGCCTCTAAAAACATATCCCCATTCCCTGATTGGGAATCACATTACCAGAGGTTTCTCTCTCAGTGACGCTTTGCAAAAAGAAGACTTGCAAATGGGCTTGTTTTAGAAGATGGTCATCTTCCTCATTCTTTTGCAGCCTCTAAAAACATATCCCCATTCCCTGATTGGGAATCACATTACCAGAGGTTTCTCTCTCAGTGACGCTTTGCAAAAAGAAGACTTGGAAATGGGCTTGTTTCAGAAGATGGTCATCACGATATCACCATCAAAGCTAATGGATCACTTACGACTTACAAGTTATTAGGAGTGACCTATGGCAATGGGAATCACTTTAGATCAGCAATGTGCCTCCCCTAACCGCTAGTAAAACAGGCCGGGTGGTACGAGAACATCATCAAGGAGGATCAGGACGGCTTCTTTACTGCGGAATAGCAGAAAAGCTTGCTACTCCCTTTGCGTATTGCCTGTCGTCAGGAGCCCATTACTAGGAGCCCGCGACTCTCATAAGTAAGCCAATGCTATGGCATTTTTACAGACTAGTCTATTTTTAGATATTTTTCCCGCGAAATAGGCCAGTTCCAGTCTACATGAGCACTTTTCGATAAGGATAAAACAATGCGGCCTCATGTGAACATGTCGACGTCATGTCGACATTAGTCCGTGCTTATGACTGTAATTTGGCACTGAGGTTCCTATGGGGATCTGAATTCGAGATTCAAACTAAAACTAGATCGGTCTGTGAAAACGCCGTAACAGGAACCTAGTGATGAGCTCCTTCTGTCGTATGCTCTTTATTTGCGCCAGTAGCTGCTTAGGAATTAAAATGGCGAGTGTTTTATGAAAAAAAACTGTTACTAACATGAATTGGGTGTAGCTCAGTTTTGTGAAATTTCGTCAAAAAATAGTTTTAAATATTGCGCTTTTCATTAGCACAAGGACTGGACATTTAAAATTCAAGCAACGGTTTCACTTTCACTGCCGCCAATCATCATAGTTTCAGACGTATAAATTTTTGCAAGGACCACCGTGACAAAACAGAAGTACCGGATCCTCTCGTTGTAGAGGATCTAATTAGCCATATGTTGAATAACAGACGAAAATTAGCAAGGCTGATGAATCATCACAGTGCACATCTCAGAAAACGAAAAAGACGAGTTCAGAGGTGTCAAAAGGTAACGTACATTCGCGGGCAGTGATCGGTGGAAAGCTTTGCTGCCGAAAATATTAAATTAAATAATGATTGACGGCAGCAAAAAAGGAACCTCCTTCTTGTGGTCAGAATGTGGAAAAAAGATCGAGAAAAAGATTTTTGGCAGGAATTCGAAGGTGGTGTTCCAAAAAATATGTTTGTAGAAGTGCATTAAAACAGAAAAAAAGTGTGCAGAGGAAACTTTTTCATGCCCCCTTCGGGAAAATAATAGTCCGTCCTTTCACGTTAATCCGAGATATTGGCATGGATAGGGGATCCACTCGAATCTTCGACTCCTGTTAGACTTTTTGCCAATCCGCTGAGCAATATATTTTGGGTTTGCAGTCTAGAGCGCTGCGCGACCCAATTTAACTATCAAGTGATTTGTTTCAGTGGCAAAGGTTATTTTAGATCATTCATACAGTCTACGGTGTCTATATATTTTTAACTTAAAACTCCCACCGATAAACCAATTCATTACTGATCAATGGCCTTGCTAAAAAGCGTATTTCGACTGATCAAGAGTTCGACTGATCAAGAAGTACTAGACGAATTCTCGGATGATTAAAAGCTTCAAACGAGTTTGCTAAACACGAGCATCGAAAAAGCAAACGTCACCTTTTTGCATTTTTTTGGATATGAGCGTGCGAAGAAGAAAGAAAAAAAATTCCTGGAGATGGAAAGAAAATAAGTCAGGTCCTCTGTGAGAATTGCACCCACAGCCTCCAATACGTGGAACGAACACCCTCCCACAGAGCAACATCTGCCACTTAATCATATTGTGTAAAAAGTTTTGTTAATAAAGATTTGGACGTGTACAGAAACGCTGCCAGGTAATTAGAATAGCAGGCTCAAGTGAGTTCCCTGCACGAACTATTAACCCCAATTCGTACAAGTTGCTGCCTGGTACGGTTTCAGCTGTTCCTGCAAATTAGTCGTTGCTGAGCTTAAGTTAAGGTGACACGATTTACGCACCAAATTAATTGTTTGGATGGAAATGTTTTATACTGGTGGATCTGTTTAGACGTGTAGTAATTCATTACTTGACCTCAGAGGCTCACTTTGATTTTATTGTAACAACAATGATAATGGGATAATTAAAATTTGCCGCGAAAAATCGCTAGATGTGTTTATTGGGAATATAACTCCTTTTGCTATTCACCCGCGACATCTCGCTATTGTAGCATGATTTTAGTTTATTTTCTTCTTTCTCTAAACTTTAAATCGATGTTCTAGCTATATCAGGAGCAAAGAAAAAAAATGCAAAATTTGGCCTTTTAAGGTCACAGAAACCTTACATTAAGTGCTCAGTTTATTTTTTTCTGTGGTCACATATTTTGTTTCATATTCATTACATATGACGTCCCCGGCTATGACCTCGAGAACCAGTGACATAAATTCCTTCTCGTGCAGACGTTGTAACAGATCATGCGGAAAGATTAATGTTTGCGAGGATTAGGAAAACGACTTAGTTATCCAGGCGGAGTCATACTCATAAAAGACCTGCTTTGAATGAGTTAAAACAAAACTGGAAACAGGTAAGATCATAAGGACATCTTTTAGTTTTCAAAAGGATCAGGGGAAATTTAATTCATTATCTCGAGGAAATATCATAAGTTAAGCAATCACTTAATCAATGTAATGTGCTTATATTTGCCTTTGTGTTTAAAATTCCCGTTTATTAAACTCTTGTCTGAGTGGGCCAGTCGAATGTCAACTGATCAAGCGTGAGCAATTGCCAAGCTTGCGTCAAATACGCTCAGCAACTCCGGTAAGAATCGTATCGAATTGTATATTTCAGCAGGTAGACATCGAGGATATATAATGCATGTTGTTTACTTTTGCATTTGTCAGTTATTTCATAGTTATGGCTGCAAATAGACGTATTTACCAAGCAAAAATGTTGATACATGTAAGCGAACTTATTAGGCATTGAAACAACCATTCATCAGATAGCATAATTATACTGAAAAACATTTGCACATTGATCGGGTCAGGCACAAAACTCTCCGTTTTAGTTAATTTTCCGCGTACGGAAATCTCGGGGAAGGGGGGGGGGGGGTGGGCTGAGGGGAAGACTCCTATATGAAAAGTCCGGGAATGTTTTCGCTTAGGGAATAAATCAAGGATTCTGGTCTCACTTGGAGTGTTTATGATGAAAAGCCACTATCATATAGTTTAGCTGTCAAAGTATCTTTTAGGGTACCGGCTCGAGGGGGTTGCAGTACAAAACGCACCTATTTCCTTATTTAGGCTGGATTTCCGGCGGCCTGTCGAGTTTGGTCCACTAGCGCAGCCTCCCTTCTTTAACAGTGGCTTGTGTCCAAGCTTGAAACACGCCCAGATTAGGCTCGATTACCAGCCGCTGTTCAGGAAAGGAGCCCGCGCTCCACCCCCAATCTCAAGAAAGCAGTGGAAGTCGAGCCTGCGCCCAGAATGATCTTCTCTAGCTCTAAGGATTTAATTCAAATTTTCCAACCGGCATCCCCGACCATTTCCCAAGGTTCACTCCCTTGGGATGAAAATTTTGGCATGTACCCCAGGCCCCAGGACTGCACTAGGCTACGTGCCAATGTCAGTGTTAATCACATATTGTGTCGGTGATGTATGTGAAAGGAACGGAGATCGGCTGCTGAAGTACCTTCTCACTTGGTTGTGTAAACTTCCTGGCTTTCTCAGAAGCGATGTTTCCTTTAATTTGGTTTGACCTTACCTTGTTTTTCGTTGCTAAAAATTCGTATTGTGTGTTGACGTCAAGTATAATGCAGTAAATGTTTCAATTTAGTTACATTTTTCTCCTTTTTCTTTTGTGTCCCCAAACTTGAGATGGGAGGACCCAGGGGAATTTGTGGCGAGAAGTGTACGGAAGGCGGGAAGGGAAAGGGCGAGAAGTGATACAACAACAACGACAACAACATCAACAACAACAACAACAGCATGCATGCAATGTTGCAGAAGCTTTTGTAAACTATATAATATGAGCTAGAAATGGGGGGGGGAATACTTCTAGAAACAAACACCAAAATGTTTGCATTAAGCTTCCTCTGAGACTTCTAAGAGAAAACTCGCTCGTGCACAACGTTACTTTATACTTCCGGTGAACCTGTAAACCCTATTAGAGTGGCTACGTCATAGGTCGTGAAATGCAAGATGAACAAGGCTGAGTGCACGACTGGTTATATGTCTCACATCTAAGTCGTCAAAAACCATTTACAGCAAATGAAGCACCTTAGAATTGTGAACCTAAATAACTAGGATGTATTCAAGTCTTCTTATATTTACAGGGGATGGGTGCAGGGCGGGAGGCGGGTGAGCAGGGTTCGGTCCCTCCTAATTTAAGTTAGTAAGAGATTTTCCCAGGCTATAGACAGGCCATAGGCAAAATGGCTGCCTTTATTTTATTCTTTTGTTGGTATTTAATTAGCCTTACTAGCCTCGTTTTTGAGACAAAAATTGTAAAGAATTTGTTATCCCGAACGAGGTTAGTGAGGCTATTTTGAATACGAACAAAAGAATAATTTAATGGCAGCTATTTTCGCATAGGGTCTATTAGATGTTTACACGCATCTACATTCTATGTATTAAATGTCATAAATCTGTTTTAGCCAGGAGCTCATGGAGTCCATGGATTCAGCTTATCATGTCCACCCCAGGGGTACCCCCAGGAAAATTGGGTGGCGGTGTGCGGCCCCCTTCCCAATACCCTTGCCCTATGTAAGACCAAAACGTAGAATGATTTTTTTTTGAAGGAGTACTATATTTCGGTTGGCCAAACCAGCCTTCTTCAAGTACAATGAGAATTTTACATTGGGACGTTGTTTTTATGTGGCATATTTTCGTAATGTGTAAATTAAAGATAAGCATACGTTAAAGTAAAATGGTGAAATAACATAACAAAAAGAGACAATTTAAAATAAAAAAATTCAGTGGTTAGTAGAAAGCCGCAAATTGCTATGTTTTGTGATGGCAGTTATAAATGGTATTGTTGACGTCTTTGGTTTGTAATGTGAGTGTGTGGGGGATGTCGGCGGCGAGTCCTATTTGTCTGGTGACGAACTGAAGGTTGTAACCTCGTTAAGGAGGTAACTGGTAAGTTGAGCAGCGCGAGTATTAAACGTAGCTTCAGTAGAACAGATACATCGTAAACGGAGTGCTAGGCTTAAGGGAATGCCGGGCTTGTTTAGTATGCAAGGGATGGCAAGATGAATAGAGTAGATGTTGCTATTTGTCGGTAAGTTTGCCGGTGTAGAAGTCAGAAGATATACTTCCTTCGTTAGTCGCAGAGAGACACTAACGTCTGCTGCTCCCTCGTCAACTATCACACGCGATAGAAATCTCGAACTTATAATCTAATTTGTGAATTTAGAAGTGTGTTGAAAGTAAATTAGTTTTGATTTTTCTTTGAAGTGCAAATGAGGTATATTCTAAGGTGTATTCTAATAATAGAACCACGATTTTAAACTAGTCAGCGCGCGTATTTATTTCAATAGGGCTATCTTAAATAGAGCAGGTTATGAATGGCGCAGTAACTAATTATTTAGAGTACATATCGTGAGACCTTTACAGTTATCAAGGGCCGCCAACTACTGTTGCTTGAGTGCTTTAGGATAACTGGATCGCTATTCAGGCTAGCCGTTGTGATGCTTATCGTAAGCGCCAGGATCGTCATTTAGGTTAAACGAAATGTTACTTTGTCTAACCGGAGTGCTAGTCAGGCTTGCTAAGCACTCGTCCTATGCCACTACTTGCTATATCATCACCGTTTTACCAACAATCATACTTCAGTAAGGTGCAGTATTATTTTGATGCCAAATGTCACTATGTGCACTCTTATAAAAGAGATCAGTTGACAAGGGGACTTTCGATAAGCCACTCCAAAATCCTTTCCAAACAGTATCACAATGTAACAATATTGAAGATCCGTTACCAGGATTCATGATAAGAAATAAGTAAAGGCGTCCTCTGGTAAAAAGTTTCAAAAAGACTATGAGCTTTCGACCGACTGAACTGCTGTCTTCAACGGATAAAAACGTGTGAAGAATAAGGGCGAAAGAAATTTAAATATAACAGAAAATTAGCATAAATTAAAAGATAAAAGTATGTGCTAAAAAGTTAAGAAGAATGTCAAAAGTGCTAAGAAAAATTAATGTTTCTTTAAAAGAATGTGGTATTGTCTTGGGAGAGACACTGGAGTCGTGGTACACGGCAAAAACTGTTGGGGCGGACAACAATTCGTGCCCGCTCCCAAGGCAATACCACATTCTTTTAAAGAAACATTAATTTTTCTTAGCACTTTTGACATTTATCTTAACTTTTTAGCACATACTTTTATCTTTTAATTTATGCGAATTTTCTGTTATATTTAAATTTCTTTCGCCCTTATTCTTCACACGTTTTTATCCGTTGAAGACAGCAGTTCAGTCTGTCGAAAGCTCATAGTCGTTTTGAAACTTTTAACCAGAGGACGCCTATACTTATTTCTTAGTATCACAATGATTGGATCAGTGAAAAAGGATTGTGATTGGTCGATTGTAGTTGTACTTGCCGGTCGACCTCTTATCTGTGTTACTCGTGAAATAACAACACGGTATTATCGTCTTATCTTTCTGGCCTTAATGTCAAAGTTTGATTAAAGGGTTAAATTGGCACCTCTGCATTTAGATGGGCTTTATGCAAGCATCCAACAAAATTCTTATCGTCCATACGATAAATCGCTTGCATTCTTTTCAGCTGGCATACATTTCTTTCCTTTCCGGCTATGTTATAAGTAGCTTAGTCGTCGCCTTGACTCGGACGCAATCCTAAAGCTTTCCTAACAAGATTTCTTGTGTGCTTTTTTTCAGAATGAAGACCTGTGAGGAAATGCTATTTGGAATCTCCATTGATGAACACGTTCTCTTCAAAGCGTCGCTGGTTCTTCTATGTTTCTTGTCTCTGTTTTTGATATTGATTTCGATTCTCATTGTTTGGCTTGGAAAAATACAACGACAAATAGTTTGCTTGACCAAAACCACTTGCTCTCTTCCTCTGGTCATTTCCAATTTCGAGAAAAAAAATTCCTGGAAGCATTTGGTGGGTTCTGCTGCCTACGGACCGCTGAGTTCCGATAGAGATGGACCTCGCTCAGATTTACCGAAAGAAACTTCATTTGACAGTTCCTTGGCACAAGGAAACGATGCGAAATCTGTTGATGGTTCACACACACAAGAGGAAGCTATTGCCAGTGATAACAATGACGTATCAAATGTTCAAAACGGCGATGACAGTTCAGCAGTACATTACTTCACGAATAATGAGTGTGAACAGAATATTAAAGATGACAAACTGAAAAAGGATTACATGAGTTTAAAGGGTGCCAAAGATCATACGTACGCAAAACCCGGTGATGACTCCTCGCAATTTGAGTCCAAAATGGGATGTGACGAACGTCAAGATGGAAAGGCTTCGAATGAAGAAAAAAACAAAGACACCCACGAAGACGACCATGGATATCTCGTGGTTATCCATTCTGACAAATCATCCGCCTTATCAGAGAGAACTGAAGATGAAAAACCTCCTCATGAAAACGAGCCTTTATACCTTATTCCCATTGAATCCAAGCCGGAGAGAGACGGACATCACAAAATGGAGACGGAGTCCGAAGCAAAGAGCATGGCAAATGGTGTGTCAAAAATCGACGACTGTGTATCACCTCTTGATGATTTAGAGGAATATGACTACCCCTCCAGCCAGCGTGTGGGTAAATTAACTACGTTTGTACATAATACTAACTTCCAACAAGCACAACCTGGGTTCACAAAGGATACCGATGTAGATGCCTCTGGATATCTCATTGTGCAACACCTGGAAGGTAGTGCTTCTGGAAAGGCAGGAACAAGTATTCCAGTGGGCCCACTCCAAGCTGGAGGTACCTCAGAGAACGATGGGCCAGCAAACGCAACTCATGACGACAACAACCATACATATATACAGACGAAAGACTGGACTGGGCCAGTTGTCAACAGTGATTCCACCATGAATGTTACGAATTCGTCAGCGGAAGATGACTATCTCACCGTTGTCCACGAAACGGAGGTGAACTCGTCAAAAGAGCAAGAACACTCCACTGACCAGATTATACGTGACAGCAACAATAATAACAATAATAACCCTAGTGTACAGTCAGAAGTATTTTACGTCAACCAGAACTTCGTCCAAAATCTTGGTGCTAAAAGTTCAGATGACGTCCCCTTCTACGTAAACAACGATGCACCACATCAAACTTCCATGTGTAACGACAACCCCGCCTTTTGCAATGTCGACGAAAGTCCACTTTATGAAAACCCATGATATAACGATAGTTTTACTATACTGGCTAGCAGCAAAAAAGATCTAACTGCAAGTCGTTATGAATGCTTATGTGCTTGAAAAGAAGTATTTCCGTTTTCCAAAGCAATAAGTAACAAAAAATTGACCTATAATTTTAATTTGATTAAGAAGATTGTATCGTCTGCAAATGCTCCATGTCGTTGCATCCTTTTGTTGTTAAGACAACTGGGAAATTGGAATGGTAATGCCTCTCAATTTAAAGAGTCTCGACTGGTCTTCGTATACTTGTACCAACGATAGCAGGTTTATTGTTAATAGTGACTTTTAGGTATTTAACTCGAACATATGTAGATCGTCATTTAATAGTTAACGTCGTAGCAAAAGCAATTTGTAAATAGCTATAGTCAATGCAATCGTCAAAACTCATCATGATTCTCTCTTACCTGGTACTGGCGTTGTCTGCTTTTTAAGCGCTCCCTATGTCCAATTTCCGAAGATAACTCATGTACAACATTGTTGGCTTAGCAGTCTAATGAAACGGTCCGGAGACTCACAAAACTGCCTGACCAGGCAGTGACAACTGAAGTATCTTGGTACAGCTGATATTTTGCCATAGAGTGAGAATTCAAATAGAGTTCTGGATAGGTCTATGAACAGACAGTCTTAGAGAGTAAAGTTCCCTCACATCCAAACATATATTGCCCAATAGCTCTCAGAGCGTGATTCTGGGTGCACTTCGAGTGGTCCCTCTTTCGCCCAGTCTGTCGATCAAGGCCGTAAATAAACCACGAAGAAAAAATGGCACCGTGAAATCCTACTTTCGTGCGGTCATTATTTTTTCTCGCGGTTCCCTCTCGTGTCACGCACGAAGGACTAAGCTAAAGAGGGACTATTTGTAGTCTAGATTTTGGGCTGCAAGTACGAGGGGTCTCCTGTTCTCACCTAAGCTTCGAAGAGAGAGATTTTCTTCTTAGGTCCATACGACCCAGTAAATAATCCTCAGTTTAGCAGGCTCAAATCAAGGATGCATGCAGCTAGCCAACATGATCTTAGCAATTATTACGAATTTAGCAATGGCGATATTTCCTGTAGAATTTTGAGCAGATTGATATATTTCTTCTAGGGTTTAGGACTCAAGAGAGGGATTAAATTGGACGCTCCAACTCCTTTTCGAGCAAGACAAGGCGCATTTTCACGCATATACGGTCTCACACTTTTGAGTACAACTGCATCCCAGCAACGATCCCAACACTTTTCCCAACAAAAGGCAAAGTATCCGCAGTTGTAATGCCCACATCATTTTCCTGTCTGCTGCCGGAGAAGGTAGATCCCTATATTAACATCTTTTGTTTGAATTGTTTATCGATTTGCTACAAATAACCAGAGATTATATTCAAATTACATACATATTGTAACAATTTTACTGCCATCAAGTTGACCTCGACCTCGTCAACCGCAAGCCGAAAGTTCTTTGTTTTCAATTACGCAGAAAATGCTAATTCCATATTTTTAGCCTGCCAAGCTATGCGGACAAGCAGCGATCGCGAGTATACACTCTTTGGATGATGTGGCGTCATACTCGCTAACTACCGTTCGAATAAAAGCAGGTGGGTCGAGGTTGTTTGTACATTATATATAATGCTCTGTCCTGGATCGCTGAAACCTAGACGGACACATGCTTTTGCATGTGGTTTCACGCTGCTGAAAAATGACAAACTACATTTTAGATTTCACCGACCTTTTCTTTGCTGGGTTTTGAATTGGAGCTGGGTTTTAGAATGAAATCGAACTCGACAAGATGAAACATTCTCCTGGCTTCGTTTTTTAATAGGACTGAGAAATGCGCACATTAAGATGTTCAAGTATACTTGTCCTGCCACATCCCATTGCTCACAGATGACTTCGATTGTTCAAAGGGTTGATTACAGCATCCACTGGATAAATGACTCTCCAGTGGATAATGAGTGTTAGATAGTGATTTATCCCGCCGCTGGATCTAGAATTATTTATACCTTTAAGTACTGAGGCCTGCCATTTTGTAACCTGCGATCAGGCATTTCTAAATACAGGGAAGGAGGTATGATCTCAGGCTATGCCCTTTTGGTACAACAAACTTTCAGCTTTTTGAAGTTGCAATGAATTGTAATGCAGTAATTGTCAGTGGAGAGAAATTCTAAGTAGTCAGAAACGGGACTGCTTGGGCCTTACGGTTTAATGCATATTTCTTTGATGATCAATTGATAAGGAGGTCGTAAGACGAACTTCGATTCATGCCCTCGTCTCTTGCGTCATTCGTGAAACTTTACTCCACCAAACATCCCCATCCGGATCGAGATAAATGTATTTCACCTTTCGGTTTGTCAAGATTGCGCAAATTTCGTGTTTATCCTGGAGATTAAGAATTCTACTAATCTGATTGTGAAAGACGCATAGAATTAGCAGTGCCGGCAGAAGCATAAGACGGGTAGAATTTCAAGAGATACGTTTAAATTAGACTGTTAAACAAAAAGATACATATATTTTATCGATCATTTTGGGTGCGTACTCAGACGAAACGCTCATGCCGCTTATTTAATAAATAACAAGAGAGACCATAAAATTCTGCAGAACTTAGCACAAAAAGTCGAGAAAGTTTGCTATTATAATTTATTTAGGGTCATTTTCTTTCGATGATGGCACGGTCAACAAGAAGATTTTCAGCGAGGCAAAGTAAAGAAAAAAAAACAAATTAGCGGACTAGGCCAAAGAAAATCTGAAGAGTAGGAGTTTGGACAGTATAGATAAGAAAGAAACAGGGTCAGTTCAGTAGAGCGAACATGAATTCCGTTTGAACCTGCAGTATTTGTTAGGAGAGTGAGTCGGTACGTCTCATAAAGGAAGAAACAGCGGGGGCAACGCTCCTTTTACAGAGAGGTACTATCATTTTCGAGTGAATTATAATTAGAATAGTAAATTGCCAGAATTTGTCCAATTAAACTTGGAAAAATTCCTCATAATGACCAATGGTGTTTGGACTAATCATTATTCCGATTTTAAATCTTTCAGCCACCGTCCTTTTGGTAACGGGTCCTTTCATCTCGATGGATGAAGATTTTGTGTTTAAAGTTTCCCTGGTTCTCTTATGTATTTCATTACTGCTGTCCATAATCGTTTTGTTTCTCATTGTTTGGCTCGCAAAAATCCACCATCAAGTTGATTCCATATCTAACGGATGGAGCGTATATTGCAGATTAACACCCAAGCAGAAAACGCCGACGACCACAGTAAACCAATCAGAAAACCAAGACACAGGCTCCCCTCTTCCATTGGTTTTCTTCAACCAGCAAGCTGCAGGTTCAGATACTGTTAACTCCTGGAAACATATCAACAGAGCTTTTGCTTATGCATCGGTTCGTTCGGATATCGATAGCCCTCGTCCGAAAATAGAAAAAACAGATGTTGTGTTGCAGGTAGAAGATAATATATCAGATGACGATTCCAAGACACAAGAACAAACAGTTCGAATTTCTGATGTCCCAGTCACATCATACCTGCAGATAGTTGGTAGTAGCTCACCGACCGTGGCAATCTCTACCAGTGAATGTCCTACAAAGGATGTAAAGCAGGACAAAAGACGAATTCATGTTAGCGTAAGCAGTGCCAATGACGATGATGACAACTACCCAGAACCCCTTGAAGACTGCGCACAAGCGGAACTTGAAACTATGCGGTTAGTGGAGGAGGAGGATTTGGTAAGCAAAGAACTAATAACTGGCAGCAAAAATGAGGCAAATGAACAGCCTAAAAGCTTAAAGAAATGTGATATCTTGGAGGTTACAAAGGGATCTGACACAGCCAGATCTGAACGCGTTGTTTCGATTGAGGAGAACAGAGAACAATCAGCTGAAGTTTGCATAGAGTTACATAATGTGACGAACACTAAGTTTGACGAACAATGCAATAGAGAATCCTTCCAAGAGATGGAGACTGAGTACAAAGCAAATGGCAAGGTTATGGATTGCACAAAGTTACCAAATGAAAATGAACATGGATATGTTGCCATTACCCATTCAAATGGATTACTTGGATTGTCACAGGACAGTAAGAAAGCAATGCCTTGTCCTAGCGGCGAATCTGAACGCGTTATTGCCACTAAACCTAAGCCAAAAGGGAAGCGGCGTCGTCAAAAGAAGAGTGTCACGGATGGGATCCACTCTGATAAAAGGAATAGGGCCGAACCTCAAAAAGGGGTGGTGCCTTTGAATAATGTAAATGAAGATAAAAGTGGATTTTTGTCCAGCCAGTGCACCAAGCAAATGGGCAAGACTAGGCGTAGCAGTGCCACTGATTTTCAGCAAACCCAGCAACATTCTGAAGAAAAGCTCAAAAGTAGTGCAGTCTCAGATAATGATGAGAATCAAATCGTGAGCTACGTAGACCAGTTTGTTGTCAACAGTGTACGTACCAATGTTCCACTCACCGAGGAGTACCACAATCGGAATGTTTCAGAAAGCGATGTGAAAATGAGACGAGATGACGGGAAGCAAGGAAAATACAACGATGACTGCACTGCTGACAAAGATGCAACAGAGAAGAATGGGTCACCTGGCATTGTTTCGCAACTCCGAGACTTGCTCAAGAGGAAGTCGCTCAATTATTCGGCTCATTCGGTTGAGAACGAAAATAAAATCACGGTAGAGGCTGATGCTACCGAGGCCTTCAGTAAAGATGACTGTTTAATCGTTGTCCGGGAAAATGAAGTTCACGAAAAGTACGCAGGCGAACAGTGCTGCTCCACAACAACAGATCTTGAAGATCCTCAAATCACAGCTCAGCAAATCTACTCCCATGTTGATGACGGCAATGATGATCTATACTGCGAAGTTCCCGTCGCAGCGCAACCAGCTGGCGCGATTCACGTAAACCACAACGACAATCAGTATGTTGGTGATAGATTTTCAGACAAAGGTCCCATTTACGCCAACGTCGGCCTTCAACATGGAAAAACAATGTTTAACGGGAACTACGCCCTTCAAAATGAGTACGAATTTGCGATCTATAGTAATGATACAATTGATGTTTAGCGTTAAAGCAATGGCACCTGAATTTCCGTTATCGGGCAAGTCAATTACATTATAGAGGATTTTCATGTGTTAGCGCTCTCGAAAAATCCTGCCAGGCCAGATTGGTATTTTGGAATTTGCTGCCAAAAACGTTTAAATTTGCTACCAACAACATTCAATTTGCTCTATGTGCGAATTAATCAGGGAAATCATTAGGGCTAAAGGAAAAAAGCAACGTACGTTCAGCTAGTGATATATTATTAAGGCTTGAGGTGGATGGAACGCTACAATATCGAGGTGTTATCGTAAAAAGATTGCCACCTCCCAAACCTGAGAATAACTTTATCAATGAAATGTTAAGAAAACTAGAGGAGTTATCTTTGAAAATAGAGCCGGGTTGTTGTAAGCCCTATTTAGCTGACCCAGGATTAGCGAGAATTGTTCTTTTACTTTTGTATTGTACTTTCGTTTTCAGCTTAAATCAGTTCAAAGTACACAGAATAGGAGTGAATAACGTTTCTTACACAAGAAAAATCAGCTACTTCGGTTAACTTTTAATCCTAGGTTAGCGCTAACCGGCCTTCGAACAACCCAGCCCACCGAGTTATGTAACAAAATAAACAAGCTCCTCGTTTTTTCAATTAATGGAAAGTCTTAAATTAGATTAGGTATGTCATTTATTAACATCAAGGCGCATGAATGTTAGTAGGTTCATGTTCGGAGTAACGCTAAATTCGAGATAATGTTCTTCATTCAGTATATTTAGTTTCAAGTCAGTTTCACTGACATGTTGGTGGTTGCCAATTTTCGCAAGATGTACAGAGTCATATACAGTTAAAGTTGACCTCAAATTATTAACATGGTAAGTCCGGACACCCAATTAAAGTAACAGCAATGCAATTACGTAAAGATGACAGAACGACTGGCAGACATTGGCTTATCTGCTAAAATGCGTATCATTGTTCGGTTACCTTGACTATGGATATCATACCGTCTTGCGAATCAATACGAGTTTAAGAACTTGCAAATGATTCATTTCATCGTCACTTGAAAAAATCCTGTATCTAACTACTGCCTGCGAAAGTCAAGATCACACTGCTGAGACGGCTTTGTGTGACGAATGCCAACCTACATCAGCCGCATATATATTCAATGGTCTTTCTGGATAGGCACACATACGTTGCATCCAGTACAGTCACACGTCTTTTGAGACGGGAAGAAGCATGCCCTCGGTCGGAAGTCAATCTTTTTTCTAGATATAAAGATGTATAAACTGCGCACAGTAAATTGTCTCTCTAGACTTGGGGTGCATACTGTTTTTCTAAATTTACGGATGTTCACCTCATGCACAGTCCATAGTCATTCTGATGGATGCATGCCTGTCTCGATTACAGCGATTCGTCATCTTCCTAGAGGGACGGATGCTAACCTCGGGTGCATCTCATCGTCCTTATAGATAGGCTTGCATGCCTTTGTCGAGGAAGTCAACCGTCCTTAGAGGGCGAATGCCTAAATGTGTAGCTACCATTACCCTAATGTACGTGTCGGGTGCATGCGTGTGAAATCGTCTCTAGCTATAAATAAATTCCTACAAGTAGGTATGCCTGTTGTGCGGTAAATTGTATTTTGAACTGGACGGATGACTCTGACCTAGGGAGTAGTCTGTCGTCTTTCGGGATGGTCCGATTACCAGTAGACAATTGTTTGTAGAGATACCTTTTGCAATACCTCTGGTACAGTCCATAGGTTTTCAACATTAAAGGAATGTCTACTTTCAGTACAGCTCATTGCCTCTTCGTATAGACGGTCACTTACCTCCTACGGGCGCATATCGCATTGTATAAGGAGAAGTGACTGTCACCTACCCTTATTACGGGCCGTGTCTAGAGAGAAAGATATCTAGATCAGATAACTAAGCTTAAACCTCTTTTGAGATATCCATAATACCCATATGTACCAAGTGGCGTGGCTGTGACATTCGCCGCCAATTTGAGTATGTAAATAGCACGGCCTTTAATTGTAAGCTTCATTGGCTCATAGCTCAGTTCTGGCGCTTAAATTCAGTTTGACCCAGTTTCTGTAGCATGGAGAAGCTAGGCGTGTTGCTTCTCCACCCTTCTAAGCAGTGGATCGCAGGTGGCCTCCCGGCCAAGGATTCTGTCAGTTAAAGTTGACCCCAACAGTTTCCTGGTACGTAGAGGTACTGTGAGAGTAGTGTCTTGCCCAAGAACACACTGAATAAACCCGGCCAGAACCCGAACGCGGACCATTCGATTCAGAGCACCAGCACATGCACTGAGGGTTGTGTTATTGCGTGTTCCTGTTGCGTTATCTTTCAAGACAATCAAAAGCAAATTTCTCTAGGCTACTTTTTCTGATCATTTTAGTTCGATGTGGACAACAATTCAAACGTTTTCTAGAAAATGAGGTTATAAATCAAGTCCAGAAAGAAGATATTACACGGAAATGTAACAATTGATCCACGACGGTTTTACCTCGTCATCCGTATATCTTCTTTAATGTTTTGGGGTTCTCTTGGCAACTACAAGCAATTTCATTCACAACAGATATCACGTTGACTCTTACAGTTCATTTTTTGTAGTTCACAGAAATCAGGTCTTTCACATGTTCTAGTCATTACCGTAGAAACAAAAAACAACTGGGCTGGAAGTAAATTTAATTCTTATTTTGGCCTGCTGCCACTTAATGCTTTTACAGGTATGTTGAGCACTGCTCTTTCCAAAAGTGAGATTGAAAAAAACGCAACAACAACTTAGGATACTATCTTTTTGATCACCAGTTCCTTTAAGAGCTTTTACCTGCTGCTTCCGTTGTAGCACAACACTGCGATTAGCTTTGAAGGCATGAACTAGTTAAGGCTGAGTCAAAGTTGTCACTCTGATCACGTGAATCCACAAAGTTGATCAGTGCCACAAACAATAACAGTTAATTGTTTTATTCATGAATCAGTTCTTTAATTATAACGCTTCAGCAATCGAATGTAAATAACTCTGTGCTATTCATGAGTAAAGGGCAGAGCCACCACCGTGAGCGGTAATTGTTTGTTACAGAGGGAACATTAACGCTCTTCAAGCTTTTAAAGCCGGTTTACGGTGTTTCGCGGAAGTAAGTAAGGTGGAAGGTAAAAAGGCAAATGGGAAATCTGCGGCCCAGCTGGATCTCACTTGGCCGCTGAATCATTGACCCAACGTCGGGAAACAGAAGAAATTTAGTAAGTAGTTATTCGTGTGATGTAGTCGATATAAAGAGGCGGCCTACTGTGTTTTTTGTTTTGGGTTGTTTTATATTAGAATATCCAGTGCTCTTCGCAGCTGTTTAGCTTCGATTCAGGGAACATAAAACTGTAAAACTGCGGTTAAACATTTCACTTTTTGCTGCCTGCCTTACACTGTTTAAGCTATTGAAACTGCAGTGATGTAACGATTGAAGGCCATGCAATTTACTTTGTTTGTTGTTGTTGGTTAACTAATTAATGAATAATGTCTTTCAAAGGAATCGGGCAAATTTGGTTTATGATGTGGCTGCATTGCTAGCTAGCCTTTTTCGACAGTGTACAATTTGTTGGTGTTATTGGTCAAAGCTACTCCATCGTCCATATTATCGTCCATATTATCGCGCTACGTGTAACGTGCCTTCTTGTTTCAATTTCAGAACCTTTAAATTTCATGCATGGATCAGCAGAACCTGACGTATATCGTTTTAGCTGTGTCAGTGGTGGGTTGCGCTTTTCAAGTCATCCTTTGCTTCGCAGTTATCTATCTTCTTCTGCACCTTAAGCAAGTTCAAAAGAAAGTCCAACGTCTTTCTCTGAGGGGGAACAAGTTTTGTAACCATAACAGCGACGAATCTTTGCACTTGAGAGAACTGCATTTTCTGCCTCTCCGGGGACAGCATGCACCCGGAGAGTCGATCACTGTGTTGCATCGCAATCCGCATCCTTCCTTACCAGCGCAGTTCGAAACCACAGAAGGAAGCTTAAGACAAGATAAGACAGGTGAAGCTACTGGCAGAGAGAGCAGGATCCTGGAGGCAAACAACGAAGGACTTGATTCTTAGTTACGGAGGGTGGGTGGTGGAAAAGGTAGACGGCAATCGACACGAACGAATCGGCACGGTACAGCTATTGAACTAATGAATTACACCCTGGAGTACGGGATCAAATTATAGCCGAATTACGACACCAGCTGAACCTGCGACGTTAGCCTGATCAACTATCCAGGGGCAATTGCTGGTTTTCACCGATGACGCCACTAAAATTCAAACTTCAGAACTATTGATCCTCCTGAGATTTTACTTTCATGATGTATAAGAGCAGCTAAAAACTAATATTCATGCAAATTTTCACTCCAAATGGGTTCTTGGTTTAGCCATAACTACTCTTGAATTTCTAAGCTTTTGAGTGACGTTGCATTTACATGACGGGCGAGAGAGCTGTAATGTTAGTTTAAAAAGTGACTTATCTCTGGGAATTCGGCTATCCGAACAGTTCTTGTGTTATTGTATTCTTGTATAATAAAGTATTATTATTACGTTGTTGAGTTTTTTGAGAGAAATTCACGCTTTTGTATGAAAACTCAGTGACAGATGTTTTTGCTGGTTTCCGGCCGCAATGTTGGTGCCCCTCTAGATTGGCACCAGGATGGCGTCTCCATACAAATCTCTACAAATCTGGGGAAAATGTTTCTCCGCATATCTTCTGAATCTTGGCGAGAGTCTTTGCATATCTACCTTATTTCTTTTCCCAGATTCTGGACTATTGAACGGTTTTGATTTTTATTTTGATCTATTTTGAATGGCGTGACACTGAAAACCAGCAATTAAAACTAAAATATTCAAATCCACTGTGTCGACTGTGAATTCTCACAGGGTGCTTCTATGTTAAGAGCTCTGAACAAATGAATGAATTAATAGGTTTCTTCCGTAATCGTCGTGTTTATGAGCTACCAGTATGACTACACAGAAAAAAAACATGGGCTGCTCTAACTGTAAGCCGGGGTCCCTGAAAGGGATCTCTAACTATGCTGCCTTCAATTGCAAGCATAACTGGCAGAAGATTGTTTACACGTGCCTTAACTAAGGTTACAAGCAGGATCGAGGTGGCTTGTGCTGCTTTCAGTGTCATTTGCAGGCTAGCTAAACCAATGGTCTATATAGCCATACATGGACCTGAGGATTTTTTTTTCATGCCTACCCCCACAAAAAATACCCTGTACATAGGAGAACTGGGCAATTACACCTATTAGTAACTCACGGAAATGAATGACTTGAGAGCGTAAGCTGATTTATAGAAGATATTTTCTCGGACTTGACGACGGGCAAAATCCCTCTTGAATGTCCTTAATGAGATAATATTTCGATTTCCAAAAGCCTCATTTTGCCTTGCGAAAGTAAATGTTCTTGGATTGCAATCCTATTAGTAATTAATTCTATACTAAAAGTTTGACAAGTCTAACAAGTTATAAGTTATTACAGGAAGCTTGGGAATAATTCCGGGATTATTCCGAGTACGAGTCCGTTTGCTATTTTTACTGAGTGCACTAAAACACAACATATATGAATGAAGTTCTAGTATTATATTAACCCATGGTACTGAGAATCGGGTGTGTCATTAAGGGAAACTCTGTTTTCTCCACTGAATTCGGTTTTAATTAATGACACCATTTCGAAATTGTCTTCTAGTTTCACTTTCAAAGAGCATCATCAATATTCTTAGATCACTACACTTAACCCACCATATTCAGATCACGTCTCGCCAGTTTAAATATTTATGAACGAGCTCATTATTAACAAGAAAGAATTCGAAGCAGTTTCTCAGGATCATATATCGCGCAAATCTATGAGAAAGGGACAGGCACTTTTTTCCAAAGAGGCTTTAACCATTTTCCATGACTGTGGTGTCATTATTTACAAAGATAAGGGTATGTTGTAAAAATTGTTATTAA
Source organism: Catalaphyllia jardinei (assembly GCA_022496165.2). NCBI lineage: Eukaryota > Metazoa > Cnidaria > Anthozoa > Scleractinia > Caryophylliidae > Catalaphyllia > Catalaphyllia jardinei. Next base: position 32,952,104 of record CM042749.1, read on the forward strand.
CTGATGTTGTCACCTTCCTGGTTTGTGTCGCTTTAAGTACATCCTGTTTACCACATGCAAACTTGACTGGTCCAGCTTGCAGAGACATATCCCGTATTGCATGATTCAGTCATGTTTTCCAATATTTATTTCTTTGTATATCCAAATAAATCATTCTGCAGGTCACTGCATGTGTGATCAAACAAAAACGAAGCAGGTAAATGTATATTATACGGCTGAGGTGTTTTTGCACATTTTGTGGATTTCTATTAAAAACCCAAAGTGCCCAAATTTCCTAAAATTCTAAATTATCAGTTCTTGGTCTCAGGTATAGTATGTTATGTCAGGCACCGATGCCCAACAGGCTGTTTTAGAAGTCTTTGGCAGCTGTTATTGCTGACAATTCATTTTGAATACAAACAACACACGCAAATGCAAAAACAAGCTTTTGGTTTCAGATCCGTTTCAGCAAAGGTCAAAATGGGGGTAAACCCCTCTTGTCAGTTTCGCTCCAATGAATCAAAATACTTTCAGTATGTCCTGTCTTGTTTTGTAAAAAAAAAAACGTGTTGTCACCACACAGAATGTTCAGAAATGGTACGAGATACAATGCACTGAGTGAATGTGCTTAGATCGGCCAGTTTTAGAATTTTTATTCAAGTATTGGCTGCGGCAACACAGTGGTATTTCAGGCCTTCCGGCTATCATATTCAAGGATTACTGAAAGGATAACAGTCTCCCTTTATGAAGAATTTGCAAAATTTTATCGTGTTTTCCGGAAGGAAAAGTAAATATTTTGAGAGCAGAAGACAACAATGCACGAACATAATGTAGATTTAGAGGTGTTCTTCCTGCACAGCGAGGAAAGACTCGAAAGACTTCCTTATGAATACAATTAAATGCAAATATGCTCGCGCTTGCGTGAATGACAGAATTGAAATGTTGGTGTCAAAGGGTTATTCCCGTCACAATCTTTGAATTTTACGACAACAAAGGAGGCAAGATCTCGAGAGAGTTGCTGCTTTTGAAAAAATTAGCGCTCAAAAACAGGGAGAAGGTCTAATAAGTGACTTGCTGAGTTCAGAAATAACACTATCTTCTGCATAACAATCAGCCAACGAGCACTCGTCGCGGCTTCGGGACTCGGCCGACAGCTGATTCGGCACAAATCGCACCCTAGCTTCAGACAGTTCAGGGGACATTCAGCCTATTCAAGCCAGGCAAGCCAGGCTTTTACCAGCCCTAGCTAAACTTCTCGGGAGCTTTTAAAACTACCTGTTTGAAGTTTTTTCGAGTTTACTCGTCGCACGAACGCTACGCAGGGAAACAAGGTCCCGTTACTTTAAGGGGCCCACAGTACACGAACTCACGGTTCCTGATCGATTGCACAAGGTACTAAACAAATTTTAATACTTATAACACAGGTCATCCGTGCATTATGCTTCTTATTTCCTTCTATATATTTTATTTACCAGACCAGATTGGCACGCCAAATTACCCAGAACATATTGCCTTATTTCCTGAAGGGGCTCGTATAGCCACAGGTAGCCAAGCTCTCTGGGCACCGTCAACATGACATTACGTAATAGCGTTATTATAAGAGTTTGTATAGGAAATATATCGATCGTACAGAATAGTTCAAAATAAGGGGAAAAAATAACAGAATCGCTCTAAAACGCCTCCAAACGCCATGAAAACAGAAGTTATACACATAACAAGAAAAGGTAAGCCGATTTTGTTATTTTTTCCCCTTATTTTGAACTATTCTGTATGATCGATATATTTCCCATACAAACTCTTATAATAACGCTGTTACGCAATGTCATGTTGCCGATGCCCAGAGAGCTTGGGCTACCTGTGGATGCAGTCAGTCCGCCGGGGTTTGTGATGATCTTATATTTCATTTTATATGGCTATATATTGGTTAAGAATTCCTCCAGTCATAGCTATATAGCTTCAGTTGGATAGAACAACCTTTCTGTGAAGTCGCCCGAGGTATGCACTTCATGGCTTCCTAAACAACAATCTTATTATGTTGGGAATTTTCGCGGATAAAGCCAGTCTCTGCTGTTCTGGTAGCTGAAGATACTAAGTTTTTTTGGAGGCGCACGAAACAGTTGCCGTTGGCAAGAAAGCCGAATGTTTTGGGTCACGCGGTAACGCACGTGAGCACATTCCATCGTGCTGTCTTGCTCAGTTTTTCCTTCGCGCTTCTTCTGAATCCTCTCAGTCGTCGATCTTTGGGTTTCGTTGTTTGTCCAACATGATATGGATAAAGGTTATCGTCTATACTTCTCCCACAAATAAAACCTTCCATTTTTACTTAAGGAAAAGCCCGTTATTGCCATGTGATTTTCCGTGATGCCTCTGGAACGCGAAGGAATGTGATGACGTAAGCTGACCTATTTGGCGTCAGTTATAGAGCACGTGAGCTTAATTCAAACACGTTTCTCGACAGCAGCGACTGTTTCGTGCGTCTTCGAAAAAATAGTCTACCTGTTTCGGTAATATTGCCTTCATTTGCTCTTTCCAGTCGAGTTATGGTATCAGCGGCCCTGGCCGACCCTGAATTCAGTTGACATCATTACTCGAATATTCGAGTAATGATGTCAACTGAATTCAGGGTCGGCCAGGGTTTTTGGGTATACGGTATACGGGGGCTTTTTAAATCGGGTATACGGTATATTGCAGCTTAAATACGGGTATTCGGTATATCACTTTCTTTGAATTTCAGGTATGATGTATACCTACCTTTCCTATGCTTTTGATTACATACCCTACAATGTGCGATATTTGACAGTGGATAAAGATACGTGACAGGCCTGCACGGACTCCCTGCGTGACTTAACTGTAAATGAGTGAAGCCTTCATAGCTTAGCTTTAACGAGCATATCTGTAAGAGATTTACCTCTTCTGTACTATAGGATAGGCGGATTTTTGAAGATAGTGTTCAGCACTGAAAGGCTGATTTTGTATTAAGTCCCAGTTTAGCATGAGTATATCTTTAAGGTTACACACCGATGGGTGGTATGTTGTGACAAATGGCAAGATTGTTTTCGTGCTTTTGCTTTTTGTTGGAGTACAGAAGCTGACTTCTGATAACGTTGTTTGTATCATTTTTTAAGGATAGCTGCACGCAATGAGGCGCGAATTTGTGATACTGTCATTAAAGGCTGTTTCAGAAGAGTTTGTTCTAAGAAGTCTAAGGGCTTCACCCTTAATAAAACCTTTTTTCGCGCCTGACGGGTGGCTCGAGGTAAAATGTGTGTACTGAAAGGTTTCAGTCGGCTTGTAATGTGTTCGGATGTCAAGGATCAATTCGTTTCTGAATCTTTCTCCTTTAGATACGATTGTGTCGAGAAATTATTTGCGTCCCTGAGATTTCAGCAGTGAATTTGATTGTAGGGTGGAAGTTGTTAGCTTGTGTTATGAATAGGTGTATTTCCTGTATGCGAGAGTCCGAGTTCTTCGTTTGCGAATTGCAATCAGTATTTATCTCGTCTTTCCTTGACCGTCCTTGTTATTTTATGGTTTATTAGTGTTTTTTTTTGCGTTTTTATTATCTTAGTTAACTTCTATTTTCAGGTGTCTTTATATTTAAAGGTAGTTTTAAAAGTGATAAAAATAGCTCAGAATGTCATGAAATAGCTTCTTAATGAAGGGGCAACTTTTCGTTTCAGCTCATGGACTTGTCAGTGATCCTGACAGGGGTAGTGTGCGGCTGCTGTGGTATCCTTTGCATTGTCGTGGTGTATCTTTGTGTAATGGTGAGGAGAATTCGTCTGGAGTTGAATGGGCTCTTAAGAGACCCTGTTTACACTGATGCCGATAGCAACCTCGGGAAATTCAAAGATGAAGACAGGAACAAAAGAAACTCCTCGGTAACGACGCGTTACGTCAAAGGCCCAGGCAAGCTACTGAATAGGCCGGGATCTGTGTCTCAACCGGCACCGGACGAGACTGTTACTTTCGTCGACCCCCCAAGGCTAAGTAAGGAGATTCCTGATCCTGGCACAGCGAGCACCTTTCAGGAGGCTGGTTCTAGCAAACAGGAGGTTGTGTCAGAGTTCGTCAACGGAGCCTTCGAGCCTGACGGTTCGCAGGACCATTCCAGTGAGTATCGGTGTCATATGCAGGCTATCTACACCAACGAGGAATACGAAGATGAACAGCCAATATACGAAAACAACGAGCCGATAGATGAGCCAGTGTACCAGAACCAAGGTGAATTGGCCTCTTTCAACAACCCAGAAAGGCCTAGATTG
>CM042749.1:32956357-32967055 GCA_022496165.2 Catalaphyllia jardinei
ATTCACTGAACCGTTTTTCCTGATCACGCGCAACAACAACCGTTGTGGGAAAATTGGAAAATAAGCCAACTCGAGGGATAATTACAGATCGAAGCTTACAAAAAGAGACAGCAATTTTTCTTGGACAATTATGTCCAACGGGGGAAGGCATAATGGGGTTAACCCTATGAAATGCACCATCCGCAAGACGAGGCCAGAACAAAAAACCGGGAACTACGTGCTCTATTCTTTGCGATAAGTGTATAGGTTCTTTAACGTCCCTGAGTTCTGCTAACATGCGGGAAACGGGGCCTATGGTTAACCTACTGATTAGCTTAATCTTAAGCCTGCCACCTCCGCCAGCTAAGCAAGTCCCGGCTTGAATTTCTTTCCACGCACGGGTTCATAGAGATAGTTCAGTTCACCCGGTTGGCAAAACTCGCCGGCTTCCAAACTGATATCAGTATGATTATCATACAGATCAGAGATACAATGACTACGTTACTGTCGCCATGTTGCGTTCATTTTTAGCTTATTTTCGAAATCGGTGGAAAGAAAAGGCATTCTGATGTCAGATGGATCTAAGATACTGCAACGGGTTTCGAGAGTTACTGCTTCCCTCGAAAGTACAGATAAAATTTCATGAAAGTATCCGACGCTCCGAAAGTAACACTCCTCTCTCCTCTAGGAGGAACGAACTCCACGTCTTTTACTTGTTATGACATGCAAATATAACAGATAAAACAAGGCGCACCGAATCTAATATTACAAAGGTAATATATGCTCTCTTTAGTAAATCCTAAATTCTCGTCCTCGAGAATTGTCGTCTTCTTGTCTCTATACACTAAGAACAGTTTCTCTTTTAGTAAAAGTAAACATGGATCAGTCCAAAAGTAGTGCTGCTTTCAACTTCCGCTAAGCAGCAATTTTCTGAAAGCTACACTTGTTCTGACCCTCCAAAAGAAGTGATAGGAACAGGCTTTCAATCCGAATGTACCTTGGAAACATGCAAGATAGAAATGGAGATATTCTACCAAAGAATGATTACGTAGCGTTATGATCACTAAGCCTGACTTGGCCAAGGTCAACAAGATTGTTTACATCCAATCGTAAACAGCAATCCTTGGAGAAGTGTTATTTCAGACATACGAGTGACAGAAAAGATTGTTCTGGGCTAAACTTGACTACTGGATAGCCTTCGATCACACAATAGCTCCGACCCTTAAAAATGGTGTTCTTGTGTTGCGTGTCTGTTCGCTTATAGAATTCTCAGAGCGTACCTCTGGTAAACGACTGTTCCAATTTGGCTTCGCGGTATAAGAATTACGATCAAAACTGACTTCAGTAAGGTTAGCAAATTATATTGAATGTCTTGACAAATTGACAAAACATGCGATGTGTTTTTAGGTCCAAATGGACAAACAATCTGGGTTAAACACTGTTAGCGTTTCAGTGTCGTTTCAGGGTTGAAACTTGACTGATTAATGTGATTATATTGGTTGATTGACAAGAGTCCGATAACAACTGCCTAGATTACGCACCAGCTGGGCCGAATTATGCATGCGTTTAATCCACAGATGGTGTTATGTCTGTTATGTGGCATGCACAGAGGGGAAGTTTTGCAAATTCGCGGGCAATTTCGTCACCAACCATGAACTAGATACAACGAAGCCAGGCAAAAAGACAAGTTGTCCCTCAAGAACACTTTTAATTCTCAACAGCGAATGTGATAAAAGATGTACTTAACTATGACGCAAAAATGTGACCTCGAGGTGATTCACAGGTCACGTGACATGTATAGCTTCCGCCAGTCTCTGGAACATTCACTCGACCGGTGTGTTACGGCCTGAATGCCGTCTGTCTTTATGGGGTATGTCGGGCATTCTCTGAGAGGCTTTTGCACTTGATACGAACTAAACTTTACATCAAGTCTTAGCTCATTTTCATCATAAAGGTAAGAATTTAACTGTAAAACTACTGACACGGGAATAAAAATGTAATCTGTACAAAAGTTGCAGGAGAAAAGAGGCGAAAATCGAGATATTTCCGGCCGATACACAGCACAAACCTGAATTCTTTTTGCTTACGGAGGAAGAAGAAAGCTTCTCTGTAAGTATTTTACATTTTTTTTTCCGTAAACAAAATCGTGAAACCGTAGTCATTATTAAGGTCGACAAATACTCTGTCAAACATTACATTTAGAACTGCAAACTGATTTGAAAATTTTGAACCGTAATTATAATTGCTGTCATTCACGTCACGCAATAGATCAACATCGCGCTGTCAACATGGTTTGATTATTTGCCTTGTTGTTGTAAAAATTCTATTATTTTAAGACTAAGAAATGTCGACAAGAAATACGACGTGTGTTAGATTTTATCAGTTCAGAAATTTGTTATTTTGTAAATCAGTCAGTGTAACCTAGTGTCAGCATCAAATTGACCTAAAATATGTCGACGACAGCTTGTTTTGGTATTTCAAAAATACCAGGAGTATTTCAGTATATGGAGTCCAATGCCCAAAATTATTTCCTCTGGAGAATTATTTCCTGGCACCTTATACTCTTGAAACCAGTGATAGCAAGTTTTCTAATATCAGGAAAGCTGATTTATATAAAGATATTAACCATCCACCTTCAATGTAAAAAAAAACATGTTTTGATACGTAAGTGATTGTTGTTAGAAGTGACCCTTTTAAAGGGAAAGAAGTTGACCATTGTTTACGTAATAAATAATTGAGTAATAATTATTTTGTTTTTGTCGGTAACAGAATAAGAGGATAGAATAAGGGCATAGACTAGAAGTAATCATAGATTATGTGTGCGTTCGTGCAAAGGTGTCCTTTTTCTATCCACCCCTCTTGCCTACCAATATAAATAAAGTCATGGTGACTTAAAAGCGTGACAGAAAATCGGCGTTACATCCGGCCTGTCCCCCACTCGAGAGTGTGCCAGCCCGCCATCGGCGAAATGTATATTTGCTCAAACATCAGCACCAAATCTTTTTAAAGATGGAAGTCAGGACATGTGTAAGGATATAGAAAGTAATTCGAGACCAGTTACTGGCTTCTAAGGCTAAATTTTCAAGAGGTAAGCTTTTCTTAACCTGTACGTGACGAAGGACACGAAGTTAACAAATTGAATAAATTATCGGCTTTGTTTTTATTTCGTTCTCTTTTGTAGCTCGCGGAGGTTATTTTCTCGTCTAAATCACTTAAGAAAAGTTCGACAAAGATGTTCCCATACAATTTTTTTTCTTGGACCAAAACGTTGGTTCGTGTTCAGGTTTTTCGCTTGCTATAGGCGACAGCAGCTCCCTGTGTTTACTCAAGAACTTGATAAGCGCTTAAACGAGGTATCAATTACAAATTCTAAATAAAACTTTAAAACTTGTCTTGTTCGATTTGGCTGAAATTTCCTCATGATGATGCTGGATTGTTAAGGAAATAGATTTTACTTCTGCCGACGTGTGGTAGCTATTAAGGCGAAAGTGATATATCGCTTTGAAGTCATTTGTTTAAAAAAAATATTAACGCTTGCGTTCAGCACAATTTGTAATCCGAGGCTTTTTTGACCCAGGAAAGGTCTGACCTTACAAACGAATATAAAATAAAGCTTGAACCTTCCAACACGTCCGACAAACAGCGAAGCACGAGGCAGAATGATAAAGCTTGAACCTTCCAACTCGTCCGACAAACAGCGAAGCACGAGGCAGAATGCTTTGCGCAACGAAATTGTGACTTCATCCAAAATGGCGCCGAAAAGGTCAATCATGGAACGAACTTTCGCTTGCGTGCACAGGAACCCTACGCGATAATAGGACACCCAGAAGATTAGGAAGCGTTGTGCCTTCGTCGAACGCAATGACATGTTTTTAGGAGGAGGAGTGGGGAAGAGGAAATGGTGGTATATTAATAAAAGATCTAATTAAATTAAAATTTTATAGATGATGACAGCAAATGGCTAGAGTGACTAATTTCGAAAGCTTGACATAAATCTGAAAACAGAAACGCTTACTACTCTGTCTGAGTGGAATTGCGGGGATTAATCCTACTCCCACTGAATACTAACTAAATGCTAAGAAATGGAATGCTAGTTAATCCTGGTCCATTACAGACTGACTGCTGAATATATATTAGTCTTTTTTCTTAGATTTTCCCCCTCAGTTCGTTCTCAGATATAGATGTTCAAAGAAGGCGAGTTTGAGGTGTATGTGTTGTCCAAAAATTCTCCACAAGAATCCCGAGTAGACTCAAAGTTAAGCCAGACCTCACGAACTGCATCCGAATACAAACAGGCCTTACTAACTCTTTTTGTTTACGTCTCATTCTTCAGCTGCTGCTTTTCAAGCAGACACAACCCGGCACTGATCCAAAACTGGCAAGAAAGCAACGATGGGAGCTGAGGTGGAAATAATTTTAGCCTGTCTTCTTTTGGTGCTTGCCACTGTACTTCTCATTGCGGTAATTGTTCTAGCGCTGCACGTTGAGAGACTAAGGAGAAGCGTTGCACTGATGAGGAGCGACCCGGTCATTCTGGTTCAGAAACGTCCAATAAATCCTGAGGATAAGGACAAGTCCAGTGTTTCGCGACGACTCAGGCCCGCATCTGGAACGTGCACCTGGAAATCGGGCTCTATGGAAAGTGTTTTTTATGTTCCCTCGCGGACGGGATCGCCTGAAGTGTTCCGAAAGAACGATGATGATGATCTAGTATCGGACTGTAGAGCCACAGCAGGCACTGCCTTTGACTTATTTGTTGCCAATACGGCCGCGGGTAACGCAATTATGTTGCCAACTGATTAATAATTATTGAGAAAATTCGTAAGCTAAAAACAAAATAATCTTGAGACAAACAAAAGGGTTTATAAACCTCGTTGACGGCGTTCTTATATGATCATTTCCGTCAAGGCTATAGAAACGTGGAAACGCCATTGCAGCATTTGTTGCCTCATTTAGTATATCACTTTGCATGGAGAATTCAGCACAATGATACAACTTGACTTCCAACTTTTAAAGATCTTGCGAAAACAGCTTCATACTAATTAAAGGACTGAAACTTTGTGAATTTCTGGATGGCAAAAGGAACTATTAAACCCATACAAACTTTGTAAAAGTTGAATTTTCTGATCGCAAATTTCATGGGACAGTGAATCATGCCACGCATTTATATATTCAGAGTGAATATTATTGTAGCTTGTTCAGAAACTAAATCACTTATATTAACTGAAGGCAATTCCCTGGACTGGCTTTAACCTGAGTTCCGAACGTGCAGTGTGGTCCTGAAACTGAGTTCTCCCTGATTTCGGCCACAGGTTTTTTTTCCAGTGCCACGACACTCAGGAATTGTCTACAGCAAGATCTGGATATTTTTGGAAGAGGCAATATATTTAAATCTAAGCGTAGTTCCTTGTTCCTGCGGGTTGGGGATAGGACCGGAATATATTTAGAGACATTTAACAAAATCTATCTGAGCTAATTCTAGCAGCGGATCCAGACCTTGAGCTCAGTAAAGGGGTGGGGGAAGCCCCGTCTTGATTTACTTGCCCTGCTGGCCTTTTTCCCTCCTGTCATTTCTTCTTTTTTATCCAAAATAAGGGGGAGGGGGGTGGGGGGGCTCATGTAGTGCAGAGTTGATGGTCTTGGTAGGGCTACGTAAATTTATAGAAAGCTAGGGTTGAACTTGAAAAAAATTGTTTTCATCATCTATTGAGGGTACAAAGCTGTTATCACAGTTGCTCCATTGGCCAGAGACCTGATGTGACTGTTTCATTGTAAAATTAAAAAACCATACCTGAATTACCTCTGTGGTTACCTAATTTATTACCACTAAAAAGAGTTTTTCTCTTATTTGCATTTCTTTGGCCTGGTCATAACACGGTGCTAAACATCACATATCGGTCTGCTGTCCTTTACGGATCGAAAAAGCCGTGAGTCGGAACACTGTCTACATCTAAATCGTAACATGTATGTCTTCCTATGTATTTGTATGGGTAATCGTTCAATTTGCATTGGAATTAATTTGCATGCACGAGTAAGATTTTTTAAAAAGCTGAAATTCAGGATTTTGAAAAACTCACAAGTGCAAATTAACTTCAAATTGAACGAGAAAAACCGTATGATTACTTATTAATAATACAAACATGAAAAATTCGCACCGAAAAAGTACCGGAACATGTTTCTTGAAGCCATGTTTTTACGCATTCGACAAAACTTTTTTCAAAGAGTTCCGTACAAAATTTTTTTCATTGCTTTACATGATATCCTTGGCCTACAAAATTTCTCATTGTCTTTCTGTAAATCATAAACTGGAATTCCGATGTGTAATTTGCACTCGTGTTACACTTTTTGCACCGGTGTTACACTTTTTGCTCTGGTGTTACACTTGAACTGCACTGATCTAAGCCAATCAGAATCGAGTAATTTTTTCATGTGTATTATTACAATGGTTAACATCATTCATTCTATAGTCGCCAGTTCCTTTTACCGGTTAAGATAAGCCCGATAAATGGCCATCATGCAATTGGCCTGCTCTCAATGTATGAGTCTTCATAGCTCCGTTGGGAGAACACTGAGGCGTTAGTCAAGGCCTCGAATGTCATCGAAGCCCCGAAATCTTTACTTTTCCGAGTTTAACATGCTGAATAGCTAGAGCAACTTCGATGACCGTAGCTCCATTTTATAATATTTGTTTCCGCCAAACTGAACATTTTGTCTGTCACGTGACATTGCGCGCCAGGCCTCCACTCAGACCTTTTGCGTTTTCGTCTGAGTGGAGCAGCTTGGTGAGTGTGATCTTGTGGTTGTTGAGATTTTCCGCTTTTCTAACTTAACATACTTATCCTGTAACTGTCGCCCTAATTATGATGTATTTTTGATTGCTTTTAGCGTGATTCTGTAACCAAGCTGATCTCCTACTGATCTCAAACCAATGATTAAATCATCTGTCGCATCGAACGTGTGTGATTTGTTTTTTCCGGCCGATTGACGACAACAATGTTTATTAACATCATTACATGTACTCCCATCATTCATTCCAGAATCGAAAAACGTGTAAATCAAGCGGGTATATATGTGCCTACTGAACTGTTATGTTGAAAATGACGTAGCGCAGAGGATATCTATGTTGAACGTCTTGTTCTATCAACAGATGAAGGAGGGTGGAGATGTCTGGAACTCCAAAAACGCCGTTTCCTCCTCAGCTATCGCACTTCAAGTCCATATATATACATAGTTTGTTCACTTACTTAAGGTAAATGTTGTTTGAACACTGCACCATAAACAAATGGGACAGAAAATTTAGTTTTACATGAACAAACCCGCGTGAACTGACAAACTCGGTGTTTCAGAAATGTTATAAAGTTTCCATATAATGTGCGCTCTGATTGGCTGAAAACAGCGTGCTTTATCAGAGAACAGAGTACGGGTTGATGACATTAAGCTGGCTTTCAAATTTTTGCTTCGGAATTTTGACAAATTTGACCCAAATTAAACATCCCTAGCGCATGACTCAGACAAAAGCAATGTAACATACATACAAGCTATTTGTCAGCAGTAACATGGTTCACAGAGACCATTGTTGAAAACAGTAGTGTAAAAACTGTACGAAAATAACAAGTTTTGCTGGATTCCGACAAAACACGTAGCGAAATAAACAAATTCCCAACCTAGCGAATTCTAGGATTTAACAAGTGTGAACGGTCTAGTCTTTCCAAATTTGACGCTAGTTCGGGCAATCTTGCTGCAAGCGGGTGAAAGCCGTAAATAGCTGTAGCGCTGGACTAGCAACGTTTACCTGCGTCCTGATTAAACAGGCTAAACAAAACAAGCGAAGTTTCAAGACATTGTTTTTCTCTCGAAAGTAGCTCGAAAAAGTTTCTCGAAAGTGAAAACTTAGTTGAAGTCAAGTTTGTGATTGACAGCTGTCGTCTTGTTAGCCAATCAAATTATTTGAACAATTCTAACAAGGCGCGTGATTGGCTGATTTTACCGTGCTTTACTTCTTTATTTCAAGAAGCAGGGAAAAACACTCGACTGTGTCTCGTGTTTTCCCCTACACTTCTTTCGTGCTCTACCGCTTCCTGCGTGCTTTACAACAGAACAGAACACAGTCGAGACTTCTTTATTTGTTAATTACTGGCATCAAACACACGTTTAGTGGTGTTCTTGTTGTTTTTTTTTGCCTATTTTTGCCATTTAGAGAAAGGAAGAATTTCTAACGGTTTAGTTAAAAACATTGAATTCTGTATTTGCAATTTTTTCCCGGGGTATATTCCAAAAATATTATTCAATTTTCGCAAATTTCAGGTTTGATATTCTATAAAATATATTCTTATGCACAAAAAAGGAGTACATAATACAACTTGCAGATTAATTGAATAACTACGATTAAAGACTCATAATATTTCTCTAACCATCATGACAATGACGTCATTAATTATGACACCAAAACGCCAGATTTATCGCTAAGTTTCGCTTGAGATGTATTTTTAAACTACAACTGACTCGAAGAATACTGAGACCTTTATCGATAATTGTGATAATCATTACCCGAATGGGATCATTGAACATCAGGAAGTTCATTGTAGTTATGTTTTTCGTACTGTCAAAAAGATTAGGCGGTGTCTCCAGTGTCATAAGAAGAGCCATTACAACTGCAGGTCAAAAAATATATTTAAACAGACAAAAGTCAGACAACACTGAACACAGAATTGCGACATCACGGACACAATCGTTACAGTTTCTGTCATTGTTGCAATCTGGAAGTCTATTCTATTTTGACTTTCGTTGAAATGTTCACTTTATGTTTGTCTGGAAATCAACACATTCATTCACACAACTGCGGATGAAAATTAATCAAAACCACACTTTATATTCTTTGTTTTTGCATTTCCACGACAGTGCTTGAGATTATTCCTTGAATTTTTCTTAGTTTTAGTCCAGCATCACAGAACGGGCTACAGTTGTTCATTTTAGACATTTTGTTTATATTGCTACACAAAATTTTTAATGACACATAATCATTGGAACAATGATTTCTTCAGAATTGGACGTACGCAGTGTTGTAGTTTAAACAAACAGGTTCAAAGCATCACATTTGTTTTAACAATGGCAACTGAACTCTTGAAATCTCCATCAATTGGACTAAATTCATTTCAATCTATCTGTTAGAAGGTGGGTTCAAATTTTATCTGACTTTACGATCAACTTGTTTCCACGCTCATGAATATGCGGATTTTCCCACCACATTTTAACTCATCAAAAGGTTTCCTTCACTTCTCCCTGTAGCCGATTTATATATCTCCTTCACTGAATTTTTTTCTGAGTTACTGTGTAACTTTTCATTACTGCGCTCAGAACCTCAAAGTGTTGGCTGTTTCAATTTTTAATAAAAAGATTAACTATGTTTGCAACCTTTTTATTGTAAGTGCGTTTAACATATTGACTAGCACATCTTTTCAATATCCCACTTATAACTACCAGGTCTTCGTTGGTGATTGTTTTGTTAACTTTTTTTTAACCAGCAAACGTTTTTATACTTTTTGGACTCCTTAATTGATTTTTGAAGCGGGAGGGAAGATGGTAAACGATAGTCAAGTTTTACGTGCCTTACGCAAGTTATCTCATATCTCACCCCACAGCTTGTTGTCAGAAAAGACTACAGACAACGTCGAAAAAGTTGATGCATACAACAAATGACTGTGACAGTTCAATATTGAATCATGGCGTGAAAACGACAGAAGATAATGACTGTTGTTACAGTTGGTTGACAACTCTTCACGTACGACAGCCAAGAGTTTCATTCTTGGACCTAACTGCCTCGCAATAACCTGTACTTAGCTTCAGAACTTTTTCATCCTCCTGCGATCAGCGCGGACCATGGAGGAATCCCTTTCTCTCGAATTAGCCACACGAGCAGAGACCATAGTTTGGATTGAAACTGTTTTGTTTGCAGTTATTAATATTGTGGCCCTCTTTGGCAATCTCCTTACTTGTTACGCCGTACACAGAAACCAGGCGCTTCGTACACTTCCCAACATGTTTGTAGTAGCACTTGGTGTAAGCGACGTTCTGATGTCTGTCTGCTGTATGCCCTTTTCAGTGGCGACATTATTTCGAGGAGAGTGGATTTTTGGCGAAACATTTTGCCGTTTTCTCAGCTTTGAAGTGTTTACGTTTGGAATGGCCTCTATCAATACCATGGCAGTAATTGCAGTGAGCCGATATTTTCGTGTCGTGAAATCTGTCAAGTACCCTGTGTTGTTTAAAAAACAAAAAGCTTTGATGTACATCGCTGTTTGTTTGGCTCCTGGCGTTCGTTGGATCTGTTCCTCCATTCTTTTTCAAAAAAGACACAGTTAAATTTCAAGCCGGTAAAGCAATGTGCTGGTTCTCGTTTCAAAGTAACATCGCTTACACCGTATTCGTTGAGTGCATTTACATCGCAGCCCCTTTAACAGTTATCATTATCTGTTATGCCAAGGTCTTTCACACAGTGTCTAGATCAAATCGAGTCTTTATGCAAGAAAATAACCCTCAGCAACTCAGAGCGAATGTTGAAGAGGCCAAAGTGACCAAGACATTAGCGGCAGTAATGGTCGGTTTTACTTGTTGTTGGCTTCCAATTTGTATCGTGGATAACATTGACACCGCACGCGGAGAGGACACTTTACCGAGACAGGTGTACCTTACATACGGGCTTTTGTGTTATTTGAGTAGCAC
>CM042749.1:32967065-32980719 GCA_022496165.2 Catalaphyllia jardinei
TGAGTGAGTGAGTGAGTGAGTGAGTGAGTGAGTGAGTGAGTGAGTGAATACTATATATATTGACCCTCGGATTCTAGTGTAGCTTTATCGTCGCTAATATTTCCGAGCATTTCCTACCCCAACCCTCAGTATAACAACAAAGGCCAGACCACAACACCGGGAACTTCATGCCCTATTCTTTACGATAAGCGTGTGGGCTCTTTTAAGTCTCCTGCTAACCATTACATCGAAGATGCAGGAGATTGGGCCTACGGTTTATAGTCCTTATCCTGGAAGACCTGAACGTCTAACTATTTGCAGGTATAATTACAAAGGCAGCCCGTTCTCCTCAGTTATTTTAAAACCCTGACCCTCCCGCACGGCAGTCCGGCGTTCTTATGAAACAAAAGTATATTTCCTACTGCTGTAATACACTCTAAGAAGCAAGACTTTTACAACATTTTTACGAAACAGTATAAAACTTCCCACTATCTTAATCATACAAGGAAAATCACTGAAAGGAAAGCTCTAGTAAGATTAAGAACGGGCAATCACAAACTGATGATCGATATAGGCAGATATGACCAAATCTCTCGTGAACAAAGAATATGCCACCCGATATGCATGTCACTGTTATTGAAGACGAAATTCCATTTCTCTTTTATTGCCCGAAACACTCCACGCTAAGAGAAATCTTCTTCACTCAAATTTACTTACAATTGCCTAATGTTCGACATACCACCACTACAGAAACTGTCAAAACTTTGATGAATTCCTCCAATTATTTCGTTAATTATTTCGTTAATTTACTATTGATTTAATTACTATTGATTGTTAAAAATAAGCTTTTGCAATACTTTAAGCATCTTGGTCATGCAAATAAAGCTATTGTTGTTGTTGGCGATGCTTTAACTTACTGTCACGCAACTTGACTGCCGCACAACTTGAATGTCGTGACTCACCACCTGTACGTATGGTGACATGAGGAGGGCCGTAGTGGTTCGAAATATATGTTTACACAGGCAAAATCAACAATTTCGACATGAAGGACTTCATCATTCCAACAATGTTTCTCATCTTTGCTATCGGGAAAGCTGAGGTAAAAGGGAATTATAGCGGCCACGAAGATGATGAACCCTTTAAAGGTACCTTGCACTATTTTTAAAGCTATATTCTACTATCGTATCACATAAAAATTAACCTGACAATTATCACTTCGGCGAGGTGTTTGGAAAATCACACGAACCGAATTTGCTCACAGAAAATGAGTTGTTTATGAAATTAGAGGTTGCAAGTAGCGCTGTTTCATCTTTTTAAATACTATTTTCATCTTGCATGAAACGTCTGTAAATTGTTGTATGTGTACAAATTGTAATGACCGAAACAGGTGGCTATATTCGATTTTACGGTCGCAAATACTGTATAAAAAACGTCCTTGAAAATGCGTTTATTATACTTAGATATAAGTTGGATGTGGGTCTGGCGAATTGAAGAATATATTCTTTCTAATTTTTCTGATTTGCAAAGGGGAATATCTTACGTAAACATTTTGCTGAAGTATTTTTCAGAACAGGTTCGACTGCTCAGTCTCTGCAAATAATTATATCCGAACAATTCTCAAACTGTTGGCCCCTTTAAGACGGGTCATAATTTTAGCATAACAGCAGCTCTCCAGTTTTTTGCATGTCATGCTTTCAAAGCCAGTACTAATTGCTATCGAGAAATTCTATTTTATTGAACATCCGACCTTTTCAGTGGTTTTTAATGAAAACATGACAGTGTTTTTTCAGCTGCTTTTCAAACAAAGGCATGGCGTTCATTACGCAACAAATTCCTTCATAAGGTGCGATTTAATTTCCTAATATTTCACTCAGGTATAAAAGAAAACGCTGCAAGAAAGCCGCAAAGTTTTTTGTGTAAAAGACTCATAACTGCAGCCTGGGTTTATTTAAAATTCTCAAAGAGAGTAGATTTAATTATCTTTTCTTTCATGTTTTAATCTTCAAAACCTTTTTCCTTTCACGTTCTGTTTCCGATCTTTCTATTTCTTCTTTCTTTTGTAAATTGGTACATATTAACCTCGAGACTGTCTAAAGAGAATTCTCTATGGCCTGTTAGGCCTTTTAGAAGCCGACGGTTAAAATCTCCTTACGGTGGCCAATTCACATTATCAACTCAGTTGATAAAACCAAATTAGCTTAAAATCTATTTCAGCAGTCTCAAGCCAATAGATCGTTATAATACTGAGGTGTAGTCACGAACTGTATTTTGTTTTCTGCTCTACTGCAGTTTATATCCGTTTGAGGGGCTCCAGTCTTCCTTACGCAGGACGCGTCGAGGTCAGCAACAACGGTGAAGTCTGGGGCACAATATGCGACAAGGACTGGAACATAAAAGACGCCCGCGTTGTCTGCAGACAGCTGGACTTTTCGTTTACAGAAGCCGCTGTCCCCATGGCCGGGTTCGGAACAGGCTCAGGTCCAATATTTCTCAAAGATGTAAAGTGCAAGGGTTTTGAGCAATCGTTGCTTAGATGCCAACATGACGGATGGAAAACCCATGAAGTAAATGTGTCATGTGACCATAGCATGGATGCTGGCGTCGTGTGTAGACCTCACAAAGAACGTAAATTCTTTCTACTTTTGTTGACCTATTAAATCCAATATTTATGTATTTGCTTAAGACATGTAAGACATCTTTAGCTTGTTGTTTTCGTTCTCTGCGCTCATGTGCGCCGTTCACTTGAACACTAAACTCGAACCGGGCATAATTTCGAAAATGTTCAGAGTTCTCTTCACTTCATGAATATCTACATTTATTAAAATGAAAGCTGCAAAAAAAACCAGTAAGTTAGATCTTATTTTAGCCGTTCCTGTGTTATACTTGGTTAATCTAAATACGCAAGAGTACTATGCAAGCATACCTATAAATTTGCGGCCATTACACATGACTTAGAAGAAAAAATAGACCAGTGACAGAGAGTAAAGAATGCGATAAACGAAGATGGAAATCCTTAAGATCACAATAACACAGTAAACTCGTTGACATTTCTTTTCCTTGACAAACCTTTGTTCTTTTTTTTTGTTCACAGTTTTTCAGACTATCGTGTTTATCGTTGTGGCTTGCCTCTTGGCCATCTCATACTTGCTGAATATCTGGGTTTTTTACTTTGTATGCTGCAAGCAAAGACGACGGAAAAAACGCCATCTGACGGCTGTGCAACAGCGGGCAATAGCCCGCAGGAAAGTATCTCAAGAAGGGCTAGATAATGAGGCTATTGACAGCGAAGGGTGTGTAGATTTGAACAAACAAGAAAGTCCAAAACTTCAGAGAAACGGTGTTCATCCTACGCACAGTGAACCAGCCGTGAGTAGAGAGGATGGGCCGACTAGTACCGCCGCTTTCCAGCAAGAACAGCAGCAGCATGTCTACCAGAGGCTGGAGTCATGCTTGTTAGATCCGTCTTCTCGGGAATACCTAGAGATTTTAGAATCTATTCCCGAATGCGCAGTCAGTCAACAGCCAGAAATGCACGCCAGTGAAAAATTACCCAGAGTTACTGGGTACCAGTCCATTTCACCTCAAGAACCACGGAATAAACAGGTTGGCAGGAAGGCAAACGAAAATCGATACGAACAATTATTGCTGAGCAATTTGTCCTCGGAAAAAGCACATGCTTCCTCGGCCAACAAAGATGTAGAAGAATATGTGAATACGGATGTAGATCAAATTCCTGATTACGTTGAGATCATTGGTGACGACAATAGTTTGGCAGGAAATACCATGGCAACGCCAACGTCAGCAACAGCAACTACAAATGTCAAGAATCCATATGAAACGTTGAAGCCAGCCCAAGGCCCTTCCCATCATGTACAGAGGAACAGCTCATGCTCTGCCCTCGCAGTAGACCAGCAATCATCTCGAGCAGAGAATGAAGCCGAGGAAGAGGCTTACGTTGAACTCCTGCCTGAAAACGAGGCTGGTGGGAAAGAAAGAAATTCGACTGCTAACCATGAAAATACTTATGAGCCAATGGACCATTGAGGGAAGAGACTGGTAACTCCGAACAGAAAATGTAGTTGCGATTCGAACCTCACCATCAAGACTGTTTTAGACATTTTATAATAAAAAAAATGAAATTTAAAAATCAATTCAGTTCAAATTTTGAAATTAAGTTTTTGTTTACGGAAAAGCAAATGTCTGGATTAAAATTATTTAACAGCATTTTTTCAACATTTTTGAAAGAATTACGCATTCGTCGATTAACTTCGCTCCTTCAGTTGCCGAAAGAAATAGAAACAGTGTTGATTGTTGAAACCTTAGGAAACGCGCTCTCTAGGACTAACAAACGCAAAACGTTAGCCACGGCTAAACGATGTCAAAGGCTGAAGATAATCAGTAATTGATACAATAGAATTTTAAAACAGCTAGACTCCATTGAGCACTCCTTTCTTTAAATTAAAAGCTCAGCTCAGCCACGGTATTTTTGAGTTATTTTGTCCACGTACAAAATAACTTTAAATTGAAAGAAACCAAGAAATAAAAGCTAATTAAGACAGAAAAACACCAAATAGATAATAATAATAATAATAATAATAATAATAATAATAATAATAATAAATCATAAAACGAACAAGGACGGTTCAGGACGGAGAAAATTAACACAGCTTACGGACCTCACGAACAACGAACTTAAAAAAGATTATTTAAAAAAAAATTAGGCTAAACTCTTCATGACGAACAGACCGTGACAGAGCTTTTTTAAAGTCGCCTGTCTGAGTCATCCACCCCCCCGGATCACAAGATAAAAGATAAGAAAAACTGGAGGGAACTACATGTGTGCAGAAAGATACTATTGTGTGGAGAAATGTTCTTAACTGTTAACAATGTTTACATTTATTGATCTGCCCGCTTGGTTGGTATGTGGTTTGAAATAACCCTTTGAAATAACCATTCCTGTCTTTTGTTAGCCCCCTTCTTTTCCCTCAAGAGGCAAAAAAGCGAAACTAGATCGCTAGACCCATCCCCAAGGCTTACCAGAGCTTTTATGATGAATCAATTTAATGGAAAAAGCAAACAATGCGCCAGCAAGTTATTACCGAAACCTATTGCTTCCAAACAATAATTTATCATTGAATTGAAAATAAAGGAATCTTTCAGACCAATTCTTTATGCCTTCCAGCTGATTCTTGATTTACGAGCAACTGACAATGTTCACGCTTAGTTTCGTGAACTTTCGGAACTGTGAATTGATCCGAAGAAAAATTGATTGTATCTATCTGTGCACCCTTTTGAGCTGATGTTTTCATAACTGTCAACACGCGTAATTTCATTGAGAATGAGACCAATTGTTTTGACTTTCACACATGAGCACAGTCACGGAACAGCGACGCTGATCACGATCAAAAGCTCTTGGCTACAGACGAAGGCATATCTCTGGAACATTTGTAAGTAGTATAAGCGGTATGGGAAAGGTCTTTAAATTCATGTCTAATGATTGAGTTACTGTACTATAATCAGAAGGAACTCGAGATAATTCAAATACTACTAATACAATCAAGTTGACTTCAAGGTAATTTACCCCACCCCAAAATCGCGTATTGACACTATGGATCTGTTAGTTAAGGTTTCTTTAAACATTTTGTTCCGAAACAGCTACCCGAGGCAGCTAATTGCTTTCTGGAGTTGTGGTAGTTACGCGCTAATAGTTTGATTTTAGGGCTGTAGACAACGCGGGTCCCTGACGATTCTCATTAAATGCGCGGTCCCATGTGTGTAAAGAAGCGAAGAGCTTTATATTATGAAGTTGAGATCTGGTCAAAAGATTACCAATACGACACTTGTTGACTGAGTAGTAGCAATAATTGCGGGTTGAGTCTATTTTGCATGTTGAAGTCAGTCAGATTACAGCGTCCAGAACTAGAAGGTGTTTTTCTAGGTTTCTTGTATGGGTTTTACTCATTCGAAATTTCTTCAGGCATATAATTATCTGTGGCTGTATTTTAATCTGCCACTTTTGACCCTATTTGAGCACAAAATTCCGCAGATGTGTCGCCGAAATACCATGAATAGTTGATTGACATCCCAGATTAAAACTCTAGCCATGACAAATCTTTCCAAGAACCGATTCTGTGTGCTTCACAGCGGGAAATAAAAGCCCTTTTACCAGTCAAAAGAAAGTTACGTGGGCCGTAAGATGCGATTCTGTCAAAAAATTATTTTGAAACAATAAGAGATGATGGACAATTTATCGTCTAATTAGATGGAGAGACGAGAAAAATATTTCAAAGCTGCCTTCAAACCGGATGCTAAGAAGTGGATAAGACTCGGAAAGTTTGACGTGTTCTATAATCAGTTTAATCTTACATCGCGCAGTATGCAAGATTTGATGACAAGATTTCATCAGTCATTGCTTCTCATCCTTTAATCCTAAATTTGGAACTCGGAATAAAAATAGCCTTATCCGGTCTCTAGTCAATTGTTGCTGTCCATTGAAATACTTGAACAAAATTTGCTCCCTTTTATTTCACAGTAGGCATGTTGATGTCAAGTAATTTTAACTGGGCATCTATTCTTCATGCCGTGTTAATCGTTTGGGTGGCCTGTATCACTTGTGTGCGACTAAGCCACTCCACAAATATCAAGAAAAATTCGCTCAGTCAAATATAATTCCGGAAATTCTCAAAAAATGCTCTTATGAGGCAAGCATTTTTCTAAATATCTCGCAAAACCCGCCAAATAACTGTTATTTTTGTCTCAAAAACCGATTTCAAACTTTCCTCGAAGTAGTGAAGGAGCAGATACCTGGAGGAAGATTCAGCCGCATGGACATCCGCCATTTTGGAAAATTGCTGCTTTATTGCTTTTAGTAACATATAGAATATGTTTCTCCAATACGAAATCGCTGAAATGGATTGCTTTTTTTTCTGGCATCGAACTAAGAATTGTTTCAAGAAAATAGTGAGAAAAACAAAGAGCTCAGCTAAAAAAGTTGTGAATATTTGTAATAGGTAAATTCTCAGCTCCGACTATTGCATTTCTAGCTTTTTGTTTGGCTAAAAAACTCCGACTATGAGCCATTAGTATCACTCAAATAGTGGACTAATGCAAATCCTGCATTTTGATTGGCTACGCTACTAGGGGTCTAGGGGTCTAATAGCAATAGTCGGAGTGTTACGTCATATGGAAAATAGTGCGCCAAGTTTAAAATTTTTCGTTTTGTAAAATTGTGGAAATAAAAATCGGCAGCAAAACCCGGTTTGAGAATTCGCCCTTGTTGGATATGAAGTGATAAAATAACCAACTCGTGCTACGCGCTCGTTGGTTATTTTATCACTTCATATCCAACGCGGGCTCATGGAATAATTGTTATATATCCCTAGATTTTCTAAGCATCTCGGATACTTGAGTTAGGGACATTGTACAAAACTTGTAATTAAAGTAGACATCATAAATGAACTTGTACTGCCACCACACAGTGACGGTGGCAAAGATCCCCTGGAGTATTCATGCTATTACTGAATCTGCCAATTAATCTTGAACTATGAAACAAATGTACTCTCAAAAACTGGCTATTTTATTAAGTCTACTATAGTTTTGTAATTTGAAATTTGGAAATAAATCATTCAGTCAGTTAGTCTGTAAGTTGGTAGTTCGGTTGTTCGGTTGTTCCGTTGTTCGGTTATTCGGTCGTTCGGTCGTTCAGGCGTTCGTTATATATCGTAAGTTTAGAGCCCTGGCCGGATAAACTACCCTCCAGTGGATATGTATTGACAAAAAAGAGGGATTTATCCCATCCACTGCATATGTGATTTATCCGGTAAATAACATTATCTACTTGAACAACCGAGCCCAGATGCTTATTTATGAATGGGAATTTTCGTCTTGAAACCTCCAGGCTTACAAACTGGTACCTCATATACTTAACCTGCCAACATGAGTCGAGATGTGGAGAGAAAGGACCAAGCAGCAGAAGATGAGGATGATGATGACGACGAGGCCGAAATCATGGAAATACGAGGCGTGGTGATGAAGCCAGGAATTCAGTGGAGTGTCGCCTGGGAACGACATGTGGTGAATGTGTATACGGGATTAGAGATTTATCAAAATCTAAAGATTCCCCATGGCAACAAAAACCGTGAAGTCACCCGGATGTTGGAAGAGAGTCTTGAACAGAACAAACGAATGACTATTGACTATCGTATCGCTGACAAGGAAATCCTTGAAGTTCGCTATCGATGAAGATAACATGTTGAAACAAAAGTAGTTCTAATTATGGGCAACGCGGAGTACAGCTCAAAAATAGCACGCAGTGGGAAGAGCACCAAACAAACTGTACTTTTTCCCATTTTCATTACTTGATTTTTTTGTAAGTCTCAGAATCATTAAGATTGTTTACTTCAGTAGCGACTTGCGATTTTGATCATAGTATAGTTACAAAGTTAGAATCAGATGAAATAATTTAGAACGATATGAAGAGATACGTGATTTGACTTGGAGGACAAAGGGACGCGTATATGCTACTTTTGGCAGTTTCACCGGTTATATGATAGAACACTTATGTCGATTGTGAAATTTCGTACGTACGGAGTAGTATTAAATAGCCGTGAAAGTCAAACGCGGTTTAACTATAAATTAAGGCTCCTGATGCAGTTAAAAATCTAATCTGGTGCTACTTTATTAAAATTCCATTCTATTGATATTACAATTTTGCCATGGGCGATGAACTGTACACGGATGAGATTCTGTCATTTAAGTCTCACTAAAGGTTCAAGGAGTCTTTGAAAATCTGTGGAGAAAAACACAAACTATGAATACGTTGATACAGCTCACGCTTACTGACAAAGTATAATTTATAAATGAACCAATATCTCTGTATTACAGGGTGTTAGGAGGCTTGTGATTCGCTCTTCTTTTGCATTGTTTCTGTGAACTTCTGAAAAATACCTCATCCTCTTAGAATGCCCCATCCTAACCCTTAAAAAAAACAACAGCCGGCCAGGAGAAGACCCTCTCTCTCATAACATAAAGGAATAAGCTATATTACATGGCATGCAGGGTGAGGGTAAGTCTGAACGTTTTGATTGGCTCTTTCCTGGTCGTGATCCTACCATACGAACTGTTTCCATGAAAATAGTCATAAGCGGTGAATTAAAAAGCATGGCCGAGGACCATATTATCAACTTCTTACTAACCTAGCTAGCTGTGGAATATTGGTGGCTTTTGTTGGGAACTCGCTGCGCTCGGTACGTCACGACCCCTGACCAATACTCCCCAGTACAGCCCTCACGTTCGGTTAATAAGAGAGCTTTCCAAGAACGATATTAGTCATTGTGATGGAAGCTACCAAGTGTAAATCTTGTATTGAATTCTCGCCGGCTACGGGTATTAGATATTTTCAACGTTGATCATGTGTTTCATACACTGTGCTCAGGGCTTTCTGCACGGTATCCTTACACCTTTGTTGTTTTTCAGGCACAAAATGCCTTCTAAAAATATTCCTGTCTTATTTTAAACATCCGTCCACTAATTAGCCATAGTCTCAACTCCCTACTAAAATAAGCCTTTTGAACCCAGGAAGGAGCCAAGAATTAACATATTTTGCCGCGAAATTTCAGTGTTAATTTATCAATTTCAAAATTGCCATAGCAACGTTTAGGACGGAATTTCTCGATACAATAAACAAATCATATAAGCCCACGATTTTAAGCGTAGTTTGTCAACCTTGATATTAAAATCAAATGGAATACTCATGAAAATATTAGAAATAACTTCATTTGCGTTTTGTCAAAAATCAAACAAATGAATTCGCCCAACGGTTGGGAAAATCATGAAAATATTGACAAAACGCCCGTGAACTATTTTCTAATTTCACTCCTCTTACTAATTGCCAGTCTTTCTTTTTCTACAGCTATTTTTACGCCAGTACCTTGAATATATATCTTTCCATCCTCATCAGGATCAGCTTTTCGTAAAATATCCCGCATCTCGAAGTCTGTGACCTGAGAACTTCCCGGCATACGTTTCAGTGCTGTCTTGAGTTCCTCTGAACTGAAGTAACCGCGCTCCTCAGAGTCAAAAACCCGGATGGAGTCGAGTGTTTGCTCCTCATTGTTCTCCTCATCTATTATCAAGGCCGCCATTAGCCTCAAAAACTCCGCGAACTTCAATTTTCGGTTTGCTACAAGTCAAAGAAATCAAGACATAAGTCAGTCCTCTAATATTCCAGTTTTCCTCTTAGTTTCTTTTTACAACTGATCAATCATTGCTGATTGGTTTGTCTTCTTTTCAGCAGTGGAATAATGCTATTGTCCGATTCAAGTTATTCAATACTCCAGGAAGTTGTTTGGACAGAAGCCAAGGTTTTTATCCAGTTTGCAAGTTTTATTTGCTCGTTTGCACCTCAAACAAAAATGGCAAGTATTTTCTTGGACCTCCGCTTGTAATCAGTATAGATATTAATTGTTAAAACTACCTTTTAATTAAGAAAATACCTGAAGTCAGAATTGACATATCACATTTATCAAGCTGGAAAACAGCCTCTTGTGAAGAAGGTAATAACCAACCGATGCCAAAGCTGATTATCATCTTGAATTGATAAAGGCAATTGCTGAAGCCTTGAGTGTTAAACCGTCGAAGAGTCAATCGCGCCAGAGACTTGAACTTTCCGAACTCACTTGCCCGGTAAAAGGGGGGAGGGGGGGGGGGGGGAAGTGGGAGTGCTCTTCTGAAAAGAACCTCCAAGAGGTATTAAGACCCTATAAAGTCTTGCTCTTAGGTTATCGCAGCTTGATAAAGAATATAACCCAAACAGCGGTGATAAACATTGTATTGAAACTCATTTTACAGGTGCACCCCGCTGTAACGAAGTGTCACGTACCGAAAAAGATGTTCGTTATAGCGGGGTCTTCGTTACAGCAAAGACCCCATCATAACGAATAAACTGGTTAACAACAAAAATATTCGTTATAGCGGGTTAACCAAGTTGAGCCACGCTGAACAATGAGATATACACCACGCAAAATAGTCTACAGACTTGCGCGTGAACAGCTAAATTTAAGCAAAGATTTGCAGGTCAAAGTTTCCCTATCTTAATCTTGACTACTAGGAGTCGTGTTTGGATTGTCAACCATTTGTATCATCATGCCGTTTTTATTGACTGCAAGCGACAGGACGAAATATTCGTTATAGCGGGGTAAATTGTGCGTTGGGACCGTCAAAATCTATTCGTTAGAGCAGGGATTTCGCGCTGCGGATCCTCTTGAGGTCGAACACCCTAAGACGCAGCAAAACCGCTTTTTTAACCTGTAAAAGATACGACAAGTACCCGGCTCACTTGGTGCTTAATTCAACTTTGCCCAAAGTTCATGTTGATATTGAGCTACGTTTCTCTATTGCCCGTCAACCCTGCTCAATATTCACCAGTTACATGCATGACGTCTAACCTGTTAGACCCAGTTCATTCATGAAGACCCACACCTTCGCCTCCAGGGGATTTTGACCGAGTGAGCGGATCAGCGGGAAAACAGCACCAACTCTAATTTTTCCTGACCCCCGTACATCATATACAGAGAAAGCATCTTCAAACTCTGTGAATAATGAAATAGTTATAAATATACTTAGAAATGTTTTTGTTTTAAAAAATAAATTGCCCAAAAATGGTCAGAAATTCGTAACATTGCCGAAATATACAGTGCCATCTCTTACGACTGTACTTTGCCAATTCCGGCCTGGCTATTTAGATTACAGCTTTTAATGGTGAACTTTTTGTTTATCGATGAGAACGAGAATTATCCTGTTAAAGTAAAAGTACATCCATTACGTTCATTTAAAGTCTCTGAAGATATTTCTCTGCTATGCCTCTGCGTTCTGCCGCAGAGAAAACGTTTCCGTTCTAATCAGCAGAGAAAAACAGACAGTGATATAGAAGGAACAAGACTAGTTGTAATATACACACTGCGGTTACAAACATGACAAAACAACGCATGTTGTAAAAAGCTTCGATTAATTACTTAACGTTTCGTATGCCTCAACATACATCCTCACTTCTGAGGATGTACGTTGAGGCATACGAAACGTTAATTAATCAAAGCTTTTTACAACATGCGTTGTTATGTCATGTTTGTAACCGCAGTGTGTATATTATTTCTGTTAAAGTTGAAATGGCCGAAGAATAAGAGTTTTTACGATTAAGACTAGTTGTGTTTATTGGAGACGAGAAAAGAAAAGGCTAGCATACAAGCAATAACATAATGGTGAAAAAAACGAATGAAACGAAAAAATTACATGGATACTCTTAGCTACGGAACTAAATGAAACTAAGTACTGGAAAAAGTAAGTTCGGGCGGGTATGAGCAGGCTAACTGGTTGCATCGAGTGACTAGCACGAGAGACGACAGTGCTTTGACGTAAAATCCCCAGGGAAAACTGCGGCTCTAATTGCAAATCCCGAATATGAACATCTGTAACCCGTTGACTACCAAGGGGTCTCCCTTTGACGAGTAAAATCGTCTGGCGTTAGACAGAGTAAAATCTATAAGTACGTCCTTGGTAGTGAAGGAGTTAAGAAGCTGCAGCAGAAAACTCCGTCACCTTCAATTTGTTCTTTCCTGAAAACTGGAACATCTTGTTCGTTTTCTATTCTAATGGCTTCATTGATTCTTTGCTAGTGTGAGAATATAAAAGAACACATTCTTAGTACGTATGAATATTATGGTGCTGACATGTTGAAATTTGCCTTGAAGTATATCATGGAATTTTCCGAACTAACTAACTTTATAGGCAACGAGTAGGAAGATTAAAAGTGTTTAACCTCGGTGCAAACTTTGGGTAAATAGTCGGAACATTGAATACACCTGTCCTATGAACCTTAACCCGGCAGCAGCAACTTGCAAAAATTACTCTCACTGTAGTAAGTGTAAGTACACCCGAGGTACACTTTGCTAATGTAGTTAAAGTAGCTAGTATATACCTCCCTTTTCGGTGCTTTTTTGATATAAAGTCTGACTACACCCTTAGCTTTCCTCACTGCCTGACGGGCGTACTTCAATGGCACTTGCGTGACGTTAATTCCGTTTATCTTAAAGCAAACAAATATATTACCGACACGTTAGTAAAGTTTTGTCGTCGTCGTCTTCGTCATCCTCATCATTGTGTGATATGCAAGTCGATCCAGAAAGAAATGGACGTAGAATTTCCATAAATGTTTCTACTAGGGGAAAATAAGGGCGGGTACTCCACTCTATTTCATTAACGAAGCTAATAAAACGATAAAAAACGATCAATTTTTAGGGATATCACTCGCTAAGCCAGAGAGGTGTTTCGTTTGTCTGATATTTTTAATTTACTTACCGATAGCACTCGATCTCCAGGCCTCAATTTTCTGTCCACGGAGCCTCCAGGAATCACGTGATTGACAAAAATTCCCGGATCCCCAGGGATTCGAGGATTATCAAAACCGCCATGTAAAGTAAAGCCTAGGTCAGCTGCATGGTCTGAAAACAAAACGTATTATATTTACAGCAGTAAGTTACTTTGAGCTGCATTTTTTTAATTCAGTGGTCAGTTAGCTGGTCGATGGATTACTCGGTTCCCTTAAGTTTGCAAGCCAATCAACCACCCAGTCATCCAGTCAGTCAATCAGTCAGTCAGTCTGTCAGTCAGTCCGTGAGTCCGT
>CM042749.1:32994285-33019285 GCA_022496165.2 Catalaphyllia jardinei
ATGATAATGATAATGATAATGATAATGATAATGATAATGATAATGATCATAATAGCAGAATACCACCAAAGCCTGAAGAACGATCTGAATGAACATTAAAGAGGAAAGAACGAAGAAGAGACGCAATATCTAATAATGAAAAACCAGAAATGGATCATGTCACAAAACGCTGAGATAGTTAAGAACTTTTATACCTATGAGAGATAGAAAGAATTGAACAAATCGTTGAAAGGAATAATCTAACTGAACATTCATAACTGTAAGTTTTATAGCATAGCCTAGGACTGCAAGTGAAGTATGATCATCGTAGTAAATTTTCGAATTTAAGCAACTGGAAAGAAGAAGCCTGAAAAAAAAAATCCGGGCTTCAACGGGATTCGAATCCATGACCTCCGCGAATACTGGTGTGATGCTCTACCAACTGAGCTATGAAGCCACACATTTGGAGCAAGGCCAATTTATTGAATTCATATCTCCCGTTAGGAGTGAAATGATGTTAAGTATATATGAAATATTTAACAAATAGATTCCATGTTGCCGTGCGTCTGTTCACGAGTAATAGATCACAGATGACGGCAAGAATGTGGCAAGAACAAAAAAGTGGTACTGATGTTCTTACTACTTTTCACGTCTTCTGTGATCTATTACTGAATCAGACGCACAGCAACAAGGAATCTATTTGTTTTATATAATAACGAAAAGCCTTTTTTGTTTGAAAAAATTTAACATAACGCGAAAGCCGCCTTTTTGCCCCGCCTTTGCCCCGCCTTTGCACGAAAAAAAAAAAATTTGACGTAATCTATGATCTATAAAAAATGAAGCAATTTCATTGGTTGCTATGCGTAGCAAACAATTGTGACTGGTCGAGAAAAATCACGCCACTGTCAAACCTGACTCGCACGTCGCTTCTCGTTGAATGAAAACTTACAGCGAAAGCAGAATTGAACTGTTAAATCTACAAATCTTGAAGAAAATGCTGAAAAAATCAAGTAAGTTTTTGTCATCGGAGCAGCCCTGTGAACCGAAAAGCTTGGACATTGCCTTGAAAATTACAGGAGTTGAAAAAACACCCTCGGAAAACTTGTGGTTGCGGTCAACCTAGAGGCCATTTGATTCGAGTTTTGAATGAAAGGAGCGTTAATGACAGTGGAGATTTTTGTCTTTTGTGGTTGGTGATTCTCAAATCAACTTGATATAGTGTCAGAGACACATTTTAGCTGCGATATTGTTGACCGTGAGCTGTGGTTAGCTATACTTAGCTCGCTGCTGTGCCTTGAAACGGACGGGAACATTCGCATCGGAAAGCAAGGTTATGTATTTTATTTTACCGATTTTAAGAAATGATGTTTCGATGTTTCATTCCTGACATCAATCAGTGTGTCAACAGTTGTTTTGACACTGGGGAAAGATGATTTTCTAAATAAATTAATCTCAGAAACATTTTGTTTATAGGGTTTGTTAAATTCGAGATAAAGCAATGGTCCTCGGCTTACCAAGACCAAGTTTGTGCGTGGTTTAGTCTCGCTCCACTGCCGACTGAGGCTGCTAGAAAATTATTTCTGTATCATTTTCTAAAAGAAACTGCTTTATCTTCCATTTTCTGGCTTCTCGAACCTGTTCAGTGCCTCGGCAAGACTTTTTTGTACCTTATCTTTTGCCTAGTCCGGTAAAATATTATTCTAATTCTCAAAACTTTCCGCCATTTTAAAACGACAGAGGGAAAAACTTTGTAATGATGACGTCAATCGTGCATCTGTCCTCTAATAGATCATAGGCGAGAACCAATAAAAATGCGAGAATAACTTGGGTTATTATTCAATTCATATTTGAACTGCGGTTATAGATGCAAGTGAAGAATGATCATCGCAGTAAATTTTCCAATTTAAGCAACTCCTAAAGGGAGATATGAACTCAATAAATTGACCTTGCTCCCAGTGTGTGGCTTCATAGCTGAGTTGGTAGAGCATCGCACCGGTATTCGCGAAGGTCATAAGTTCGAATCCCGTTGAAGCCCTGGTTTTTTTCAGGCCTCTTCTTTCCAGTTGCTTAAATTAGAAAATTTACTGCGATGATCATTCTTCACTTGCATCTATAACCGCAGTTCAAATATGTAATATTTCATGTATACTTCACATCATAGCCTAGGACTAGTCTCGATATGCTATGGGTCATGTAAAACCGCGATATCAATAGGTGTCAATAATAATAATATTTTTATATAGCGTTTGATACATAAGCTGATCAATAGCGTTTTACAATTCATTGGAAACTAAATGAGAATTACACAAAGAATTGTTAATAAATAAGAAAACACTAGACATATTAGCATACGTACGTTAAAATGCTTACCTAAACAAAAACGTGCAAAAGTTTCCACAACACTAAATGACGAGGTACTACCCTCGACCATACACTGTTTCTCTAGCCCTCAATTAAACCCCGGGATTTGGCTTTTTACTCACTCTTTCGCGAAATTCTAGTATTAAACCCACTGTGAAAATGTAAACATTTTGGTTCAAAGGTTTTGCAAATTCTAGAGAGACTACAACTGCTCTTTGCATTTGGAGCCACCATTG
This sequence comes from Catalaphyllia jardinei, assembly GCA_022496165.2. NCBI lineage: Eukaryota > Metazoa > Cnidaria > Anthozoa > Scleractinia > Caryophylliidae > Catalaphyllia > Catalaphyllia jardinei. The sequence goes on from CM042749.1 coordinate 32,996,862, forward strand.
CTTCCTCTCTGGAACTGTAGATAATCGATGAATGCTTAGTTATATTAATTTATTTTTCAACTTTCATACACTGTACGAATTCCGACTGTTTGCTTGATTTGTGCCACGTGACACTGGGTTGTGACGAAACAACCTCCTTGACGTCATTATCGTGGTTTAATAGCTGTGGTGTAAATTCAACACACCACTGTCATTACACCATGACTTCGGCTGACTCAAAGTTTAACGATATTTGTTTGCAATGTATTCATTTTGAATAATAAAAATGTTAACGAACTCATTGCTCGGCCTCGTACAGTATTGAAATTTCTCGTCCGTTGTTAGTGAACTCGTGCAGGTAAATCCCGATAATTCACTAGCTTAGAGCGTTAACTTGTAAATGATCAACAAATTACTCTCTGTCTCTGTTGTGTCATCAAACTAAATTTGTGATTGCCAGTGTCACAAAGCATCACTGCGGAAGTTGGATATCCTTGCCATCGTGCAGTATTCGAAATCGCTCGGACAAATTTCGCCTTCACGATGTCTGGATGCAATCAACGAGAACAATAGCTCTAATCACATTGATTAAAATTAATATAGATTTACATTTACCTTTTTCGTTTTCGTTGCCGAGTCAATGCAAAGTAGGACAGTTTGTTTCTCAGTAAAGTCAACCAAACTGCGGCCGACTTTTATTGATTTATTGACAAACACATGCTTACCTCTCGGCCCAACGGATATTTCAACACTGACCTCGTCATCAACGGATTTGGTGAAGGAATGTTCCTCGTGCTTTACGCTGGCTGGTGCAGACTTAAAAAACGCTCTGAATTTACCTCGCCTTACTGCCATCGTTCACGAAACGGGTTATCACGAATCACCCGGCTCTAAACGAGTCACGAACAAGTCATCACCTAGGAGCACAAGAACAAATATTTGACAATAAGTGAGTCAATATTCAAGTAAATAACTATATTGTGCAGCTGCTCTTATATTCGCATTTGTTATTTATATTAGCGAGTGAATTTAAACTTCGTACAACGTAGGCTTACTTACGATTTCACTTAATTTTGACTCCTTATGGAAAGCTTGGTTTATGTTTCTGATCCGCCTTCCCGTCTCGTTGCAAAGCGACATTTTCTATCATTCCATGACGTACGCTCCTTTGCAATGGGAACAGCATCTTTTGTGCAGGCTAAATAAGCTTGACGCTGATGTTGTATTGTTTTTATTCTTCTGTCTTTGTAGTTTGTTAATTGAGTCGCAAAGTGAAGCACCATTTGCATAAGTTCATTTGATGTTCAGTCAGCCAATTTATTGTTTTGATTTCCCGCCGTTTTAGCCGTGTCAGCGATTCTAGTTTAAAAACTGCTCTCATATTGATCAATACACTTAAGTTAAAATAGTATTAAACGCTCAATGTGTCTTAGTAACTTAACTGCCGAGCGCTACTTCTTCTTGATCGACCTTCGTCAATGTTCAAGGATTATAATTAAAATTTCGCTCTTCAGCATTTGCGGAACTTGCACTCGCCGTGTTCCCGAACCGTGAGTGCTTTTTCAGTTGTTCCATGCAGGAAACCTCTTACTGGATGCGAAAGTTGCCAGTTGGTCTCAAAGCACCGCAGTGTAACCATTTTCCAATTATGATGCAATTTTACGAACTGCAAGTTTATCACTTTTTTGATTGGTTATCATATTTTAGCAATGTATGTTTTTATTTGGTTGTAGGCGCATTTAATCTACACGCGATTTTAAGGGAATGTAGTAGAAGTAATTGATTTTAAATCACGAGACGTTTTTTTTTCGTACTGTCTACCTTGTCTCAATACGTTCCACTTTCACACCTAAACAGGAGCAGTTTCAGTTTTGGAGCCCTACCGATGTCCCAAAGTGCACCGCCGCCAGGTAAACCTCTTTATCGGCTTGTTAAGGGGAAATTTTTTCGCTGTATTAACAAGTTCGATTTCTGAATTGATGATGAGGACTAGCATTTGTTTGGATCCTTGTTGCAAATGCTATACGGTGACAAATGACGAAACTCTAGTCAATTTATCATTATTAGTTAGCGTATAATCAAAGTAGTTTAAAAACCATCATGAATACACGAAACGGATAGTGCTCCTATATTACTGGTTCAAATGTTTATTTAAACAGCAATGTATACGTCGCATTAGAACATCTCAGAATTGGTTCCAGAGGTCTAACAGTAGATTGAAAGATTATCTTATCGTTTCATACTTTCACATAACGTAGCTGATGTACAGTATCCACTTCTCGTCACCTCTTCTCATAATATTGTCATAAAGTAAGGTCACGCAGTTTTTAGACCAGGCCGAGTTTTATAATATGATTTAACAGTTCCTACTAACCTTTCAACAAATGTCCTCTTACTAATGATTCATTTTTCCAATGCCCCTCAATCAGTCTTTTTTGCAAGATAAAATGGTATATAAAATCTGTTTTCTTAAAATCTGCATTCTTGACTATAATATCTCTCCTCAATCTATGTTTATTAAAACAGTTCTTTTTTCAAGATTCTTCTATTCTGGCACAGAAAACAGATAATTCGTAAGCAAGACGTTTATATTCCAGAGACATCTCAGATGTTTTGACAAGTGATTATCTGGAAAGTTCGTTTCCTTGAATCGTGAAAGCTTGTTTATGTTTCTTCAGCTGGGTGGCAAATGTTAAAATTTCTTTCATCTCAGTTCATATAGCAGAGCGAAATATGTGATAACCACGCCAGTCACCTGAAAAAAGAAAATATGCACTTTGATATGTTTGTGATAAGGAATTTGACAAAATTTACCAGTGTTAAAAAGGACTTTTCTGTGAACAGAAGTCAAACATTGGCGTTATTTCTAAGGTTCCAAAACTGACATTATCTAATGATTATTGTATTTATTTCGCACATAAAGTCACGCGCAAAGCAAAACGGTACGTTACGTTACCGTAACAATCAGCGTCTTGGTAATGGGTACCAGTCCTCCCGCGGTAATTGCGACGGGGTCTCCATTTAACTTTGCCACGAATAACATCAACTAAACAAAGAAACAAACTGTTAATGAAAAGAGGCAACCAGGAAGTTAATTCCAGGCTTGGATGGACTAGAATCCCATCTAGTGAGGGGAAGGAGATAATGCTGTGGAAACCGGGATAAGCTCGGCAAAAAAGCCAACTTTAACATGGCTCTTTGGTTTACATTCCTTTGATATCCAAGCCGAAAGGCAATTGTTACAAAACTACCAATGTTTCCTTAGATTGAACATGTTATTACTTTGGGAAACACTTCTATAAGCTCTTGCAACATGATACCTCAGTATGTGTATCCAGATCAACATTGGATATCTGAACTTTCTGAACAACCTCCGTGAAGGAATGAATCTGCAATGCATAGAAAAGTTTACCTTAAATGGTGTCAATTGAACCTTGATTCGTAAGAATGCCTTGATTAATTTAAAAGTCATTTTCCTGCCGTACAGAATTACTTCTAAATTCAAGACATTCTCCGATACATAAAAAAAAAATCAAATTTAAGAAGTATGGTTACAACTGTGGAAGAATGAAATGAGTTAGTTATGACGACAAACTTAAAAAACAATTGTCAATTATTTTTTTGGAAGATACGCTTTGCGCGAGTAGCACTACTCCCGTATTATCTACGACAAGAATCAGCCGAGGTTCAAGAGGAGAAAAAACTGGTGATTAAAGTGTCGTTAGCGTTAAATTCATAATCAAGATCTTCTTTCTGTCCTGGACCTAAGTTAATTCGCTCCGAATATAACTCTGTTCGATCTGATGGGTTGTGGATGTTTTATCTTGTGGTATGGAATTTTCCAAATTTTTTAACATGAACCAGTGCCCCTTTACAAAATTAAGACTAATGAACCCTTACGCTGCTTCTGTCTGAGGATTCATGCTTGAGCAGCGGAATTTAATTAAGAGCATTTTGCGCAAGGGTTAAAAATGTCGCTTGTGTAAGACATTCCTACTTACGCTGTTGTTTAACTGTGCCCCCAGGAAAGACACACCCGCCATCATGAATAAAACAGTTACAAACCAAAACGCTAAAGTTACTTGAGTCGTCACGCTGTTGGTTTTAATGAATATCAAATTGTAGAACAGAAAGCAAACCAGGGGAATGTTCGTGACATAAACAGTAAGGGTCAAGAACTTGAACAAGTTGTCCACCTTCCTCACAGACCCGCATAATGACGAGTGTTGCTGCCTTACAATCTTGACTCGAGGCAATCCATCGGCGGACGCAGTCAGGCGCAGCGTCTTTCTCAGGCGATAACACTGATGAATCAAGGTCAGGCACACGGCGAAAAAGATAGCAAAAGGCATCAGCCACGCGGCAGAACAGTAAATAAAAACAACGAAGCAAATTGCTTTGGCTGCCGTGCTGTTGATGGGGAGGGGGGATACCAATGCTTGAGCCAGAGGTAGGACGGATTCTGAAGGGACGAACAAAACCACAGCGTAAAGCACAAGATTTAATGCTATGAGGAAATATGCTGCCATAAGTGTTCGTTTAATGTACTTTATCATGCATGATTCGACCACTAACTCGTCAAAGTTCGGCTGAGAATTCCAGTACATCAACAAACTTTTCAAACTGGACTTTTTAGTCGTCATGTGCATAGTCTTGAAACAAATTGAAGCTTGCAAAGCGGTCTGTAGAAACCATAGGAACGGCGCTAGCAGTTGAATACTGCCAGCGTCGCGATAAGTACCGACCCAAAACGAAGCCGAAGTCTTGATGAAGTTAAGCCACAGTACGAGCAACACGAGGCACTGATACAAGCGCTTTCCAAAGATCGACATTCTTCGATTTGAAAAGTCTCCTTCACAAGGATTCCTTACGTCTTCAAAGTACAAGCCAAACAACTTCATTGGGAAGAATACAGATTGTAGCTTTGCAATGATACAGATCCTTCTTGAGCAAACGGTGTTCAGCTTATCTGTTGTCGAACTGTCGGCCATTTCTTGACCCTCGTCTGCATTAGGTTTACGAAACTCTTTCAGAACTACTCCAGAGGAATTAATCCCACCACCGATCGAGCCGTTGGAATCAGCAGTTCCTGAGCGACGACTCATGGTTGCGTCTTTGTATTAAAGCGTGTTAAGTTTAGAGTGCAGATTAACGCAGCGGCTTTAATTGTACAGAGACTTTAGAACAATAACAGCGTTGACTTAGTCGGGTCACGGCATGCTCAATATTATATGAGGTCAAACATTGAGACGTCAAACGTAGCTTCAATCCTTTGTTATTGCTTGTCTGTCAGTGATGGATACTGGAATAGGAGATAAGGTCAGATAACGGGAACTTAACTCAACTATTCTTTAATCAGTGTGTCAAATTAAGGCAAATTCAAAACATATTTCCGATAATAAAAAAAAAACATTTCGTTGATTTCATTGATCAATAGCAAATCAACGGTAACATATAGAGATTTCATGTCCTTAAATTCCAAAACGATATTGACATTTCGTCACGTGCGCATAAGTATCTCTGCACCTACCCCTAAGAACTTTATTGCACGATCAGAGTGAATGGGCATAGTACAGCGGATATGCATAGTAATGGTTACGAGACAGATTTTTGTTGTCTGGTTTTCTTGATAAAAAAAGTCTTGTTTTGCGATAAAAAAACAAGAGTCAAATGAGATTTTTGTTGTGGAATATATTTTTACGCTTTTAGCAAGTTTCTTATCTTCACATTGAACACCGCCGAAAAGTGCACGTGTATTCTAGATAAGTGAAATAAATAACCAGATTGCTTTCCATCTGTTTGTTTGGTAATCTTAATCTAATTGCTCGCACAGTAAGCTTATAAATATTGGGGGTTTAGACAATGATTTCTCTGTCATGATTTTTTGTAAATTTTATATTGTTGACCATGCATAAATGTGATGTACGGAAAAAATTGCCTCATCTAAATTTGTTAATCTATTAATATAATCAGTATTGAACCACTGGATAATGCAAAAGAGTTTTCCTTGGGCTTCAGGCTTAAGGGGCTCTTCTACGAAAACAATTATTCCACTACTCGAAAATTAGCGAGGCTGATTAATCAGTATATAATATTTTCCAATATTTCGGAAGGCACGGTCTCCCTTCCCCAGAGTGGTTCCCTGTAAGACCTGTAACACCCTGAAGTAGGAAGGCCTTTGGTCGTGCCTTTCAAAATATTGGAAAATATATAACAATTATTCCATGAGCCCGCGTTGGATATGAAGTGATAAAATAACCAACGAGCGCGTAGCACTCACTTTCCTCTGTCTCTATGACCGAGGTTAGACTGTGTACTTCTAAATATCTGCCCAGTCTTAGGGCGGTTGCTTATCATACTCTAAGCATCATCCTAGCTTCAGGTCTTCCGAGTAAACTTTGTGGTGGAAGCATCTGTAATGCCTTTCATCCCAGCTGATATAAAAGTGCAAAATAGGTGATAACTACACCAGTCACCTGCAAAATCAAAGATGAATTAAATAATTTCTCTATGGTGAACACGATGTCAAATTAAACTGATTTCACAGGTTATATCTTTAGATTCAGTAAGAAATGGAAATATTCGAGCTGAATGTTAGGACAATACTAATTAAAAGAAAAGGAAGAGAGATAGCTATGACTGGAGAACTGACGCAAATTACCATCTCTTTCCAACTCGGCTTAATTAGTATAGGAGAACAACACTAGCATTTTTTACTGGCTTTCATTACAAGCCTGAAAACCTGGATAGCCAATCATGTGTTAAAAAAAACTAACCATAGTGAAAACGGAAAACATATTTCTTAGTGATGCATCGGTGAATCAGAATGAAACGAGAGCCTCTTTGGGCGATGATTGATGGAAACGCCACCGTAATTAAAAGAGAAGACGTTTTGGTTGTGATGAGTAGGACACATACTTTAGTAAAAGAAGAAGCTAATCAGAGGTGATTTGTAAAAAGGGCTACATTTGATGGAACAATTACAGTTGTACATGGCCACTGACACCTTACGTGCCGTAACAATCAGAGGTTTTGTAATAGGTACCAGTCCTCCCGCGGTAATTGACACGGGGTCTCCATTTAACTTAGCAACGAATAGCATCAACTGAACAAGAGAGAAAAGGTTGATGATGTCATCATCTCTTGGACCTGTATTTAAAGTTTTAATCTGTCGTAGTTGATACCATATAGTGGCTGATCTAAGGTTTTTTCAAATGCTTAAACTTGGGAAGTGCTTAGTATAAATCTTAGTTATGCCATGCAGTTTTTGTTTCTTTTTTGTAATTTTTCTTTTGTTTTCCTAAGAACGTAAAGAAAAAATTGAAGAAAGTCGATTTTCTAATTTATCTAGACGTTTTCCGGTATATTTCTGCTTTGTATACTTAAGCCTGGTTTTCGGCGCAAGCTCAAGCGGCAAGCTCAAGTGCAAGCAATACGGATGACCCGAGTGTAAACGAAAATCGACGTAAACACAAACACAGGCAATCTCGTCCGAACCTTTCGCCATTTTTTAAAGCTGTTTAGGCGCGCGGTTATGTGGATCCCGTGTTTCTATTCTCCAAACATATCAACGTGTGGTAAATATCCTTAATTGCGCTTGTGTTATGCCTGCTGGAGCGGTATTTCATTTTCACTTATTGCCGCGCAAACGCAAGGATAAACGGAAAACGGAAAAATTGTGATCCTTGTCCCTGTGCTTATGCCTGCGTCAAGGCCGTTTTCCCAGTGCGAAAAAAGAATAATTGTGTGGCTCGCTAAAGAAAACCGGCTCTAGAAAATCGCATTAAAAAACACAGGTACAATTCTACATGACCATAAGTCCGGGTACACTTTGCACTTTTGTTAGCAAATGATCCTTCTGTTTACCTCCCCCTCCCAACCCCCAACAAAATTTTACTGTTGTTCCATGCAAGTAAACCCTTACTCCTACAGTGCTATGGGTGGAGTGCTGGTGCTCGTAAAATTTCAACAGTGAGTTCCTCTTCAAAATATTGCTTCACCGGTTGGCACTTTGTAAAGTGGCCAGGATTGTGGGTTCTTGAAACATACCTCAGTGTGTGTATCCAGATCAACGTTTGATATCTGAACTTTCTGAACAACCTCCGTGAAGGAATGAATCTGTGCCAGAAAGAAATGAAATAAAATATGATCTGCACAATAAAACCCTCTAATAATTTTTGGGAATTAGGACGAGCTTTTACAGGGGGGGGGGAGGGGGGGACTTTTACTGAATTGCTCTATTACAAATCTGTGCTAAAATCCTTTATTTAACATCGACTTTGCTTGTTTCGAAGATCATCTAAATGGTTGAGGGTTTCCTCAAAAGTACAATCAAGAACATCACTTGTAGAATAAAATGTATTTGTGTCCCGGGCAGTTTTCATGGTAAAAAATTTTCAAAATCACGTCTGATGATAGGCCTTTCCTCCCTTGTTCATATAACTTAGATTGTAAGCTGACAATTTCATGTATTCTTTTGGCTAATCATAGCTAGCTTATCATTTAAATTGTAATTAACCTTTGAAGCATAATGACCTTTCACGTATTAAGTGTTAGAACTGGTTATGAGAATTCGTGGGACCTTGATAGGTACCCTCATGTCTGAGATTCCCAACATACAAGTGCTGGTTCTGCTCGGCAGAGTTTTGCATTCAGTTGGAAGAGAAGGTAGTTCGTTATTAACAGCCTAATGAAATTGCTTGTTGCAGTTTTTTACGCTCTTCGATGGTTTTCCTAGTTTTTGTTTTGGTTAGAATTAGAGTACTGCTCACAATTCACATACCTTGTTGTTTATGCTTGCCCCCAGGAAAGACACTCCCACCCTAATGACAATAACTTTAGCAAACCAAAAGCTTAAAATCACAACCGTGGTCGTGTCATTATACTTGATGAATATCAAATAGTAGAGCAGAAAGCATACCAGAGGAATGTTAGTGACGTAAACCACAAGAGTTAAGAACTTGAACAAGTTGTCCGCTTTTCTCACGGAGCCACATAATGACGAGTGCTGCCGTCGTAAAATTATTACCCTCGCTAGTCCATCGGCGGACGCGGTCAAGCGCATAGCTTTTCTAAGGCGACCGCATTGATGGGTCAAAGTCAGGCAAACGGCTGTAAACATGGCCAGAGGCATCAGCCAGGCGGCTGTGCAGTACAAAGAAACTAGGAAGCTAAGCATCTTTACTGCTATGCTATCGATAGGGAGGGGGGACATTAGCGCTCTTGCGAGGAGTCGCAGAGATTCTGAGGGAAGAAAAGCAATTAAAGCAGTAAACAGTAAATTCAAAGCCATGAGGAAATATGTAACCAACAGGGTTCGCTTGATGCACTTTATCATGTATGGCTCAATTACTAATTCGTCAAAGTTCGGCTGAGAATTCCAATATGACATCAAGCTTTTCAGGCCGGACTTTTTAGGTGTGATTTGCATAGTGAAGAAACAGATACTACCCTGTAGAGCGGTCTGCAGGAACCATAACATCATTGCAAGGACTAAGGTGTCATCGTTACGCTGGTCTTTATCTACCCAAAACGAAGCCAAAGTTTTGCCGAAGTTGAGCCAAAACACCAGTAAGACGAGGCCCTGATACAACCGATTTGCAAATAAAGACACTCGGCTTCGATTTGGCATTCCTTCGTAATCCCTTATATCGTCAATATACAATCCAAACAACTTCATGGGAAGGAACAAAGGTTGCAGCTTTGCAATGAAACAAATCTTTCTTGCATGATTGGTATTCAATATGGCTGCCTTTGCATTCTGTGCTAAGTCTTGCTCATTCTTACTTCTCTCTCTAAACCTGTTTAAAATGATCACAGAGGGATCGATCTCGCCATCAGTAGACACTTTTGAGTCACCATTGCTACCAAAATGAATACTCATCGTAATAATGCTTGCTGTCGAAGTTGTTTTCTAATTATTAAAGTAAGCTGTACCTCCTTCAGCTACCCATAATAAAACTTTTAGTCACGATACACCCAATTAATCATTTTTATTACCCGCCTACTGAGAGGTGAACAAAGACGACACCAAAAGAACAGAAAAAGATAACAATCCAAGTATAAACACACGCGCACATTTACATTCCGGTAAAACTGTTCAATCTTAAGCCCTGCTCAGTCCACCGAAAGAAAATTTACTTACTTTCGGGAGGACTCGATATCCGAAGAGTGTGTGGTGTTTGTTATCGAAGCGCAAAACTAATTTGGGTAAATTAATATTGGAGGTGATGCGATGTATATATGAAATAATTCATATTTGAACTGCGGTTATAGATGCAAGTGAAGTATGATCCTCGCAGTAAATTTTCCAATTTAAGCAACTGGAAAGAAGAAGCCTGAAAAAGCCAGGGCTTCAACGGGATTCGAACCCATGATCTCCGCGATACTGGTGCGATGCTCTGCCAACAGAGCTATGAAGCCACACATTGGGAGCAAGGTCAAATTATTGAGTTCATATTTTCCCGTGCAGTGAAGTTATGCGATGTATATATGAAATAATTCATATTTGAACTGCGGTTATAGATGCAAGTTAAGTATGATCCTCGCAGTAAATTTTCCAATTTAAGGTCATGGGTTCGAATCCCGTTGAAGCCCTGATTTTTTTTTCAGGCTTCTTCTTTCCAGTTGCTTAAATTGGAAAATTTACTACGAGGATCATACTTCACTTGCATTGGAGGTGATGTTGCTTTTAGATGCATGCATAGACTGAAAACTGAAAAGATGTTTCAGCCCTAAAGTGTCAATTTTGCCCTGCTGGCTAAAGTCTGATTCAGCCCTTCCTGGAGCCATTTGAGCGTAATCTGGGCCAAAAAAGCTACATCAAAGCTATTCCAGCCCACGTTAGGGCCCATTTCAGCCCATGCAGGGACCAAATCAGCCCCAAATAATTGGACTGTATTGGCCCTGAGCTAAATTAGACTCCAAAATAGGACTGTATTTTACTCACCGAAACAGCCCCATTTTTAGGACTAAAACAGATCTTTCTGATTTACAGTGTACAGCTATGATGCATGGTAAACGCAGCCCCTGTCCACACAGTACCAGAGAAATTTTGAAACAGAGCTTTATTCCTCAGGTTAGGCCTAACGTCCACACTAATCCGTCACAAAAACCGAGCTTTTCGAAAACGCGCTTAAAACCAGATGAATTTGAAAGGGTTGCATGGCTTTGCGTTTTAGTGTAGAGGGAAAACATTTTGAACACAGAGCTTTTCGAAAACAATGACTTGCAGATAATCCTGATATTTCCCTGCCTGAGTTTTACTCAGAGACAAATGCAAAATGATCAACAACAACAACAACATCTTTATTTGTACCCATTTTGTTGCATTTTCAAATTCTTCCAGAGATGTGTGAACGGAAAATAATTGATGCATTTTCAGAGTGAAACCTCAATTTTCAAACTCCTCAGGGGTAACATGGACCAACTGAGCAGCAATATGAAAGCTCGAGTAGTCGCGTTAAAGATTTACACTAGTCGTGAATTTGAATTTCAAATTGTACTCACCTAAATGATAAGTCATCAATTTGTACAAATCAAAAACACAGAGTGATGGGGCAAAGTCAAGTTTTCAATATTTTATTTTTACAATTCAAGTGTACCCTTAGTTAAATAGAACTCAGATGGGAGGTTTTTCCTCCAAAGTCTGAAAAGACTGTAGAAATATATTTCTATAGTTATAAAAATATTCAGGGTACAAACTACATATCCCCATCTCCGAATCTAATAAAAACTCTCAGCAGTCACACTTGTACAGTTCAATATTCTGAAATAATTTTATAGTTCTTGCACTTTTCAAATTTTCAAACCTACAATTCGCACTTTGAGACGTCATTCTGCGAAAAAGTGCTGACAATCGGCCTCCAATTTAGCGAAATAGGATGTGCCACTAGTTTCCAGAATCAACAGATAATTTTGGTAGGAAACGCGCAAAAACTTGTGTGGTACATAAATAGAATTTTTATTTCCACTGCTTGTTTCCAATGAATTGAATTTTCACATTTTCTTGTGCCAGTCAAGAAAGTGTCATTGCAAAATTCCTATTTACAAAAGGACCAGATATACAATTTTTGAAATATTTCCAAGAAAAGGAGTGTAGACAAGATTCTGTCTAATCTACACACTATAGAAAAATGACTTTCGCGTTGAATGCATTCAGATGTAAGAAAAATAAGAGAGATTTCCCGCGGTGTTCACCAAACTGCACATTTGTCGATTGGATTCATTGGTGATCCTAGAGGACAATCAAAGGCATTTGCGAAATCTGGATTATTCTTTAGCGTCCCTTCAACCCTAAAGAAGATAAAATACATTAAAAAAGGTTAGAATATAACTGTGTATACCCCCCCCCCCCCCTATTATGGAAAACTGAATCGTTGGATAATTCAATTCAAGAGTATTCATTGGCTCAAATCTCAAAGTATATATACGAGTCATTACACGATGCTCTACAAATGTGGTAAGCGTAAGTTTTGAGGGAATTTGCATTCTCATTTTATTTATGTTTTCTATATTTTGGGGCTGTTTAGTCCTTATCTCCCGTTAACTTGACGCCGATCAAAGATACCATTTATTTTGTTATTTAACTCACCGTAATTTGCCTGGAGAGTGAACATTAGTTTGTAAATCAGTCAGTTGATAGCTAGGGGTGGACTTTTCGCACCAAATCTGTCCAAGAAAGAAAAATATTCGATATATATAGTTTTCATCTACAAATGCAAAATAAACCTTCCCGGCAATCAGAATTAGTGACTTAATTATTACAAAACGAAAAATCCAACATCTTGTCCCCTATCGTCGTTCACAATATGATGGATACCACTGTTTTATTGAATTTTATTCAAACATCAGTAAAGCTTATGTCGAGGACGCGGGCCACCCATCTAACATTACAAACATAAACAATCGCAATGCGGAGTCTATATTCACATATTTAAATATGCATTTTGCGATGATAAAAGACATTGCATTTAAGTCAAGTAGACAACAAACACGACAGTTAAAAACATAGTTTATAGTGGGAAATGGTTAGAAAGGCCAGTAAACATCAAAGCAGCAAACAAACAAGCTGAGATTTATGTTGGAAAGTCCTTGACCCTGCACAACTTTTGTTTTATGCTTATTGACTATGCATGGTTACATAATCAAAATGCTTCTATTGGTTAGTTGTATGAGCACACATAACCACCTTTTGTATATATATTGTCAGGTTTTGTGCAGGGTCAATCCCCAAAATAGCCAACAGAAACATACAGAGAACTTCGCCAGGTTTCATGACCATTTCCTTCTATAAACATGCGAAAAGGAAACATATAACAAGAAATCCTTTCTACCACTGCGAGAGGTGCTCGGCATTCAATGGTCTTACCTGAGCAAAAGAAAGGAAAAACAGTTGGTTGGAGTTGAGACCAAGATTTGGCAGCGTACTGTCATGATCATTCTCCGCCAGCCACCTGTGATAAGCCTGATATAAAACCATAATATCCGGCATCAGAATTTTCAGAGAATATTTACGAAAGTTTCTTTTCTTTTTTTAAGTTCCCATTTCTTATGGGATAGACAAGTTATTCAAGGTCAACTGGTTGGCAGATAGGATGCCTTGGACTCAGAATCTCTGGATTTCACTGTCCAGCGCCGGGCTGTTCGAAAGCCGGTTAACGATGGTTTACACCAACCCAGGATTATAAGTAGTTAACTGAAGTATTAATCTTTCTTGCTTAAAAATGTTTTCCTCTGTTTGTATTTTGTGCAGTTTGAGATTATTCAAACTCAAAACTGAAGAACGAACAATATAAACAGAAAACCTAACCGAAAAGTTACAAAACACAAATCAAATTTTTCGCTAGTCCTGCATCCTGGATAGTTAGCTTAATTGCGCTTTGAACAGCCCTGCCCAGAGCCCTCCTTACCCTACTGTAATGTCCAACGCTAACCTCTAATTGGAGAGTCAAAGAGAAACAGACTACCTTCCTGAAAAGTTGTCCACTCACCCATTATGATGGAGGGTCCATTAAGTGACACGAAAATCGTTAAACAACTCATTAACACTTAAGAACTATCGCCTTACCCTGTAGGCAAGTTTTAACCCGCCATTGTCGGCTGTGTTTTCTCCCAACGTCTTTCTACCATCCAACTAGAAGAATGAATAACAAACACGACGTGCGTAAAGTTTTAAGGAGTGATAGAAAAGGACTGAACAGTTTTCCCCGAGAGACTTGGGCACCATACGACTGCAAAAGGTCATTTCCGAGTTCTCCTGTGCCTCTGTTTCAAAGCGAGTCTAAATGCAAAACCATTCTTATGAAAATAACTTAAAGATTTGCATGAAAATAAAACTGCATGCAGAACTCGTTTTCATGTGAAAGGTTTCGCACTTAGACTCGTTTTGAAACAGAGGCACAAGAGAACTCGGAAATGGGCTAATGAGTGTTGCTTTGAAGAGGACAGATGACAGATGACACTTAAAAGGCTTATTTAAAGTTACGTGGCTCAGTCTTCGTGCTTTTCAACGACACCCTTTTTCGTGAAAAGAAACTGCCCATGAACGGCAATGACGCGACTTTCATCTCCAACTCTACCTTTGGCACAGCTGTTCCCAACTGTATAGTCTTGACGTATGTGATAGAACCTAGTCCAATGTTTTACTTTATCAAGAATTGTCTGTAGCTGAATGAGTAAGGCGTCTAAATGGTATACGGGTGGTCACAAGTTGAAATTCATCGAAATTTCAGGATTGGTTTGGGTTGTCCCACCCTCGAGACGAACAGCCGAACCTATTAACCACCCTATATGAAGCCGCCACTCCTTGTTAAGCGGCCAGTTAGCAAATACCCCGCCAGTAATGCAAGCATCACTTACGTGGTGTCCTAAAACTGTATAATGCTGGTATTGATTCACCAAACATTCCTCTCTATTCACAAAGCCACCAAAAGAGTCTTCATCCCACCAGTTTGCTAAGTTTCCTTTTTTATCAAACAGGGCACCTGGAAGATGAAAGCACAGCCTGTGTGTTAAGTTATCGCTTTCTGTAACAGTTTCTGATTACACATCTTTATGAGTATTTCGTTAACTGAAGTACGAAGCACGTAGAAGGGCGAGAGAAACAGACCTGAAGAATCAAATCCGTGAGTAAGCTCATGTCCAACTACGAAGCCAATGGCTCCAAAATTCTCCGCGCTGATAAAATAAAACAAATAATAAATCATGTAACTGATCTGGAGGAAAGAGAAAGCTTAGAAACAAACCAGAACAATTTGACCACTGGAGTGGCAGCCGCTTTAGAGAATAACTCCACGCTGGTTTCAAGTGCTGTAAGCCACGGATGGAGGGGTATGAGTTCCACTACTAAGAAACGTCACAGCAATGTCTCAGTAAGCTCAGAATTACCGATTATTTGTTAAAGCAACTGGCACAAATTTAGAGGTACTACCCTTTGGTGGGCGGAAGATAGTGCTGGTAGGTAATGTAGTTAGTTGTCTTATGTTACCAATTGGATTTGGATGAAAGACATACTTTAGCTCAGTTTCCCCGCTGATAACGTGAATAAACCTGCGAGCGCTTAATACTTACTGTGGATATTCATAATGATAAAATGGAGGTCTAAGAATTCCTGCTGGTACAACTAAAAGGGAAAGAGAACTTGATAAGCATAGAGGCTGACTTTCCTTCAATATTGTCACTTAGCTGACAGCATAAACAGGATAATGGCATTTCATCACGAGAGAAGTGGCAGTTTTGACGGAAACGACGGCAGAACCTGTGCACGCTCAGACACGCGCAGTCACGCGAGGTCATACTCAGTCACGCGCAGTGAGTGCTATGTAGCAGAAACTCGTACTCACCTATTTTATTGCTTTGAGGTGAATAGTACGCGTTAATCTCAGTCGGTCGCATTTCCCATCTGTAACGACTCATAACGCTTCCTCTTGTTAGCAGCGTGTTTGTCATTCTAATTCTCTGCTCGCTCAATCGATTTTGAAAGAACCCTTTGGGATCACTTTTCAGCTGAAAAAAAAAAAAAATAAAACAGTTGAACCGAATTGTTAAACACTGACCAATATTAAGGTATTTATAAAGAACTAAGACCTTAATACTCATCAAAACTTAAATGAAAGTTAAATGTAAATAAAAGTGTGCTTAACACTTACCCCAGAGAAATATTCCTCTAATGCAGTGGTATTCGTGACAAACTTTGGGTAACCTATTTGCTGAAAAATAGCCTCGGCCTAAAACAGAAATAGAAGTAGATCAAAGTCAAAAGAAATTTGAAAAACCTCTTGCAAGAAAGCTTTCTAAAATCAGTGCTTCTATTCAACAAGTAGATTACGACCTTGAGTCCATGAGGTCGAAGGCCAAAGCCGGTTCAAAGCTTGTTCACAAAATCATCCAATTGCTGTCTCAAAAACTCGATCGATAGACAACATATCTATTGTTTTACAAGGATTTTGAACAAAAGCCGTAACTTTACACGTGTAAACTTATGACAATTTTCCTTACGATAATCTCGATAACGCAATGTTTCATGTTATATTTGACCCTTGAGCTATTAAATATGTTGTTGTATAATGGACCATCTTCAGATCGATCTTCCTCGGAAGTCGTCGGAAATCGTCGGCCATCCTCGGAAACCTTCGGAAATTTTCGGAAACATTTTCAGTCATTTTCAGTGACTGAATTCGAGTGGGCGCGCTTCTTTCCATGAAAATACCGTTTTCTTTAGATCATAGTAGACGATCATAAAATTTTCTAATCTTTTCATCCAATCAAAGTTAAGTATGAACACTCGTAGACTATTTTTTCCTGAGTTGTACAGACTTCTTACCTTTTCTTTCGCAGCCTGTTTTGTTTGACTGTCCATCCAATTCACAGTTTCTAAGTTCTCGATGAAAGCCTCTCGGATGTTTTGCACCATTTGATTGGCCTGAAATTGCACAGCAAAGTTCGTTTAAGTAAAGCTAGATTGTTGTTCAGTTAAGAAAAAACATATAAGGTTTAGGTTGCTGAACATGATCAGGAAGCTAAATAAGCCACGACGACGACGGCAACGAGAACGTCATTAAATAAAAGGTTTAATGAGCAAAACAATAGCTGTGCACGTGCGTTAAAAATATTTGCACATTTCTTTGCCGTCCTCTTGAAAATAAGAATGTGAAAAGACCAAATTCTGTGTAGTCTGAGAAAAGGCAAATTTTTCATATTTTAATTTGGAATCGAACGCTGTGATTGCATGTTTAGCCTGAGCACGTTCGTAGAGCCATCGGCATGCTGAATAGATCCAGTCAATTGCGAATTTTGCTGATGAAATATGAATATATATTTTACTTTCTATCGGTTTAAAGAATTACATCCCATATGAGCATTTAACACGTTCAATTCAAGTTTAACAAGTTTACGTCCAATTTGAAGTAACCTCTTACCACAGTTGCAAATACCAAGAAACACTTTATAGAATACGAGTCAAATACACTTCGTGATACTTACACGATGTAAACTTTGATTAGTAACACCGCTTTCCTTGTCAGTAACATACAACATGGAGACTCCCATGTCAATGGACTCGTCTGTGCCGCGGACGCAGCGTCGCCATAACTCACTGGATTTTTTTATTCCATAAACTTGACGCGCGTACTCCAAATACATTTCATGGAATTCCGTTGAAAGATAAGGACCGTATTCATAAATAATACTCCAAGTAATAAAGTTGGCAACCACCCTTAAATGAAAACAAATCAATCAGCCCAAAGAACGGCCCTAACAAGTTATATATTTCTAGATCACACGGGGTTTTAGATATCCCAGGAGGGTATAGAAAGCTAATTCTGCGACGCAGATTTTGCTCACGTGGACACCCCAAGCTGCTTACACGCGGTTTGATCTTCCTTCCACGTGATGCACGTACATAGTAAAGTCATCAGTGGGAGAACTGGGTACTGCTTTCAACACTGCAATTCGTTAAGGTTTTTTTGTTAGCCGATCTGTTTTTTTTTTTCTATACTGAATTTTTGGTGGCTTCCGTCCGCTTTCATTCAACCTCGTTCCCAGGGCCTTTTCCTTGGCAAGCCAAGGAAAAGGCCCTAGGAACGAGGTTGGCCTTCATCGGATTTGCAATGTTAAGGTTTATTAACGTTGCAAGTCTGATGAAAGTGGAGAAATTCTGTATAAAAAAGATCGGATACTTGGAACTGGGGAACCATGTCTAAAGTTAATTTAAGATGAATGGCCTATATATGGAAGCATAAATTCTTTTACCCTTCACTCTTTCTCTGTCGATGTGAACCCACAAAAATCATTCACAACTCACCCCCTAATCTGATTATTTTTCAAAATTTTCACCAGTTCTTCTAGATACTTTGGAGCCTCCACAAAGATTTCTTCTGAATCTGTGATGGGATTGCTTAAGCCTTCAGTCAATTTGTTGAAATATCTTCTCCAGTTGAACTGAAAAACAAAGAAAACGTAAAAAAACGTAAGAAAACTGTTGTTGTTGTGACTGTCTTCCTTATCAGTTAGCATAGCATAGCGTAATTTATTCAGGATGAAAAACTAAACGATAAAAATACATCATGAAAAGGAGACACGAGGTTAACCCTATAACGTTTCCAGAAAATAAACACTAAAACAAGCTTCATAATTACATCCAATGCCTTAGTTGTTACATTGTTAGTGACTGTTATCGCTGGTTTTGCTTCTATTGTCCGCTCGTTAACATATATTGATTTTCTCCTTGAGTTTCATAAAAAACGAGACTAAGTCTAAATATCTGTAATTGGCGATGAGAGCTGATGAAAGTTGATGATCACACTTCAGACATGTTCAGCAAAATAAAAGGCATTTTGTTGTTTTAAAAGGAAGATAAGTATACTGGCTACTATTAATCTTGGACTAACTACATTGTAGATTTTTCAGTGGCTCGTCAATGGGGGAATGCTTTGCATTTTGTGGGGATGAAGTGCTCCTCTCGTCACACTCTTGCCCCCATAGACTCGATTCTCGGAGGCCAACTCCCTCCAATTTTTACCCCCCGGAGTTAGGTTAGTGGAGGCCCACTCCCTTCAGTCAGAGAGGAGGCCCACTCCCTCCTCTCTACCCAGGAATGTTTACAGTGGCCCTGAGTGAAGGCCTACTCCCTCCTCTCCATCCACTGTCTACATTTCCTTGGGCTGTAGGTTTTGTTTTCGTGACACTCCAGGGCTTCATGTGGCTAAAATATTAACTGAGCACTCTGTCACCCACTTCCCCATTTTCAGCCACATAAAGTTGTTGTTGCCCTTATTTTAAGAGAAGCAAGGGGAGGTTGATTAAACACCCCACTTTAAAGTATCAATTACGACTGATCGAGTACCTTACAAGTACAATGAACAAACTAAATGAACCGCTGAAAGGAGAGCAAATTTTAATTACTCTTTTAGTTTTTCGACAGAATTTGAAAAGTCGGCCGGACATTTTCAGATTGACATCTCAAATTTATGAATGCATGACCAATAGTGTGGCTAACCACAAGGTTTTAGTGCACTGGTATAGTACTTTTTAACATATAATTGGGCAGCTCACACTGAGTGTTCATTCTCATTATAACATAGCTAGCAGAGCCGCGCAATCAATTAGTGCACGTAAGAGTGCTCAAAATCCCGATAGTGCTTGCTGATGGCGTGAGAGAATGGCTTCGGCAGAACTTTTTTTCTTTCGCGCGAGCGGCCCTTGTCAGCACGGGGAAAAATAATACATTTCGCTACAATAATGGATACAAACAGAGACTCGGCCCACTAGTAGCAAAACGAAGACAATTTTCCAACCTTTTTTCATGGGCTAGAGTTCTTAAATGAGGCAGAAAAAAGGTAAACAATAGAAAAGGAAACTCGGCATCAGCGCTGTGACGATTCGCTTCACGGTCCGAGGGTAAAATGCAATTTTTGACAGAAAGACTCACTCTGGTGAAACCAAACAAATTACAAATTGGTCCGCTTCATCCTTTAAAGGTAAGCTGTCATTGTTAAAAATGAAACGCGAGCTTTCAAAAGAAAAACTGAAATTTTTCTATTTTGTTTATTTTGCTTAATATTTCTCGCTTACCGCGAACAATCACTTCTGATATTGTTGTCCGTTTTTCGCGTCGGATTTGATGCACAATTCCACCGGCTATGTTATAAAACAATTGGTTCATGCTTTTAGCTGTGCACTATCGAGTTATGGAGCACTTAAGAAGCTTCTTTCGTCTTTCGTACTCTCCAAACTTCCCGCGTGCTCCATAACTCGATAGTGCACGCTAAAGCATGAACCAATTGTTAATTAACGCACTCCTTTATAACAACACATGACAGCCAGGTGATAATAAATCGATCTTGTTGATTTTTATATTATTATTAGCGCTCCAGGCTAAGAGCCGGGTGTAACATGTAAACTGATGAAAACACTCTTACCCCAGGCAGATTAGCTTGAAAATCACTTATCGTCCATTTTATGATGCCAATACTTTTATTTTCTTTCTCAAATTTCGCCTCCTCTAGCATGGCCTATAAAAAGAAAGGTACAACTATTAAGTGCAAAACATTTTTCTGTTATGTTGTGTACATTACAGTGTGCAGAAACTTAAGGTGGTCTTAAAGAGCAAAAAACATTTTTTTTTTTCGGGCTCCTGATTTTTTCCTGGAGGCAGCGTGGCCGAGTGGTCAGCATGTTGGACTCCGGCGGTCCCGGGTTCGAGTCCTGCTCTGACCACTACCTGGATTTGTTTCTCGGTAGCCCCGAATTTAAATCCTCGGCCACGCTTATAAATAGCCAACTGGTTTGCCTCCGACCAGTTAGGATTCTTAACAATGTTATGTTCAGTTTAAATTATTTGTTTCAGTTGTTTGCTCGGCCCCACTAGCAATTGTCCTATATACACTGCCGAGGGTAAATAATTCATCTTTTTTTATTAATAGCGTACCTAAAAGTACACCTAACCCCAAAATATTTTTTTTCGCTTAAATAAACTATTGCACCTTTTAAAAAACTGCGCGTTTTTGCCTTTTTTTTAACCCAAACCTTGACTTTTTACAATCTGGACATCATCTGTTGCACGACCGAGCAAGCAAGGGGCATGGGTCTATTCCTAGTTTGACGTCACTGCGATGCAAATCCGTCTGTGAAAACAAGCCAGGAAAAGACCCATGCCTTTTAATAGCTCGGCCGTGCAACAAATGATGGCTAGATTTCGTAACTTTTACAGCCAATAAAAGGTCAACATATAGTTTAAAGAGGCAGTACGTTTCGAACAGGTGCAAAAACATTTTTAAGCGCAAAACATTTTTTGGCGTTAGGTGCATTTTAAAGTGCCTATGAAGTAAAAAAAAATGATCGCTGCTTATTTGAAAGGCTTTTCAAAGTAAAGAAGAATGCTGTTTTCCTCTTTGGAATATCTTTTTTTCGTTTTACAGATATTTACGTTTTCGTATTATGCAAATGAGGAGAGTGATTACGTCATAGGTGGTTTCACCAAAACAGTACAATACTCAATAAAGAATATCTCTAGAAATATTAAAGCAATGTTCCTTAAACTTGGCACCAGAAATGTACATCACAAAAGAAACAAAATGACACCCGTCGTGCCGCTGCCATGGCAACAGCTATGCCGCCGGTCCCGTTTTGATTAAGGCAAAAAAATCTTAAAAGTTTATCTTAAACAAGGATCATCAACTCCAACATACTTATGGGGAGAGTTAAGACGATACAAAAACCCTGTGTGTTTCGAGAAAGACACTGTCCCACTTGCAAATGTTGCAAATGGGGATATTTGCTTTTTCACAGAAAGAGACTGGAGCTAAGATTATTGACATAATAATAATAACAATAATAATTTTTAATCTTTTTTCTTCATGGGACCAGGATAGTACCAGGCAAAGGCGACACAAGCTATCTCACCGATTTCGAGGAAACATGGCCAGTTTGAAGGGGTCCACCCAAAATTACTACAGTCCAAGTTTAAGGAATTTGGTCAAAACCAGGTGGAATTCAACCCCTTCCCTCTTGTCTGGTGTTTTTTTTTTTTTTGCAAAAATGACCAGAAGTCACCTAAAAATGGTTAAAAGTATGAGGCTCTACTGCTATAAGCATTCAACCAAATCTTTTCATATTTTCAGTATATGTTGTCCTACCCAAAGTGGCAATATCTGGTCTGCGTTTCGTTCTTCTCCGACTGGTTCCTATCAGAGAAGTCGTCTCAACCAACACCCCTCTTTCACCCAACAATGAAAATATCTCAATGGCGGAGCATGCTTTGAAAAACGGAGCAAACATCTAAAAGGTAGGACCTCATACTAATATTATCTGGGAACTCATTGAATTATTCCAAGAAGGGCAGAAAAAATAGACGCGGGTACCCTATGGCCTTGAAGTGTTTGCAGTCGAGTTTCAACCCAAGTTTCATGGAAATCGGTGAGATAGTTTATGCCGCCCCTACCCGCCCC